>CM067474.1:48375313-48422721 GCA_034552555.1 Semaprochilodus insignis | reverse complement strand
GATGTTTATTTATTGTTTCTCTGCATTGTTTATAATTTCTCCAGATATATCAATCACAGAAGAGAAAAAAGCTTAAAACTTTTGCAACAGTCAAAAATGATTTTAATTTCTACAAATCAAATGAAACTCAATTTACTGAAACAAACCCTTTCAAATGTGCATTATATCTATAAAATATCTGTATTAAGAGGCTGAGCAGGTCATTGTTCACCAGTTTAATTATGAAGGAAACACAAATGAGAGATAAAATCACTGTTTGGGAAAGGCAGGCAATCATCAGTAGACCATACAACATTATGGTTTGAATTTACTTATAGTAACTTACTATATGAGGATGACTCTACAGTAGATAGATAATAATCACATGGTCTTAGTACACAGGAAATACTGAACTTTGCTAAAAGTGCACTTGTTCCATTGCATCATTGAATCAGAAGCCAATAAATTGTGAATTGATTCATCAGCTCAATGTTTCGTATTCCTCTGTGCTATGAAATTGCTAATGTGCATAATATGTTAAGGCTCCTCTATTACTGAGTTATCTTACAGAGTGTTTACTGATTTAAGGCAATAAAAACACTAGTGAAATAATAGATCAAGATAATAAAATAAAAAAATGATTATACAGGAAAATAAAAGGCAGGTCCTAGACAGTTTGTGCATGTTACATCTTTACAGATATAAAAATTAAAAATTTATAATACATTTTTTTCTTTGTATCCAGGTATCGGATAGTTCCGACTCGGGCCCACCAACTCCGGCTCCCTCATCAGGCATTGTTGGAGCACTAATGGAGGTGATGCAGAAGAGGAGCAAAGCCATCCATTCCTCAGGTAAGAGCTGTCACTACAGTCATCTTTAAGTTGGCTCTTTATACACATGTGCTTTTTAATTCCAGACCTGAATCTTAACAAGGAAAAACTAAACTAAAATCATCTCACATGGAATTAATTAATTGAGCTTTATTTGGATCACCAGTGACCTTTAGGGAGAAACCGTAATCACTGGTAATATTAAACATTCACATTAGGCATTATCAAATTACCCAGAGAAAGCAATACAACACATAGAACCTTTAGATAACAGTGAAATAAAGACTAAATAATAATTTTGTTTTATTAGTCTTGGTAGATGATGTCTGTATGGATTTCACTACTATACTAAGACCACAAGGGGGAGACAGCAAATGTTGTAAAAAGAGTCTGATGATGGTGGAAAGACAGGGAGTAAAAGCCACAATTTAACATTGTTCAATAATTAGTTTTGAATGAAGCTAGAGGTTCTTGAAAATCTGGTGGACAGGGAGTTTTGCTTAATTTCAATACTTTATTTTATTCACAATGTGCATATAACCAGCCCTTTTCTACAGTATCTACTACCTTATAGAAACACTGTTTGCATGTGATGTACAGTAAAGTGTTCAGTAATAGAATTCTGAGTTACATGGTTAAAGCATGCTTCTATTTATGTATTTATTTACTTATTTATTTATTTATTTATTTATTTATTTATTTTTATTGGTCTCCAGATGAAGATGAGGATGATGACGATGACGAAGACTTTGAGGACGACGATGAATGGGATGACTAGTCCTTGTCTCCTTAGGCTAACCCCACCCAGTAGAATAATTGACACTAAATTCTCACCTTTCCAAATTGTACTCAAATTCTGTACATGTTCTTTCAAATCGCTGTATATTTTTGTTGCCTTTTTTTTTTTTTAATAATTTGTGCAATACCTCATATAATCTGTAAAGTATTGTCATGTATCCTATGTAAAGTAATCTCCTGGAATAACCATGTGAAGTTTAAAGCCAGGATGGGTTTTCTTGACTCGTTGATTTGAATGTTTTTGTTCCCTCGTTGATGAGGAAAGGGAGATGGACAGGATCCTCTACGTTCTTGTTAATTGTTGATTAATGATTGAAAACGCTATTTTCATACCCTACTTTTCTCTACCTTCGATTTTCTTATTCAAATCCTAGTTTAGCACTCTACGTTTTGGAAAGAGGTTCTTCTATCAGAATATTTAATCCCTCCACCCTCCCACCCACTTCTGTATCGTTACTATGTAAATGTACACTAGGCTGATATACTACGGTTGTTCTGTTTGCACGAACGTCAAAACAAAGGTCATTACGAGACAACACTACATTTGCTGCATTCTCACCAGTTATTCCCTGTGATTCTTCCTGCGAAGGTAAGGATTCACTGTACACTGCACGTCACACAATAGACGAGTTCAGAGTTTGTTTTTTTTCCTTGCTTTAAGATATTGAAAAAAGATAACGCTGTAGTTTGAAACCGGCAAAGTTGTGAATGCAGCTTACTTCTGGATATGATCATCATTGAATCATGGTGATCATCATGGTGTTCAGTCCCCAGTAACAGGTTTTTATCCGTTCATATCATGAAGAAAGCACTACACGAAGCATTCAGTGAACTTAAACTATTTACTAGAAGCTTTTAAAAAGCCAATGCTTGACTGACACCTACATGCAAGGTAAATAAAAGGTAAGAACCTCTGTGTAGCAGTTAATGCTGTTTTAACAGTATTTGTTTGAATTTTGCTGTCCTTCAAGGATTGTGCTGCATTAAAACTATAAAACTGACTTCAAACCTTACAAATGGGTTGGAATGTGGAATGAAAACACTAAATTGTATACTTAAATAAATGGTAATATTGGTTCGGTTTCTCAGTCATTTGTGTTGCATTCAAGCTGATGATCATGTGCTCACTAACATGCATATCAAAGCTATTAATCTCCTTTTTTCCTCTTTCATTTGAGCACAATAACTAATCTTAAGATCGAGTGAGTATTTAATAACGAACAGAGCGATAGAAATGTTGTGTCTTAAATGAGGAATTTGTGAGATTTAAAGTTTAAAACGTTCCAGAGTGAATTAGAGGTATCAACAGAATGTGAGGAAATAAGTTTTGACGGGATGTCAAAGACGCTTGTGAGCGGTGCCAGCCAGCCACCACCCGCTCTTAGCAAGAATTCACGTGTGGTGGTAAATAAAATAAGTGATGTAAAAGCAAGCAAAACAAGAGTTAAGACTGGCACTGCTTTCCACTGGTGGTCTTGGCGAGTAAAGGGATGAACTTTGATGCTGAGCTTGCAACATTTCTTCCAGACTGGTAAGAATTGAAGAGGTAGGAGGGACTGCGTTTTGTGGTGATGGGTTGCCCCATAATGTTTGGATATGAGTTTGACAGTTGTGTCATCTTACAAACTACTCCTTACTACCAAACATACCTTTAATAAGTGAAAAAAAGGGGGGTGGTCGTGGGAGTGGTAATGTTAATACTACTTTTCATAAGACAATCAACAGGTTTAATGGGTCGGGTGGTGCAAGTTGTTCATTCATTATTTTAATCTTTTTTGCTGTTGGAATAGATTTGTCTGAAGTTGTATGACCTTAAGTATGCCCTCCAAATCTGCAGTAGCTTAATGAATCAGTTTTGTTGTAATCAAGTTGATGGCATTATTTTAACTAATTATTTTATTATTCTATTTGATTAAGCGCGCAAAAGAAAGTGCACAGAAACATTTACATATTATGCTCTTCCACTGATTCAAACAACTGATCAGTCTTTATGGCATTTACATTTGATGCTATTGCAAACACAGAGTTTGTTCATGCGAGAGAGAGACCAGCTTTGGTGAGTGTCTTGCTAATGCTGCATCATGAACACTGATGTAGAACATTAACCTGCAAGAAAGAAGATGTACGTGTCACTCTTCTATTTCAAACAGACTACACTGTATACGAGTCTGAGGAGTTTAGCATGAGTGTCCAGTAATACACTGTATGTCCAAAAGTATCCAGATGTTCATTCTGATTAGTGAACTGAATTACTTTAAGGTGCTCCTATTGTTGCCACAGGTGCCACAATTACTAAAGTTCTAAAGTTCATCACCAGTAGAATGGGACACGCAGCCAGTGCCCATGGAATCATGCCACCATACCTAATCATCGACTACATGGAGTGGTATAAAACTCCCCAGCCTGCTGGTACTGTGTCCTCTGGATTGATGGAGCTTCATCCAGTACCTTTGGGATAAGATGGGGTGATCCACAACTGATCATCCAACCTCCAACTCTTGTGACTGAATGCATTCAGATCCTCACAACAACGTTCCAACGTCTAGTGTAAAGCCTTCTCAGAAGGCTAAGAAACACTGTACGAGCAGATGCCCGCAAACTTTTGGACACACAGTATAATGTATCTGAAGCATACTGACTTTGTGACATGTGTATTCTGCAGTTCAGTCTCATATTCATTAAATCAGCAACAGGTGTAGGACATGTAGGCATTTATGTGAGGCCTATCTTATGATGAATGCTTACCTTTATAGGTGTTGTCATGCGGCTGCTACGGATTGCTGCCATGAGATCACTGTGTACCGACTGCTGACCATTTCTGTCTTCTTGTTTTTTCCTGGGTGGTGGTTTTAGAGCATGTTTCACATCCTTGAAGAGATCTCCACTCACTCTTTCTTTAGTTTGGTCGCTTTGCCTGTCTGCCGAGATCACCTCCTGTAATTTCACCATTTCAGCAATCTTTCTGGTGGGCACGTTCTTCTCTTTGTGCACATGGGAAAGCTGTGGTTTAGGTTTAGGAAGGGAATTGTGCTTCTGCCCTTGGGAACATGGGACTGATCTCTTGTCAGGTATGTTTTGCAGTTTTGAAGTTGGCCCATTTCTTATAGCGTGAGATGTTTGATCGACTGTTTCGTCTGGCTTTTCGTTCTGTCTTCGTAACTGCAGTCGTGTTTGTCTCTGGCGGTCCTGGTTGCGGGTCAAGATGCTGGTTGCACTCATCCTCGGGCCTGGCAGGTCAAACTGATATCCCAGCTTTAGCAGGGTGGTGTTTTCTCTTAGAAGATTTACCATCTCCATCTCCACCTGGCCTCCACAGATGTGTCGCTGGTTGTGGAAGCGGAGCTCTACCAAGCTGGTGTTCTGCTGGAGAGACCTGACCAAGGCTAAGATCCCTCTTCCTGAGATAAAGTTAGATTCAATGTTGAGGCTGGTGATGTAGTAGTTCTTCTTTATGGTGTTGGCCAAGGCAAAGGCTACTGGGTCATCTGCATGTGTGTTGGCAAGACTGAAGACCCGAACATGCGTGTTGGAGGTCAAAGCCTCTGCAAAACTTATCAGCGTCTCCTGGGAAATGTTTTCAGTGTTATTCAGGTTGACCTCACACACAGATTCATCATTCTTCTGGATCTTCTCCAGGACCCCATCAATATCAGTGAAAGGGATCATGTTGAGGTTTGAGTCTACTTGATGGACGTCTCTTCTTGTCCTACTGAGTTTGTTCCTCTTATAGCCATTGCTGCCTGCATTCTTGCCGTCTGCTAGAGACGTCTCGTTGTAGTTTTTCATTTCTTTTAAATTCCCATGTCTTTTACTTTGTGGTTCCTTCTTTTCTTTGTTGTTGGGAAGAATTTGTGTCTCCTCAGAGGGCTTAGTGTCACTCTCACTTAAACATTCCTCTTCACCGTTATCTGTCTGGCTCTCATCCATGTTTTCCTGTGTACCATCATGGAACGGAAAATAAGATTGAGCCTTGGCATACATCCCTGTCTGAGACCTAACGAGGAATACCTCGTCACCCCCCCAGTGCTGCTGTCAGTCACTCTGAAATTAAGTATCTTGGATACTTTAACCCTGACTTGGAATGCAGGTTAAAGAATACGGGCTCTTATAGTTTAACAGGTTAACAGACGTCTACTGCCTTCAGTTGTCTGTTTAAAACAGTTTATATTTCAACAGTTCAGGTCAAGTGTGTAAAATGGCCCAGATGTAACACATAAATACATGTACATAACACATGTATGTACACTCATCATCAAAAGAATAGCTGTACAAATAGTTGCACCCAGAAGGAATCAACCAACAGGAATGAAATTTGGTGGGTAGATATGACGTTGTGAGACATGCAAATGATTCAAGTTTCACGCTCGATTGCAAATGTGACGTTTGACAGGCTTATCGCTGTACCTGACTGACACAACAACCACGACTGTGGACATTCAGTGAGCAGTGATAGCCTCCCTGTGTCATCCTGTTGGGAGTCCTGCTTTTGTCTTGGTGGGGACGTCCAACAAATCTGTGTGGAGGCACCGTGGTCAGCGCCAAGATGAGCGGTTTGTTGTCACGTGCCACATGTCCAGAAGGCCTGGCGTCACTCCACCTCCACCCCTACTGCAAAACCTCCAGGAACTGTGTGAGAATATTCAAACTGCATGGGATGAATTATCACAGGACACCGTTAGGAACCTCTACAACTCCATATCAAGATATCTGGCATGTTGCGCTAGCAAACATGGCGGCCCAGTGCCATACTGAGAGACACTACTTCTGTATGCATAGCTAAATAAATACTGCCAATATCAGTCTAAATTTATCTGCAATTATTGTTCCTTTATAACATTTATCTTCCTTCCATACACCACTGCAATCTGACTCTTCCTTCTGGGTGCAACTATTTGTTTGATGACATGTGTATGTAGGAATCTGAACCGCTGATATTTTCAATGTAATAAGATATTTTCTGGGACTAATTTCATAAACTGGGGTTTCTTCATGTAATTCTTCTGTTGCGTGTTTTTATTTTAAAAAATCACTAATTTAACTTTCTCAACATTATTTTGGCTCCTATCATCTACTTTGGTTCATTGCTGCTCCTATAATCCGGCTTCCTTCTTATGAACTAAGCAAACAATCTGCCATATGAATGTTGGTTAAAAGTGAGATCATTTTTTGTTTCATTTTGTGAACTTCTTGCATTGACCCAGAAGTTAATACTATACCAACCAACCCAGTTTTCTGCTATTGTTATGGATTTCATGGTGATTTCAGGTGTGGAATTGTTGAGTAAACCAAGTCATTCAGAGTATTCAATGTGAAGTGGCTCATTATGAAGCAATTTAAGAGACTTACAGATTTCTCTACAGTGGTGGTAGAGAACCAGCACAAAGTTTACAGCACAAATATAGTCAGTTTTATTTATTTTCCAAAATAAATATATTTTTTATATGTAATGGTGTAAATAAAACACCATGTCAGGCATCAGGCGGTGTATTCATAACCATTTCATGCACAAAGTGTCTGTGAAGTAGCTTTTAGCGGCGTTATGTCTGGTTACTATCACCACCACTGTAAACGAGTATGACTCAGTAAGTTTGCCTAGAGCAGGACACTGAACATCAGACCACTCAGACTGACTTTATTTACATCATTTAACGATGCAGAAACGTTGAAACATCTGGAAGAATGAGCTCCTATTGCTTGTGTATATGGGCATATGAGTTGAGGATCTCCTCATTTTACCTCCCACTCACCTGTAAAAGAACAAACTCTGACCTGTCCATCTCAAGCGGTTTGTGAGTGTCGTTCTGCCAGTGTTTCAGCAGAGATTTCCTGCAAAAAGTTCCTGTTGGCTCCTTGGCTGTTTGATCCCGCTGCCTCAGTCCAATGGGAGTATTTTCATCTGGATCAATGTCATCCATTTCTCTTTCCAGTTCCTGCAGCTCTTCATTAGTGAGGGTGGCCAAAAGTTCATCCTCATCCACATCTTCATATTTATTAAGTTCCTTTCTGTACCCAAAACTGCTCATAGTGCTAACAGTACTGGTTTGCTCTCTTCTCTGAATGCAGCTCTGAGAGTTTGTGAGGGAACTGCACCCTGCACATGGATACAAGTATGTGTGTGTCAGAGCCAGAAAAGCCCACTGTTAATCTAATCTAGTTTAGTCCACTAAAGGAGATTAAGGGAGGGGGCAGAACAAATTAGCCTCCAATGATGTTGTCTCTGTGTGATGAAATGGGGGAACAAGATAGGGTTACATCAAGGCGGTGAAACATTTAGTTGTGGTCAACATCTGATAAGTAAGAAAAACATTTTAGCCAGGCCTCATGGAGACATCAAAGCACAATCTAAACTGTGCTGTGAGTGTCACATTTTATCTGGCTTTAGATAGAAACTGTGTAATTTTGGTGGCCTTAACTCTGGAAACATTACGCTGCAGTGTCTTTGACCAAATATACGCTTCATATCTGTGACTAAACGACTTTTATGAGCTAAATGCAGCTGAAAGCTAGCAGAAAATTACTTTTGACTTACCACCACTGATTCGTATTGGAGGCTGATGGTGTCAGTTACCAGTGGAGATGGACAAAAAGGGAGACCAGGGCATCTTGGCACATTGTTCAGACCTTTTGAATATATTTTAAATGGATAACCCCAATAACAAAGTCTCAGTATTCATTACATTATTATATCTTTTCGAAGTTCATACTTACAAGCAGTTCAGTAGTGAGTGTGCACTTGTGACAAGCTGCCCCATCACTGGATTTTGTAGCAAATAAAACAATCAATCAAAATCCATTGTTGGGTTATTTACTTATGAATTAATGTATTAATTAATTATTTTATTTATTAATTAAAATGAAATAGGACCTCTGCAAAAATGTTAATTAATCATTGAATCTAATTGATCATTATTCACTGGAGTGTTGTGATTGGGCTGATTAGAACAGTCTACGATGACTAGAAGATAATTTCAAACAGTCTTTCAAATAAAATATTTCAAGCATACAAAAAATTTATGATTTTTAAATGGTAATTATTTTTCATAAGACAACTCACCCCAAAATCACCATGGCAAGTTGCCCTAAACTTCCATGTTTACTACATTTGAAAGTTTACTGCAACAAATTGGCAAAAGTAAAACAAGACCCTTTGTTTTCTCTTCCACTAAGTACGAATGTATATACGTTTTTAAATGGAAGAAAATTGTTACAAAAATATATAATGTTCTAGTTTTTCACTTCAGAAAGTAGAACATGGCAAATCTGGACTCGCAGTGTGTCCTGCCTTTACCAGACAGCATATGACATCAGACCAAGTATGCACAATACACAGAACCAGTATTCTACTGATGTTGGAAATATTAATATTAACAATGTGCTGACTTATCTGCAGATATGTCAAAGCTGTATGCAAAGTTTGGGTGCACCAGTCAAATGACCTTTTGTTGATTTTAATAAGTTAACACATCCTCTACAGAGAGTACACTTTACTGCACATTGTAATGTACAAATACAGTAACAAAGTACAACAACTCGTATTTCCCCCCCTGGATATCAAACATATCATTTTACCTTAATCATTATTATACGAGGGGAAAATGGGAGAAATGCTCACATCGTCGTGATGTCAGAGTGAGGACAACCACATCCCTCATTGCAATCAGAGAATGTTTGAGACTTTAAGTCAATGTTGAATGTCAACCAGTTCAAGCCAAACCTCTATAAACCTTTATATGACTGATCTTGGTAGATCATTCACAGCCCACCTTTATGTCATGAGTTAAATGACGAGAACAGAAATGTTTCTCTGCCAGCTTACTATGTGTGTTTGCCGACATTGATGTTCCACTGAGTTATTATTAGACATGGTATTGCTGGTCCATTTATGAAAAGCAGATCATTGTCTGCGGACTAAAGATTATGACTGTGTAGTGTTATACAACCAAATTAACACAGCTCATGCACACATTTCCAGCTCTTTATTGACATAAACATAAGGAAGTCTTGGTCGATTATTTATAGTCTGAGCTAAACAACAAAAAGTTGAACTGTGTCCATACATACATGAAACAAAGTGCACATTCTGGTCACTCCTCAGATTTAGCACCAAGTACCAGCCTTTTAAACACATAGTCCGTTACACATTCACCTTTAAGACTGTTTGTGAAGTTCTGTTTATGCTCCTTAAACACATACAGTGACAACATAGCAAACTCTTGGCTGCTAAAGGACTTCCATACAAACAGACAGTTCAGTATTTGATCTACTCAGCTAAAGATCTATCTCAGTGTGTTGGCACTATGCATCAGCTGCTCATGTTGCGTCTTTAGCCTTGGGAGAAAACGATCACTCATCTAGACTCTGCCATACAGGTCATACTCCTTATACATCAAGTAACCCTGAAGTCCAGGTGGGAAAGGAGCAGAGGTAAAGATGGCTGGGTCACCCAGTTTTTTTGGCGTCATCCTTCGCCTGATCTCCAGCCTGCACGTGTGCTTCAGCGCTCGAGGATTTCCTGTACAAGTTCACACACAGAAAAAGACATGAACTGCAGCAGAAGGCCTTTATCTTAACTGCTTTTAGGCAGGGCATTGTATTAGAAATAGCTCAGCCAAACATGCTAACAATGAAGGCTAAACAGCCATTAATTACCATGACTGTTATAGTATTCCATTAAAGGGCCCATATCCTAATTTTCATTCTGTTTTATTTGTGTGAGGTTTTAAATCACATATTTATATATTATACAATTATATGTGTATTATATGTATATTATATGTGTATTATTCTAATTTGTGCATGACCATTTCAACCTCTCTTTATCCATCACAATTACACAGGTTGTTTTTTTATGAAGCATTTGATCCACACTACCATTCAAAAGTGTGAAAATACTCTTTGAATATAATGAATCAATAATTTCAATAATAAGAAACCAGATTGGTTGTAGATAAAGGTATACAAGTATGCAACTTCACAAGTTTCTAATATTTAGTAGGACATAACGAAGCTGCAAATAAAAATGAGAAAATACTGTATTAATAGTGCCCAGAATGATAAACGAAGCTACAGACAATTACAAAATTAAGAAAGCTGTGTAGCATAGTGAACAACGTCACAGTGAATTAATATGATTAATATGCAAATTCATCATATTTCGAAAAAGGAGATCAAATCTGAAAACAGATATCTTGGCATGTAGATATTTACAGTTACTATTTATGATTTAATCTTTTCTTGTTTACAGATTTCCTGAAATATTAACACAGCAAAGACCTTTTGGTGAATTGTGTTTGTTGTATTTAAATCCACATTGCAGAAGCTGAAGTTACTGTGAGTAAAATAACAATAACTAGTTACTCTGGAAAGTGATTCCGAACTTTTGAACAGTAGAGTATCGTCCATTCTGACTTGCCCTGTACTGTGCATTCAGAAAGCAGCCCAGGCTGAAACACTCCTTATAACTTCAGCACGAATACGAAGGGCTAAACTGACGTAGGCTGAAAAGGTGAGTATATAAAAATGGGTCAGTTTGCATGATCTCAGAAAAACAGTGAATTCAAACAGACCTTACAGTGTAGTATTCACACACACACACACACACATATATATATATATATACATATAGTTAGCACTGAGGATTGAATACTTTGAAAATAGCAGTGTTTACTAACTGCATCAAAAAACTTTTTATGAGCCCTTTAAGTTTTATCCAAACCAAAGAAAGTACAAATTGGTGTCACCTAAAATGTCACAGATTTCCGGCCATTCTCTGTGTTTCTCCAGAACCATTTTCATCTTTGAGCAGATAGGGACGTAGCTGACATAGTCTAGAAGAACCCGCACAACCCTTCCTGCATACTGCACCAGCCAGGAGACGCTAATGAAGTCACAAAACTGCACAAAAGATGAGATGGAGGTTATCAGACTTATATTCTTATTATATTATAAATTAAGTAACCCATAAAGATTGCTGTGATAAAACTCACAGGGATCTTTTCACTTGTACTTTCTGAGTGTTGACTATGGCTGCACCGTGAGTCATGAAGACAGGTGAAGCATTTTTCTGCATCATAGCCGCAGTTCAGCAGCATCCGCAGCATCATCTCGTCCCTAAGGCAGTACTGTAGTGCTGTGGGGAACACTGTGTCACTGACTGCTGTGAAGTAGCAGTTCACATCAGCCTGGTTGGCTAAGAGCAGCTTGACTATCTCATACCTCCCAGCTCTCACTGCCACAAGAAGGCAGCTCAGGGGATCCAGGTCAAGTTTAGCACCAGCACGCAGCAACAGTTCAGTGCAAGTGACGTCTCCATTGGAAACAGTGAAGAACAAGGGGCTTCTCCTCATGTCCCCATAATTTTCAGAAACATGCTGGTCTAGAAGAGCATTGACATCGAAGCCTTTCTGCAGTAGAAGCTCAAGGCACTGAACATGGCCACCATCTGCTGCTGAGTGCACTGGGCTCTGTCCAGAAAGTCTGAGGGCGCGTTTAGTGGTTATAGGGATCAGCATCCTCAAGGCCCTACAGATAATAATAAGGTTACGGACTTTTCTATACATTCTATAAAATAAAGCCACCAAAGGTCAGATATTGTTTCATATTGAAAGTGACATTTCATGTAAACGTCTCACTGAAGAACTCACAGGTAGTGCCCTTCATAAGAAGCTCGATGGATAGGAAGCTGAGAGGAGAGATTAGCGATGTTTGGACTGGCCCCGTTTTGAAGGAGAAGGTCAATACAGTCAGGATTACCAGAACCAGCAGCATCATACAGAACACTGTCACCGTTTGGTGCCTGAGCATTCACATCAGCACCTGTTGGTGTGGAAGGCAAGTATTCTGAAATAGGTCTCGAGTTGGAAACTGACACCTCTCTAACAAGCAATGAAGCAATAGTCTAATCTACACAGTTTTCCTCTTATTCCAAATGTAATCTACGGTAATCTTCTTTACGTGGTCTCTGACACTATATGACAGAAGTTAAAGACCACTGTTTCATTTATCATTCCCAGTCAAAATGGCCATTATGTACTGGTTATGCATGTTTCAATGTCAAGAAAAAAACTGAAATCATGTATCTAACAAGATTATACAGGAGCCTCAACAACTAAATATAACATCACATTTTTTATAATACCAGTATTTAATGTGTCCACTCTTTCCCTGTATTACAGCTTCCTTTGTTTTTGAAAGACTTTCAGTTCAGAAATTTACAGGGATATTGTCCCTCTCCCACCAAGTCCAGTTTTAGATATTGGATGCATTTTTTACTTCTCACAATCGAAATAATCCAGTGGTGTTGAGTTCTCGGCTCTGGGGTGGTCAGTAGCTGTTCTGAGAACACCAACAGCTTCTTTGTTTGATTTGTAAAAGGTTTTTTTCCTCTATATTCTCTTCTCAGTAATGGCTACGTAACAGCTACACATCATTTCAGCCCCACAGTGTTGAGTTTTCTTCTCACTGTGGAAGGACAGACAGAAACACCTGTGGACTTTTTTAGATCTGAAGCAAGAGCAGAGCTTTATTTTTCCCCTCCCTCCCGAAAATGAAACTTTTAATTACTGTTTAGTGACATTTTTGGTGACTATTTAGTGACTATACTCTTTTTTCTAGTTTTGACCTTCCCCTTCCTTATGCAGGTGGGCTGTCTTATATCTAATCTCCTCAGAAATATCTCCTGAAAATGAATAACTTGTATCTAATGGCCATTTGACTGTCCATTAAATAAATGAAGAGTGGTTTCTGACTGTTGCACAGTACTGTGCTCCTATAAAACTGGAAAAACAATGTGGTATAGCTGAACAGACTACAAAAGCCACTTGAAGCCATCTTAAATTTACTCTGTACATTTGTCTGTTTTTATAGATGGTAATACACCTTACAGTGTAAAGCACCACATAATAAAGTTTACTAGAGATCACTTAACACCTGCCTTTGATGATTTAGGCTTACAGCTTGCACAATGCTACACAATACCGCTATTGGAATATTAGCTTCCACTATACGTTGGCAACATTAACCTTATAGCTCTAGTTTTGCGGTGCAAAACTAAAGAAGTAAACTTCAGGCATCGACCACATCTTGCCTTCACTAATATTAGATTTTCATTTCATGGGTCTTACCATTGTGAATAAGGATATCTAGCACTTCTGCCTGGGCATACTCTGCAGCGATGCCCATCGGGGTCACCCCACTCTCATCTGTCTCTGAGACTTGACCTCCATGTGTCAGTAGAAGCTTCAGGATGTCAATGCAGCCCACTTTAGCAGCCTCGTGCATGGCTGTCCATTTCTTCAGGCAGACTTGGTTTACCGGTGCGCCTCGTGTTAAAAGTGCTAATGTAATATCATAGGCGTCTGTTCTTACAGCTGCAACAGAAGATACGGAATGAAATACGGAGTGAAACAATGGGGACCATCTGTATTTTGTTCAAATGCTCATGACTGTCACCCAGAAGAAGAGGAGATTCATTCCTCCGATTGGTTCTGTGAGGACAAGCTCCATGTGCCAGCAAAGTCCGAACAATCTCCACTAGTCCAGCTTGTACAGCCAGAGTGAGAGGAGTTTCCCCATCTTCTGTTTCCTCATCAAGACTCAGCCTGTAAGAACCTGGCAAACAAATTACTGGGAAGCCGTCGGGTTATTCCATGCCAACTCACTTCAGGCCTGACAGGTCACATTGTAGATTTCCATAAACATATCAAGCATCTATTTCATTTATAGCATCTATTTCATTCACAAAACCATGTGAAATGTCAAACGTGTGCTGCAAATAGTTATGACGTTTAGTTATGACAGTTAGTTATGACTTCCTATACTTTATTTAAGTCACAAATGTTACGTCTAACTGCTTACAGAATAATTTTAAAAATGTGAACTGGGTGTAAATATAACACTAAGGGCCGAATTCCCAGACATGGAATAAGCTTTGTCTAAATTGTAGTGCTAGTCGACAGCTGGCATTAGAAATACTTTGTAGTCTAAGCCTATGCTTAACTGGGTGTGGGCAACTGGCCTAAAGAATAATGTTTAAATCAACTGATTTGTTGACAATATTGAGGCGTCCCAACCCTGGCCACACTGCCGTGTCGCACAATGTGGCCACATGAATAGGCTCTCGGGAAACGCCACACTCATGGTAAATGGGTCAGATAGCCCTCCCTATCTTTCTTCACTCACTGTGATGCTTGCAAGCCTGATGGTAACAAAAGAAGTAGTAAGTACTCTCCTCCAAGCATGTCGAGCTATCTGGTGACATTGTGTTAGCTACAGCGGATATACAGCGGCCCTTCACATCTCATAGGAAGTATGTGTTAGTCTTTAGCCTCCCAGCATTTTATTTTTTACATTTTTTAAATCTAACATTTTTCTGAAACTATTGTAAATGTATCAGAACACAGTTAATGTTTCAGTCCAGTCAAGACAGATACCAGTACTCTGTTAAATTTTATATTGATGATGTGATTTAAAACCTGATGGGGCAAAGTTCATAACTAAAACTGTTTGGAGCACAGTCTTGAACGTCTGAATGGTTGCATTAGTCAAATAGAAGTTTGATGGAAATCTGTGATGTGACCTGTCAGGCTGCAGGTGAACTGGCATGGAATTACCCCACTACAAATGGCATCTCAAATGCACAGTTATGAGGTAATTACAGAAGAACTCCCTAATCTCTGGATATTGCTGACCTCAGTCACGTTCTATAAGAGATGTACCTGTAACAGCTAGATAGCTTACCATAGAGCACCATCTCAAGCACTTGGACTGATTGTTGTACTACTGCCCTGTGGAGAGGGTACCAGCCTTTGGCATCCACTTCAGTAAATGCGGCTGGGTAGTCAGACATCTCCTGGAGTGTAAACAGGTCACCTAGGCAAATAAGACATATTTGATTTTAGGCTAGACATAATTTTTGCTGAAGCTGTTATACACTGAATATTAAGACAAACAAAACCACTATGCTGCCTTTTGATACATGCAGTATATGAATGATTTTTGAAGCTTCACAGCAACCTTTTTCTCACAAGCTTTACCTCTTTGGATCGCATCCAAAATCTTTTGATTTTCCACACTAAAGTTTCAGCATAAAATAAGGGAAACTGTGAAAATGGCATGTACTGATAAGAACAATAAAAGATAATTATGAAGGATCATTTTTCTCCTTCCTTATTGAATTATACCTTGCTGGGAAAACATTGCTGTATGATTCCTGGAGGCTCAGTTGGATTGCATAGTTCAGAAGCTGCTCATCCTCATCCACATCATCTGTAGCGTTCATTATTCTGAGAAAAAGGAGGAATATTTTCATACACAAGAGGATGTAGATTGGCATGTACTTTGATTCCGAATACATATTTTTTTTCAAAGTATATACAGTATGTATTGAATAAAACATCCAAAGGGCTCATATCATGTTCCTCCTGTTTTCCTGAGTTGTTGATGTAGCTTTGGGAGAATTTTTAGAATGCATAAAAGTTTCAGAATTGCTAGAACAATATATGGTTGATTATGGATGGATGATTATGCTGCAGGATTAGTGTAGTTGGGCTGAAGTCATATTAACACAGCCCTCTGTGTGGAGCAGGGGGCTCGCTCTGTGGCTGGCGTTATCAGCTTGGCTCTGCTCCAGGTGGAGATGTGCATTAAAAAGAACAGCACAGTAAATTGGGATGTTCTATATAGATTCAGAAGGTTTAGAGTTTTGTGCTTAGAAGATACCCAGTTAAAATTGTATATAAGATGATTTATTTAGTTAAAATAATCAAAAAGGTAAAATGAAAAGGTGAAATATGTTGATTTATGTAATCAGGTTGTTGAAGTATGTGATTATGTATTAAAATACAGTGTAACAAGTATGACCAATGTGTGGTCCTTAGGCCTGTGGTCCAGGTCAATGTAATTATTCTGAAGTGTTAGCATTGTTCATTGTTTGAGTGAGCAACAATGAAAATCTATCTTTACAGAAAATCTATCAAGTATTATACTTACATAAAAGTGCAAAACACCAGATGTTTAATAATAAGGAGCAGAGATGAGCCAGTTCTTTGTAAGATGAACAGCTTATCAGTGAGAAAATAAGGAGAGTCACTCTTTGTAGGAGACGTGCGCAACACTGGAAAACCTCCAAACAGGAATGAACTCATAGTATGTGGTTCCAGTTGGTTGCCAGTCAAGCTTAAACTTCATGAGTTTAAGAAATTATGAGTTTAATGTGTGTTGTGCCTTAATCTTGCCCTTTTACTGCCAACGCTGCTTCTTGTGAATACTTTAAAAACTAAAAACTGTGTGGACGTGTCCATATGGGTTTCCTCCCACAGTACAAAGACATGCAGTCAAGTGAATTGGAGATGCTAAATTGGCCCTAGCTGTGTGTGTGTGTGTGTGTGTGTAAATGTTTATGTCTGTGTCTGCCCTGCGATGGACTGGTGGCCTGTCCAGGGTGTATCCTGCTTTCTGCCCTTTGAGAACAGGGATAGGCTCCAGTACCCTATGTGACCCAGGTGGATTAAGCGGTTTAGAAGATGTGTGTGTTAAATTTGCCACAACATAGCATTTAAATATTGTGTCCATACTATGCTCTAAAGCCTGTTTTAGTTTACTGTTTTTGTGATGTCACAAAAAACAATACATTTCCATATATCTGTGTAGTCAATCTACATCACTTTAGATAAAATATATTAAAATGATATTCCAAGTATTATTTATTATTTGAAGCAGTGCATTCTATATTAAAGCATCATCATCTTCAATATACAGCCAGTTAATAGAACAACATTTATAGCCTGCTTAAAATTAGCTATGTCTAGAGTCTCTGCATACTGCTGGTAGGACCATGTCTTGCTTGAAATGGCTCTAAAGATGTACTTAGCAGGTTCATGAGAAAGCAGAAATATTATTTTTAAAATAAACCACTGCATCTGAAAAGTTATGGGTTTTTGCATGTAAAAATAAAGAAAAAGGCACAACAGTAATAACTGATGTCTGTGTGAGAATCTTGGCTGACCTTAATTTTGCTGTACTTTCATGTGTGTAGGGGTGTTCAGACGGTGCACACATCTTCATATTAGCTCAACTTTTGCTCACATTGGGTTTACTGAAGATTTTGATGGCTATTGAAGTTACTGTACTGGGAACAACATCTACTGCTGGAGATTTTAGCAATATTATCTCAATAACTCCAAACAAGCACAATGCAAACAGCAAAATCCTCTGTGTTGAGCATTCATCTTAAACAAACACCTGCAGTGTTCATTCAACTTTAGCTGGACACATATATACTCTACAAGAGTAAATTCAGGACTTGATATTTTCCTCCAAGCAATAAAAGTCAAAAAGTGCCTTATGAATCCAAATAAAAGGGCTCATATAGATCCCAGCAAACCCCCTGAGGTCCATTCAATCGCAAACACATAGGCTAATCTCACCTTTTGAGATATAGTTCCAGTAAAGTCACGGGTCTTGTACTGCTTGGTTTAGCTGTGCCCTATCTAAACTGACTGCCCCCCAACCCAGGCACCCTTTCTCCACACATCTATTTTTGGCTGTCACCTGTTTCCGAGACTGCCACACACAGCGCGACTGCTATGCTTCAGTGTTTGTGTATTTACTTTCAGTAATTATATACAAAAAGTTTGTTTTTATTTTTTTCTTTTGGTGATTTTAGGCTAACATGTCGATATTCATACATATCCAGCTGTTAAAGAAGGTTATTCAAGCACAGACATGGTAAATGCACAGACAAGGTAAATGAATATAGTCATCATACTTTATAATATAATAATATAAGTATTATACTCATCATTTAAATTGTCCAGTAATGTCTTACTAACAGACTGCATATACAGTAAATAAAACCATAAATGATCACCTCCACCAAGCAAATGAAAGGTTTCGTGAAACACACAAGTACTTTACATGTTAAGACAATGACTTTAAATAATGACTTTATGTCCATAAAGAAAAAGTTGTTTGCTTTTAAACGAATGTGGGGCTCTGGCTAGATTGATGAAGAGCCTCTCTTCATTATCAGGATACTCAGGATACTGTGTGTAATCCAAATAATGTAGGTCAGTCAACTCGTGATCTAAAAATACTTATTGACACTTGCACAGCACTTCTACACAGTAGATCCATTGTTCTAACAGACGGTTGATGTAGCCTGGGTTGCCTGAGCCTGCTCTATGTACCAAAACACTTCTGCCATTGTAGATTTGCGGGAGTACCAGTCCATTTAATAGATTAAATTGAACCGTGTTCTGTACATCAGTCTTACTGTAATATACCCCTCACTCTGAATACGTTACAACAGAGGTGGCCAGTCCTCAAGGACGCTTAACCCATCTACCAAGCTCTGGGGGCTCAAAAAGGCAAATATAAAAGCTGTCATTGTCTTAGAGGACTGGGTGAGAAAGTTTATTCAAGAAAAAAACACATTTCCAGTTCTTTAGGAACTAGTTTTCAAGCATGTAGATAACTTACTGTATGCATTATGTGCTAGATTTTTATGCAAAAAAAAGAGAACTCTGAATGAGAACTTGAAGGACTGTCGTGCCCAGATGCATAAGTGGAATGTAGAAATGGCAGTACATAATAAAGACGTTTTGGAGACTGAATCAATGGCTTTCTGAGAGAAGAGATTGGGCCACTACCAAGACTGCTAGCCTGTCATTTTGCAATAGTGTTCAAGTTATCCTCATATTACAGTATTGCGACCTTTAAGGAAAGGGTTTTTTTTTCAACCAGCTGGATGAAGTCAGCCAGTCAAATCTGATTCAGTCCAATTCTTTTGGGATCAATGTCAAAGTCAATGAGCCCACATGAGACTGGCTTATTATTAGTTTCAGATTTTCCACTCTTTGCCATCATCAACATTGCATATAAAACCCAGAGGACATAGGTAGATTCACTGGCGGTTTTGGATAGTAAATAAATCGGCTGCATTTGTGTTATAGACATGATGACCCCTGGTTCCCATCACCACCACTGTGAAGAAATCAGGATCTGTAACCCAGATAGCAAGCGTATATCGGTCCTCTGGCTTGATATGGT
The DNA here is from genome assembly GCA_034552555.1 of Semaprochilodus insignis. NCBI lineage: Eukaryota > Metazoa > Chordata > Actinopteri > Characiformes > Prochilodontidae > Semaprochilodus > Semaprochilodus insignis. The sequence continues at coordinate 48,403,063 of CM067474.1, read as the reverse complement.
CGGCACCCCGCTGACTGTTTGCTGGACCAGCAGTGGACCACTCTGATTATTATCCTGCGCCCAACTAGTTTTTTACCCCTGCATACAGATTTCAAATGTGTATAGCTTTTATTTTTAGAAAGTAAACTAAGACAAAACAACTGAGAAAAAAGTTATGACCAGGCCTGAGGAATTGAAATGTTGCTGACATTGAAAATGATTTACCTAACTAATTTATAAAGAATAATGAAAGCAAGAAACAAAGGAAGACAAAGTAAATTAGTGGAAAATGAGTGATAAAAAAAGGCTTTTTGTGCAATAACCACCAGCTTCGCAAAACACCAGTTGACCAGCCACGCCAATAAGTGGGCCAACAGTGGTCCACCATCCTCATGCTATCAGGGAAGTTTACCTACAATTAATCATTTCACATCAAACTCACTTTGTTTACACCACTACAGAACAGAATGATGCAGAAAGTATGAAAAATGTGGAATTAACCTTTAAATTCACCAAAACTGGAAAAAGTGAAAAGTCAAGACCCCACTGATATTTAGCTCACCGTTCCAGTGTACAGGAGAGAGCTATCGTGTGGTGGTGAAACAAAGATGGCAGGCTGCTAGTGAACAAATTCTATCTATTTTTAATTTAAAGTATTTTTCTTCGTTTATACAACATATTCGAGGGCTATTGTACATATACTGGTGAATGTCCTTACAGTTCCCTGGCTGCAGCCACCTGGGTCACGTGATGGCGCAGTTACTATAGCAGCGCTCAAACACTCCGGGTTGATGGGTCATAACATCTGAAGCAGAGAAGAAGCTCTCCCGTTACTTTCCCCCCACAAACTGTCCCATCGCTGCTTGTACACGTTAGTTAGACATATTACCCTCAGAGTACAGCTCGTGGCAGAGATGGAGGAGTCGGGTGAACTTATGGAGACCGTTGAAAGCTGGAATGTAGAAGTCCCGACACAGACAGAAGCTGACGAATGTGCGGATAGCCAACAACTGAAAGTAGAGATTCGCACCTTAAGTACATTACTGACAGCAGATCAGGAAGCACAGCCAGATTCAGCACCTGCAGGCCTGAGTCAGGACGGATTCAGTCAGCATGAAAGTGAAATGATCAAGACTGCTGATAATGTTGGAAACTCAACAGCAACAGGTAAGTTAGCTAGCGTAGCTCGCTAGCTAGCTGCGTTAAAGGTGCAATATGTAACATTTTCAAAATAACAAAAACATCCCAAAATGAACTACAATTATCAACAGGATGTGAAGAAATAACCGGTGTGGCAGTAAGTCCAAGATGTCTATACATTGTGTTTTAGAAATTTGCATGCTAACCAATTGGCCCCGCCCATTTTCTCTTGTAATACCACTTTGCACCTTAAGAAATTATAGTGAGTCAATGTAGCATCGAGTTGCATCAGTCCAACATGAGAGGGGGATGTAGTAGCACTGCTCCAGCAGCATATTCTACCCTCTTGTCAATCATGTTGAAGGTCCTCGTCCTGAGTAGAACATTTAAGGACAGGTAGCCAATAAAAGATTAAGTACGACTATGGCCGAAGCTCTTGGCAAGTGTCCACTGCTACCTGCTCACATCAGGAATCTACATTTAGCAGCAAATAGAAGCAAAACAAGAGTTTACACTGGCGCTGCTTTCCACTGCTAAAGACAGTCTTGGCATTTACAGAGGAGTTGGGCGATATGATACAAATATTTTACCATGTGATTCTTCAAGGCATTTTCACGATACATGATTTGCATTGTAATATTTAGTTTTTCTGAGCTTTAATAAGTAGTAATAGACATAATAGTGCCACATATAAAAATAACATAATAATACCAACAACAATCATAATAAACCTACAACCACACTGATTTTTATTCAGCATTTTACAAACTGTGCTGCACTATATAAACAGGCCTAATTAAGCTCACTTTATAATCAAACATGTAGTCAGTATTCTTTAAAAACTGACAATATCCACTATCTGCTCAGAAAAGCCAATTGTGACATAAATTGTCACAATATCGATAAAATACTGTCATTGTGCCCACCTTTAGTTCGATGTTGAATTCACAACGTTTCTTCTGGAGCGAATTGAGGAGGGACTGTGCATTTTCTGGCGATATGTTGTTTTTAATAGGAATATGTGTCTTCATTCAGCTGGCTGAAGTGTTCCTTCAGGAGCAGCATATGAAACTATTATTCTTTTTAAACACTCTATATTCACATTTACTTGATTGCATTTCAGACAACTTTTCTGTTCTTTGTACTTGAGTGCATTTTCTTTAGTGCATTATGCTTAAAAACCTGCCAGTTTAATTGGGCACATTATGTGCATGTACTTGAGCCAATTATACAAACATGCTGGCAGAGTTTTCTGTCTGCCTCTTTATAACAGAATGGAGGTGGAAGAACTGAAAGACTGTATCTTACCCCCTGGAGCTCTCACATTGTATCTTTCCAGTTAAGGTCTTACTTATGCCAGAGGGGCACATGATGACCATGGCCTTTACTATTGGCCTCACAAGTCAGGACCTGAAGAATCATTTTGCCAATGAATTGCGAGTACCATCAGACATTATTCAGATCACACTAAATGGTAAGTACTCCACTTCCTGACATTAATTTTTGTTTCTAATACCACTGGCCTATTTGAAATCCATTAAGATTAAGTACATCAGTCCATTTCATTGTCCAGCGTGAATAATTACTTCTAAACAGCGTATTTGCAGCGTGTATAAGATAAAAACCTCTCTGTGTTGTTTGGCTGTCAGGTCAGACTGTAGATGACCACCAGACCCTGATGGGACTGGGAGTGCAGCCACATGGCACAGTCCAGTTTGAGATGAGTTCATTGGACCCTGATAATTACCCTATCAAACCAGCTAAACCACAGCATGCAGAATGCAGCATGCCTGATGTCATTACTGTCAGAGTGCAAACAGGTCAGCAGGCTTAGGTTTTAACATTCACTGCAAACTTTCTTTATTTGCTTTTAGACTTATCTCTCAGTTTATCAGTCTCACTGTCTGTCTCTGGCCTTCCTTCACCCTCAGACATAAACACTTTTCAGGATGTGGTGGTTGAGATAGAGAGAGCCACTCTAAAGAAGCCTTTCCTGGGAGGATATCGGCACAAGGTCACTAAAACAGAATATCATCATGCTGCAGTACAGACTACGCCCAGGAGGAGGCCTGATAGAGGAGTGGAGATGTTTAGCAGAGATACACAGGTACTAGCTGGAATATTATCCAACGGAACACTAAGCACGGTTGTAAGTCGCTCTGGATAAGAGCGTCTGCTAAATGCCGTAAATGTAAATGTAAATGTAAATGTAATGCATATATACTGAGGTCATCTAAAAATGTTTTTGATAAATGAACATGTTTTCTTTGTCGGTATGCAGGATTTAGTGATTTTGATTAGTTCTAAGTTATTAAGCACCAACTTTCACAATGCCCTCCACCTCTGAGAGGGTCTTCAAAAAGCACAAAGCCCCCTTAGATGGCATTGTGGTTTGTGAAGTGTCTGGTTGTGTTCAAATAGCCTTAACCTCAAACCTGGACCTGGAGATATACACCCTGGAGAGTTCAGATCCAACACACCTGGCTCTAATAGGCAGATCCCATAACCACTGATGTGTCCCATAACCACAGATAATAAAAAATAGCTAAATGAATTGTTATTGTTCTCTGCTGGTTTTGAGGTAGGTTTGCTTACTTGGTCTACTTAATAAAATGAACTTGCTGCATAGTTAATGAGGTTAAAGCAGTCTGCCCAGCATTGACTTTTCACTGTTTATTATTCAGTCAAGCCAGCTCATATTATCTACTAACTATACTAACTAGGAACATACTTAAAAGGAAAAATCAAACTTACTTTTTAAAAGTTTATTTGTTGCTTTGGAGATGAGTAGGAAACCATGTCCTGCCCTCTGACATACAAGCACATGTTTTGACCAAAATACAAACATACAAGCTGAAAAGTAACAGTTGCTGGGCAGTGATTGGAGGGCTGAGAAAAATTGGGCAGGTCTTGAGATGTGTCTAATTGACTCAGTCCCTGATACCTGTTAGCAGGCTAGTCGGACCCTTCCTTGTAGTACACCACACAACTTCTGTCATATACTGGACACCCAACTCTGCATATGCAGCCTGGCTACAAACCCTTTCTGTTACACAGACAAAGAAAACATTATTATTTATTAAAGCACTTAAAAAAAAAAAAAACTAGGTATAACAAAACATTTGCTAAGCAGTATATACACTACTGTCCATAAGTCAGTGACCGCCCTTTATTTATATCCAGTCAGAATCACCATTAATATTTTTTTAAGTTAATGTGACACATATATTACACATATTTATATATATACATAATGACACATATATTACGTTTTATGAAGCCAGTGCTTACAGTGGGTATAGACTCTGTATGTGTCGTTTTGTGATCATTATATTTACCTGCAATTTCTTGTCTATAGACGGTAGCGTTGAAGAACCAGGCTCAACAATGCACCAGCAACACTTCCACTCAGATGACTAAGATTGGCTGTTATATGTCCAACATGAAGGACAAACTCATCACACCAGGCACCTACGTCACTGCAGATGAATTCCACGGCAAGAGGCTGAAGGCTGTATGTGGTTGTATGTGTTTATGTGTGTGCGTGAGTCTTTTTGCCGTTAATGATTTTGATTGTAAGTGTTTGTGTATATGTTGTCAGGTAATAACCATACAGACGTACTTCAGACGCTGGCAGGCCAAGCAGCTGACTGCTCAGCTGAGACTGGATAAGGAGCTGCATGTGGCCTGGGCAGAGGAGGAAGAGAGGAGGAAGATAGAGGAAAAGGAGGAACAGATTAGGGCTGAATACAACAGGAGAATGAACCCAGAGAAAAAAGAAGACTTTGCTCTGCTCTACAGTGCACTAGAAAGTGAGCATTTGTGTGTGTCTGTGTGTATGTTACAGTTACACTATCTAAAAGTAAAAATCACTTACAATTTAGTTTCTGAATTAATTAGTGAAGTTTAGTTGAGAGAGGTAACATACGGTACAGAATGTGGGAGCCCAAATCTTTTTTTCTTGGGATGGGCTAAATTCCAAAAACACAAAACGATAAACAAATAAAGAAGGAAGTTTCAAATTGTATTTTTCAAATATATCTTATAATATATATGCTATATCTTGCAACTGAATTACTTGCATTAAATTCATTTTACATGAAAAGTAATATATTATAATGCACTACAAGTGCAAGTACAAAAATACAAAACTAGCCCGGTTCTCTCATTGCATGAGGGGATGGAGTTACACTTTGGGCAGAGTAGGGCTGTCATGATTATTAGTGAAAAAATGTATTTGCAGTGGCAAGTATGCAGTTTGAATAACAGTAATGCATATTGTTGGCCTCCAAAGAAAACACTTAACAGGATAGCAACTTAACAGGAGAAGTCTAAAACATCCCTAACTTTTAAATTAAGCCAATGTAAAGACATTTTTGAGCCATTCATCATGAAATTTCCACAAATTAAAGGTCATCTGTCGGAAAAATGAACATACATGAAGAATGGACTTACATGTTTTTTTGGACAGCAACAATGTTTGAAACAGTAGGAAACACAGCGTAATATAGGCACCCAGTTATATGCATTTTTGACATATAATTATATTTTTATAAATACTTTAAAATGCTTCCTAGTTTTCAGTACATTATTTTACAATATTTATTCAGAATATTTATTTATTTAGTAAAAAAAAAAGACCCAAACTGATTACTTGACTACTCATAAAAACAGTCAGTAGATTATTAATTTACGAATATAATCAATGATGACAGTTTAGTTTACCTGTATGTTGCATTACACATGAATCTATAAGCACTTCTTTATGTCTTTGTGTGAGTGTTTTTGGGCTCACTGTATCTGTGTATGTGTTAGAGTGGAAGCAGGAGGAGGTAGAGCGCATTAACGTCTCTCTGAGCGGAGCAGAAAGGAAGGCAGCGCTGTGTGCTCTTTTGGAGCAGGAGACACAGCTCATTTCTTCTATTGGACGCCACCGCATCGCTGCAGGAGAGAGGAATCGGGAGAAGGCGGTGCAAGCCTTCCTTAACAAGGTCTGCCCTGCTAAAAGCCAGCTTTTTGTAGAATATAAAGGCAAGAAACCATGTAAGGACATACTATATCCACTGTGCATGTACTGTATAGTATGCTTCTATTAAATACGTTTCCTACATTTTTTATCTTCATAATGTAGGCTAACGTAGCTAACAAATAATGGATATTACCCTGCCAGTGGTCATTGTGCTAACTTGTGCATGTGTAAACTATCACACCTTTAACACACACTATCACACACTAAAGTCATTTCCCCAGATAGCAAATTTGATATAAACCTAGGCCATATATGGCATTTAGTTGTGGCCCACATGCCGCACGATGGCACAGGGGCAGATGCAGTTGCGGTCAGATGCAGTTGCCAGCACCAAGCCTTTACAGGGCTGCATCTCAGTCACCGTTAAAACCACCACTGCAAGAACTGGCCCACCATTCAAAACCACTAGTACCAAAAACAGGGGGTTGGGTTGGGTGATTACATGGTGCCATCAGTGGCAGCTAACATGTGCAGCTAACATGTGCTTCCCCCTTTTTGACTTCCAGCTCACTGATGGGATTTGAGCTCATGCTTAGCCTACTGCACCACCCAGGTGCTCCTGTTTATAAGCCTTCATTTCCAAAATAAGCCTACATTATGTGTGGCAATGTTTACTGTCAGCCCTGGCAATCTTGAATGATGAATTTGAATCAGAAGTTACCCAGATCTGTGTGGACCGTACAAGCATTTACATATGTGGGCTGACATGCAGTTTGCTATTCCCAACCATGGGCCAGCAAGTAAGGACATTGAAGCGAGTTTGACATTGGAGGGACATATTTGCTCTTATGAATCAAAGCCCACTCCTCAGTAAAGTTGTGTCCTGTGATGGTTTTATTTATTTATTTTTGGTAGTATTATACAGAAACGTGATAACAAAGTAATTTACAATAAGGTTAAAGTTCTAGCATTGCAAGATTGTACTAGACACAAATGGATGCAATGTGGGGTTTTTTTGCCAAATTATTCATACAGCAAAATAAAAACACAGAGAGGACATCTATGATAATGCCTCTTGCTTCCCACGATATGGCCAAACTGTAACACTGTGCAGTATTTCCACTGTGGTGTTTTTTTCATCTGGTGATTTTTTAGGCAAAAAGCTTTTTATTTTTTAACAGGCACCTTAACACAAGCCTTAACAAAAGCTAAAAGAATGCCAGGTGCCACATAGCTTTTAACTGGAAGGTAATTTGATTTCCTGGCAAAACATGCAATCCCCCCATGGTATAACTTTGGGGTGAGACAAATGCAACTGTTCCAGTATTTCCCCGGTTCATACACTAGTGGCCAGCAGCAGTGCTATATCTTTGCCCCCAGATTTATATTAATTCATTATTTATATTAAAGAATTTGATTTTAATCAGATATTGTAAAATCATAGTAAAATCGGCAGATACTCAAGGTTGAGGTATCAGTATCAGGCATAAATAAGTGGTATCGAGCCACCCCTAATTATTTCTGAGTTGCGTTTGCCTTGTTGCCTGGTTTCAGTAAAGAATTGTACTTTGGACTACATGTAAATAGTGTAAATATGTAAATACCGCTTTAATCCTGGTGCAGTGTGCAGCCCCTAAAACGTGGCAAGCATTTGATGGGATGATGACCCAGATGGACACTCCTCAAAGCATCCGGGCTAAAGAGTTACGAGACCTCTACAGCAGCATTAACCTGCAGTACCTGAACCAGGAGGAGCGCCTTGACGTGCTCCTCACCCTCAAACACACTGTGAAGGTATCCTGCCTTTGCTCATGCTTATTCTTCAGCTTGCAGTCTACAACATGACCAAAGCCAGGACCCAGTGCTGCCCTATTTGCACTTGTCTTATCAATTATGAATAATTACAATGTGGTCTATATGTTGTCTCAGACTTAGTTTGCTGTATGTGTGGATGAACAGGAGCATGACTGTAAGCTGACTCAGCAGATAGTGGAGCTGATTGACAGAGAGGCTGATCTGCTGATGAGAGGAGTGAAAGAGAGTAATTTAGAGGGGCTGAGGAAGAGGATATCCACTCTCTTCCTCCAGTACATCAAAACCCCTGCTTTCAACCCCCAGGTGGCCAAATTGTTGCGGGTATGTACTGTAGAGCTTTCTTCTCCAGTTTGCAAACAGCCCAGAGTAGCAGGGAAAAACATCATTGCTCAGTGCTATTGACCTCTATAACATATTCAGTGTCACTGTTCATCTTTTTCTGACTGACTGGCCAATTTTTTTCCCACTTCACAACAATGTTTTAACCTGATTGCATTAATCTCCTCTTAATTGAATTCAGAGCAGACAAGCCTCCAATTTAGTACACAGGAGGAGTGACTTTTTGAAGTATGTTATTGCATCATGCAGTGATTTAAACATGCAGGGTATGATTACTTTTAATGATTACTTTTCAAGTGTTCTGTTTTCTGTGAATTGTTGGGACTTTTTTTTCATTTCTAAGATGAATTAATCTTCAATATTTAATCTTGGATCATTAATAGAATATCTAATTCTATCTATTTCATATTCAGAATGTAAGATGGCATAAAAAAAAGAAAAAAGTTTGGTGAATAAATACATTCACATCCACAAAGCATTCCATTGTAAAAAAGTATTTCTTTATCCTGAGTTCACTACCTTATGTTTTTACATTGTCATTAATATGTAAAGGATGTGAATTAGTCAAAAATTAGTCAAAAATTACTACCTCTGAGGAGCCTGAGACTGACTACTACTACTGACTGACTAATACTACTACTACAAATAGTAATAATAATAATAATAGTTATAGTGAACATAATCATTTAAGCGTAATAAAGACTCATGTATGCTTGTTTTAGAGTGGAGTTTGCATTTTATATTTATGCTTATTTTGTTTACTATATTTATTTTAGATTTCCGAAGCAGCATAACATTGTTTTCAGATTTTTACTAAATTAAGTAATAATTAAATTTATCAACCATTATATCTTATATCTCCTGCTCGGTGTGCATTCTGGTGCAAATCTCTCTTGTGACTGTGGATGTCATTGATCACTGCTCAGTTTATTTGTATAAAGTTTGTTAAGAACAAGGAGAGAGCAGAAGGATGTTGTTTCATGTGTCAGTATGTGTATATATTGTCGTCCATCACTGACATGTTCTAATGTAATTCAAATTACAATATTGCATTGTTTATGTCACATATACGCTACTTAAAAATCCTGAAGCTTTTAATTTCTCCTTCACAAAAAGTTATTACACAAAATAGCTGCTAGTAGAATGTCTGATACCTGTGAAATTATTTTACGATAGTTTTATGAAAAGCTTTTGGCCTTAAACATAGTTTTTAAAATACACTCATTGAGGAGAGGTACATGCAGGGTGCAGTAAGGCAAAATAGTACCCAGAGAAAACGTTGTGTCTCAGATTAACCACTATTTCACCATTTACATTACATATAAACTCAGTGTGTGTTATAGTGATTGTGACCCTGGTTCCCAACAGTGCCATTATGAAGAAATCAGATTTTATGAGATCCGTTTCACATCAAAACACTCGGAATCACTTTGTTTACATCACATCTATGGAATAATGCAGAGATATTTCAAAATCTGCAGAACTCCCTTTTAATGAATTTGATAAATGATTATGTTATATTCATTTTATACATAAACACTTAGCTATATGCATCCAAGACATTAAAGACATGTGTACTGCCATTTAAAATGTTTTCTGTGTCATATACTGCACTTATTTGTTAGTAACATGGAATTAGTCTTGTAATAAATGGGGAAAGGGTGAGAAATAAGGACAGCACTACACCATGTAAATGTTTACCTGCAAATGACTAGAGTCAAAGATCAGAGAACAGCAACTCTCACTTGATAGTTAGCCAAAGAGAGACAGCTGCAGTCAGAGACGTAATCTGTATGCAGACAGCATAGACCTGTGAAAATCTTGTCAGCCTTTGCAGATGCTTCTGAAATGGCATTTCATTGTAGCCATTGTTGATGATGAAATTCAAATTGATAGCTGCCATCTGATAACTGCTCTAGGTAGTCATTATAGCAATCTCATTAAGTAATCACAATACAATATCTATAATAAAATCAACTCTGAGAAGCTGAGGGGTTTACACAAAGATACTGCCTAGTTTACATGAGTGCAAACAAAACCTTATCTAATAAAACAGCAGCACGTGAGCAGCTGATACGTTAATCCCTGAAGAAGGATAGAAAAGCCATAACCCATCAAACATCACACTATAGTGTTAATTATTGATATTTATCACTGACATTTATTGATTACTTTGACTTTATTGATCTTTATCTTTTTATCGTTTGGGCCTCATTTCATTGCTTTTCCGCAGGTGCCACAGGATCCAGCTCAGCTGAGGAAGAACATCTACTTTTGCCGTGGCTGCACTAACTATCTGCCCTCTACTGAGTTTGCCCTGACGGCGAGCACGCGGGTGGTGGGGCTTTGCCGTGGCTGCTCCGAGTTGGACAATGAGGCTCGGCGCAGAGAGGATTTCTCTCATTATAAAACCATCCTCAAACGTCTGCGCAAAACAGAGGCCGAGTACAGCCCAGACGCCAAGATCACCTACCTCCTACAGGTAGCAAAGAGACCTTCCATACAGAGAACATGAATGAGACTTCTTTACCTGAATGGTCTCGTAGCACAGCCTTCTAATTAAAAAGGCTGTATCATTTGAAGCTCAGCAGATCAGCAGATTATGTTTGGTTAAGTAGCTTTAAGGATCCTGAATTACTGCATATTAATTATTATTTTTGTTCCTGCCATTTGCGTGGCTCTATGTACCAAAAACAGGTGCAGTTCACTTCCAGATGAACATTTCCAACTGCTCTTTATCTGTTATGCTGTGTTCGGTTGTTTGTGGTAGACAGATGATGGTAAACCAGATATTGCATTGCTTTTAAAGCAGTCAGAACAGAAAAAGTCTGCCACTGTAAGCAGCAACTTCCCACAGCTGGGAAGTGTAACACTCCATCAAGAGTTCGATTTTCCCAACTTTCATCCAGCAGAGGAATGCACTGGATTGTTGATATTCTGGGAATCTTGGATGCCAAACATCGTGTTGTTGAATTCCTGACAAACCCAGTGTTATACAACAACAAGAGAAGAAAAGGAGCGTCCATTTGCCTTTCTCCACCTTAAATAATCAGTCAACACTGTTAAAGCTCTGTTAAAAACTCATCCATTTTTACCGGTAACCTTGCCAGCATTTGCGTGGCTTCAATCTGCTGTCAGCCACATACTGCTATTAGGTACGGAATGACATTCTTTAAAACGCACATATGTGAACCCAGCAGTGGATTTGAACAGCCTGCTTTTGGTACTGTTCCTTTAAGACTGACATACTTAAATTAGCTCTGTTCTGATTGGTTGTTTTGTTTTTGTGCCTCATTCAAAAAGCAGTCCAAGCTAAAACACATCTTATTGCTTAAGGGTGAGTGGGCTAAAAAGCAGTATGTTGAATAGGCAGATATACGAAAATGGCCTTCATGAGGTCACAAAAACGATGAATTTAAAACAGGATGTTCTGACAGCTTAGTTTCCATTTACAGTCTGCTGTTTGTCCCATTTTCATTAATTAACTATGTGTCCCAATATGTGAACTTGTTAACGTAAGGGCAGCTCTGCAGATTTGTTTATGGCTGTATTTGCCTATGTGTTTCCACTAGGAGCAGGATCTGCGGTATCTCCTGGATGTGGTATGGGGTGCACAGTCTGCTCTGAGTGCCTGGAATGACCTGCATGATCTGGTGCTGGTGCGCTGGGATAGGCAGTGGGAGTGGAGCCCCTGGAACTGCATCCTGCTCACCAAGGACGAGGCAGCTGCACACCACAAAGTTGAAAACGTAGAGAAGGTATATATAAAAACACAACACATTTAAACCCCTAAACCCATGGAGATCTGTTCTTCGTCTTTTTAGTCTTCCCCCAGAAATTCCACCAGAAATTATGTCTTGAAACAGGGACGCTATGTTGTAATTTACTCACCTTGCTTTTACCCCTATTAGGACTAATAAGGCGGATCCTTTCAGTGTAACACAGCTATTGTTTCTTTTTTACTATTCCACACTTCTTGGCTGTGTATAGTGAATCCTGAATTTTACTGTGTATAAAAATTGATTTGCACAGAACTGTTCATTTATTTTCAAAATTGAGTCTTGAAACAAGCTTACAAGGTAAAGTTTAAATCCCAATTCAAGAGGACTATCAAAGACTACTGATATGTAACCACCCTGTGTATAAAGTAACACTTGATCTGTCTTAGCTCCGAATAACCAAATATCAGGCACTGATATGCGGCTGTTGGAAATCAGTAAGCTCAATGTCTCACTAATTATTTAGGCAGAGCAAAAGCTGCCTGAGTTCATGATCTTCTTAAACAGGTTTGTTCTATTTAGCCAGTTGAGAGCTGAGAAAACACACATAAAGATGCCGAAGTTTGAGAGCGCTTTGTCAATTTAAATGTTTTTGTTGGTTTTGTAAAGGTAAATATGTTATCACACAAATAACACACTTTTGCACGACTGAATACACAACTGCTGTTTATCTACTGAATGTAACATATTATGTAACATATTATGCAGTTTCGTAGTTAAGAGGGTAAAGAATTGAAGTATAAGCCCATATACGGCCAACAATAGCAAAAGCATTGAGGCATTGCATAGTTCATTATTGATTTGTCTCACTTGTCTTACTCATGGAAACAAGGGGAGGTATTCTGTGTTTATTCTAAACATTAAATAGGTACCACATTAGTGTTCCTAAATAGAAGAGACAAGATTTTATTATAACTTGAATTTGATGAAAAGTTATTGTTGTGCTTAATATCAGACCTATATCACAACACAGAATGTAAATCATATATAGATGTCATTCTTTGTATAACTGTGTATTAAATTTGTAATGTGTATATACAGTACCATTCAAAAGTTTAGACACACCCAACTAAAAGGATGTTTTTAAATTATCTTGATCAACAGGTTTACATTAACAGGTTTACAGGCTTACACTTAACAGCTCCAACTGATGAGATGTCTGAAACAATAAATATCCTGATATACCACATATCACAATATTATATTTTTGTCATATTGCCACCTCTAGTATATATTCTTGCACATTTTTTTGCACAATTTAAAACCTCTAGTTACTCTTTCGGTTTTGTGAATATTCATGATGGACAGACCAATAGAACTGGTCCAAAATTGCTTAGAAAAATATCTTGTTATATCAGCCTCCACTGCAAGTTAAGAAATCTGAGTGCTATTTTTTAGTTTCCTGTGTTCTCTTTTATTCTAAAGAAAAGCACTAAAAATAAGGAAACCTTCTGTGAGTAGCTGTGTCTCAACTTTTGGCTGGTACTGTAATAGTTAGACAAAACATCATGTACTTGATTGATGTACATTTCTCACTAGAGGCCAGCAGATGGCAGAGTTGATGAAGTCACCTTTTTATTTCTTGTTGTAAAGCCAGTGCAGATCAGCTGAGGATTCTGAAGCACAGAGTCGATCAAAATGTAGTCTAAGTCAGAGAAGAACAACAAAAACATCACAAGTTCTGCAATGACATTAGCACCCAGGACAATTCTGCTGTGGAACTGAGCAAAGCGTGTTTGATTGGACATGCTCAGTATGTCAAAGAAAGAAGGCAGTGAATCTCATCATGTCTCTGTTATTGGTTGCTGTAAGTCTTTATCAGCTAACTCCCCAAATATGAGTAATCTTACGAAAAGTCATCTTACAGCCCTTTCAAGATAAGACTATTACATGTGTAATAAATTGTGACTCTTGTTGGATCTGTTCAGCTGCAGAGCTGAACTTATAACCAGAAAGAACTCAGATGTGGCTCTGTTGCAGGCATACGGCGTGCCGTTCATCCGTAACATCAAGCACAAGCACACTCTGGCCCGGAAGTACTTCTCTCAGATTCCTGTGATGGCTGAGTACCTTCATGATATGGACGCAAAGCCTGCTGCCCACAGCGACCTGCTGGTCACAAAACACATTACCACAGCAACTAAGTAACATCAGCAAGGCACCGCCCAGAAGCCCTAAAGTCTTCAGTACTGACTGCACCTCTACCTCTGTTTGTGTTCCTAGGACTCTTTTGGAACACAATAAACAAAGCAATACACATTGATACAAAGATGCTTTAGATCATAACCTTTGCACTCATGCCACGTTGATGTCTGTGCTGTCTGGTTTTGTGCAAGAGTGTCTTTGAGTGTCTTGACTCGCTCTCTAATAGATTTCTAAAATGCACCCAGCATGAAAAATCTAGCTACTGAGATCCATTTTTCACTCACAGCATTCACCATAAAACGTGTTTTATTTGCTTCTTTCCGCTACATTTTCTTGTTAAGATAGACAACTTATGCATGGTGCATTACAATCAAAGCAAATAAAGCAAAGAATCAAAACCTGTTTTTAACATCTAGTATTTTTCACACCAGGATGATCCTAATATCAGCCTGAAATAGTCATGTGTACACAGCATATAGCAGTGCATGTACAGCAGTTCTGTGACTAAAAACAAGATCCACTTGGCACTATTGAAAACTAATTTGCTGTTGCCAAAAATGCACTAGTTCAAGGGGTACTAATTACACCTCAAGGAATTAAATATAGCCCAGATATAATTGAAAGATGAGCGATCTAAGATAATGCAATTAGGGGGAAAGGTCAAGAAGCTGCTTGAGCTTCTCATTTACTGCTCATGAAAAAGCCAGCCGACTTGTGATAGTGTCATGTCTGAGTTAGACTCAGAGCAAGGCGTTCTGTTTCCTCTCTGTAATAGACTGAGAACTATAAGACTTTTCTACCTGTGCCATTTTTAAACCTGAATCTTTCAACATAAAAATGTCTCTTCTGTATTAATCAGGGTTATTTCCATTGTGAAAATGAACTTAGTCTGTGGCTTTTTAAAAGAGCGATTTGTGGACAAAAATGCAAAGAATCACCAAATATTCCTTCCATGACTTAAAATACTGCAAGCTTGAGAAGCATTCGTTATATTTCTTTCTACGCTCTCACTCTTCACTTTGGTCATGGTCTTGACCTAAGGGAATTCCCCCCATTTTTGAAATATTCAAAAACACAAATTTTAAGCTTCTTCCATCAAATACAAAACACTTGTCCAGTATTACATTTAGCAGTATAACTTGAACCAGTTAGATTAATGGTTCATATAATTCACACTGTTATGGAAGGAAGATATCCGTCAGTCCACTCACAGTGCACTGTCTTAATATTACACAGGAAGCACAATCATTGATTTGAAGCAACCAAATCAATTTTAGTGCTAATATCACTCCTTGTGGAGCATCTTCAGCTTGCTAAGTGTAAGTTAGTGATTGAGATAGAGAGATATATGAGGGTGCTGGGAGTGCAACGTGAAACAAGATATTATGGTGATCTAATAAAAATACAGAAGACATTTTACAGTTCTTCAGATTGTAGTTTTGGAGTTGACTAGAATAGATTTACATGCTTAAATTTTCAAAAAAAACCCCAAAAAATTCTGTACATCTGTATTTCACATCTGTCTGAAGCGCTCTGTTAGAGCTCCTGTGTCTTTAAGCCCCACTTCCGATGAGCCCAGTGTGTTCTGATTGGCTAGATTACCCCCTCTGTTCCAACTGGTCAACTGCCAGAGCAGTTCTGTCCCTACACAGCCTGCAGTAGTGGCTTTGCATTGTGTGAAGGAGTGCCATGTTTGCTGGTAGGCAGGCAATAAAGATCCTACGAGATGATGTCACCTTGTAACAATGAAAAGGGCTGGAATTCCAACCAGGTGTTTCAGGCAGCTGACAAAAGTGGTGTGACCTAAATATTCTCATATCTAAAGTACCATGTGAATCTTTTCCTTATTGAAGGTGCTGTGACCCCAGCAAAGAATTCCCTACAGGGACAGAAGCTTGTGGCCCAATACTAACACCACCACGCAACTGACACTGTTTTGAATAGTTAGGGGGAAGTAGACAGAGGGCTGGAAGAGATCATGTTTAGCCCCAGTATGTGGTTTTGGATAAATCAGCTGTATGTGCTCAGTTACAACTCCGATTCAGTCTCTTATCAATTATCAGAGTGCAACAAAACTATTGAACTGTCTTTGACCTGTTGACATGTTTGACTGGCAGTTTAACAGCATCTGTATTTTAACAGCTGGTGAAATCAAAGCTGTTAGTTGAGTTTGCCTTGGCAATAAACTAACAAATGAACGCTGGCCTGAGGTCTATCATAAATGAAATGCACTTTTATTGTGGAATATGATTCCTGGGTACCACATTGGCAGAAGGGGAAGTTGTGTCAAAAGATAATCTCCTCTGAAGTGCTTAAATGGAGCTTTCCCGGCATTTGAATCTCAAAGGAAGTCAAAGGGTTTTTCATTTATTGCCAGCCATAGCGTGCTTTTGAAGAAGGCCCATATTTCTCCTGCTGATGACCCATAAATATCAGAGCTTTTATTTATTCTTGAATCTGGGAGGTCAGTAGAATAGTTTCCTTAAGGAGACCAACAGTCTTCCAACTCCTCTGTAACAATATAGTGATACACTAAAGCACACTAAGTTTAGGAACATTAAGGAACACTATACTTAGTGAGTTATCCTTATTCCACCTGCTAGTTCTATGAATAGATTAATGAGTAGTTCTTTTAGTTTGTTCACAGAAGCAGCTTCCCGCTTCGTTCAGTGTAGTTTGTAAACACAGCATTTATGATCTAAGGACTTACGTCTTTATTATTCAGTAACTATATGGACTATGATGCAAGCTGCCATTATTCTTGAGTGTGCAAGCAATGTTTGGCCCCAGCGGCAGGTCCTGGCTTAAAGGATTAAACAATTATTTAATCTGATGAAATGCTTGGTAATGCTGATTAACAGTGTCCCCTCTAGACTTTGGACATTGGAGATTTACTGCACATTTCTTATCTTCCACTTCAAGGGTCGTATGAAGGAAAACTGTAAATCAGTTGACCTGTTGTATCAGGAGGTGGTTTTATGCATTCATCTCAATGTGTTCATTATCCATGTGGTCTAGTCCGGGAATCGTTGGAACAGCTCTACAATCTACTTGATTGACCTTTTCCCATGCCTTCTTTCGATCAATAATTAATGAATTGCATTTGATAAATATTACCACTGGACCCCAATGGCCGCTAACTATAATCAATACATGACAACGAATCAGATCAAGTAAGACGCAAGATGTAATGGGCAGATATGTTGTGTGCACTGACATTAGCTACTGATTTATCATTTTTCAAGAATGTCAAGGTTAAGGTTTAAGATAAACAATCTGCTTGAACACAGATAACAAATGAATACTGCCCATGCATAACAGTGGTATATAATTCCCTGAGTCCGTCCAAGAGCTACCCCCGACTGCGTTATGTGCTATCATGTACTATTTAAGGATTTGTGCTTTTTAGGTGACGATGTTATTCTTTAACAGCACCCAGGCAGCAAAGTGATCTTTGCTTTAGGGGAAAAGAATGTGAAGGTGACCACATTTGTTTCTGTAACAGCTGATCTAAGAAGACAGCTGCTTCTCAGAAGTGAGTGTGGGAATCAGCTTTCTAAGCATGGGAGTGCTTTGTCATGTTAACAAGAACCAGCCTGTTACTTTATACCCATCCTAAATGGATCGCTCTTTTCCAGTTCATCAAACAAACTCTACAAAATGCTGAATTAAGATTTTGCCCTTTTGGTACTTAAATCAGTTTTTAACGTTTTACAGTGCTATTGTGTTATGTTGATGATCATAAGACCACACTAACATTTTTGTCTGTATGCCTCAGGAAAGTTTATAAGGACTGCTTCAATTATGAGTGTCACTAGGGTCACACCATCTCACAGCAGTATGATTCTGCGAATGTTAAAGCTTAATCTTCTGAGTGATTGCTTTATGGCTGGTTTGAGATGGTTCAGTAACAGTGTGGAATATAGGTTAAGGGTACCTCCAGGGCAAAGATTAATCACTGGCTATCTATATAAGCTCCTTCAGCAGGCAGAATTCCTGACTTTACACCGTCCAGGCACACCATGAGGGCCTTCACTGCCGGAGTATGGAGCTATCGGAATCTATTCATCATCATTCTCACTCCACTGTTGACGCTGCCGCTGCCTCTGATCGTCCAGACACAGGTTAGGGTGCAAATACACATAACTGCAAGTCTAAAACCTTTAAGGAGAAAATATTGCAGGGCTAAACAAACGCAACTTTAAAAAACGTCTTTAGAATGGAAAACTTCTCAGCATCTTTCTGAATTAATGTTAATTCTACACAGCATTACTAGTTGAACTCAGACTTTCTTGCATATTGAATTTGCTTATTCACCAAGTGCCCTGACTGCACAAACTGTAGATTATGTATTGATGAAAAGAGACTCTGTCTCCTTGTAGAAATGAATATCTCTCATGTATGATAATATTATATGTATCCTATCACCCATTTATCATTACAGGTTATAATGAAGTAGCATTCCAGGATGATGAATAACTAATCTTTGACTCTGATTATATTTTATTGGGGCTTTAAACTTGGGGCATTAAACTTGGGGCATTTAGATCATTTGATTGTTTGCCTGACCTCTACTACTCTACATGGATGTGTCTTGCTAAAAAAACAGTCAGAGAAGTAGCTGCTGCAAAGCAGTGCGTGGAATATTCCTTGGTATTCGGAGGGTCCCATGTTGGGTGGCTAACTCACTTGTCATTGCAGTGTTGATGCTTCAATGGCAATAACCTATTTGGTTTAACAGTTTCCTCTTGTGGAAATGCTTTTTTTCTAGTTTGGTAATGTCTTCCTCACATTTACGGAGATCTTACACGTCTCCACTTCTGTCTTCTGTTAGAGACATGAGTAACCATTCACTCTGTCCACCACTTCCAGACCCCCCAGTATTCCTTGTATTTCAGAGCCAGCTACAGTGTAGTAGCTAGTTCTGCCATCTGTACTACATGCTATACTTTATTCTTGCCATTTTGTAGGGTTGATTGCACTCCTTTTGTCCTCATAGGACACCATAGTTTGTCCAGGTATACTTCAGGTATACTTCACATGCTGCATTCTGTACTTGACAGATTGAACTGAACTGATAATGAATTTGAAGTCTTACAGTCCAGTTGAATGTTTGTAAATGTACATGTATCATCCTACAGGTGGCGCAATGTGCCTTTACCCTGGTGCTGATGGCGGCGTTCTGGATGACAGAGGCTTTGCCTCTGTCTGTTACGGCCCTCATCCCAGCACTGGTGTTCCCTCTCTTCGGCATCATGAAGTCCTCAGTGGTAACCTTCACTTAACTTTTGAATCTAAAAGAACTTGTCAGTGGAAATCAGTCATTTTCGCAGACATGTTTGTACTGGGATTTGGATATGGGATGGTACCACTTCCTTATGAATTAATGGACGTGTTGCAGCACCTCTGAGATCACCTTTTCACTCAACTCCTCTTGGTATGCAGGTTGCGACCATGTATTTCAAAGACTTCCACTTGCTGCTGCTTGGGATCATCTGTCTTGCCACTTCCATTGAGAAGTGGGGTCTCCACCGCAGAATTGCCCTCAAGCTGGTCACCATAGTTGGAGTCAACCCTGGCATGTAGGTCTTCCTTATCCTTCTCATTTTCTTTTTCAGCAGTTCCTTTCATCCTTCAGGGCAAGTGGAATATAGTAGATATTAGGAACTCTATTTTAATGCTTAACACCCGTGCATGTCTTTGATGTTCAGTAATTTATTTTTTAAAAATTGGACATGGAAATTATTGTGACGGGAGCTTTGTAGCATTTATTGAAAGATTTATTGGTTTGAGAAGTTGTTGCCCTACTTCTGAAGACTTCACATTGGTTTTCTGACCTGTTCTTAACTTAAGGTGATGTTTCACCTCATGCGCACTATGTCTTGTTCCAGGTTGATGCTGGGCTTGATGATAGGCTGCGGCTTCCTCTCCATGTGGTTGAGCAACACATCAACAGCGGCCATGGTGATGCCCATAGTGGAGGCAATGATGCAGCAGGTGATGAGTGCAGAAGGTCAGGTCAGCAGCCAGCAGGAGACGTCACCGTCCGGCATCTGCAATCCTACGCTCCAGCTGGAAGGTGGTGAGTTACTTTGAAGACAGAACTCTGGCAATCATTAAACTACTTTTACATCATTTTTACATGTAACCTATTCTGTGTTTTGATAAGATGCTGAGAAACAGTGTGAAAAGGCCACAGATATGACAAGGTGAGCTGGATCAGAATAAAAGGTTCCATTTTATTCATTGAACTCCCTACAGTTAATCTTAACTAGTGGTCATCAACCCTACTCCCGTAGATGTGCATTCCTAAAGGG
The DNA here is from genome assembly GCA_034552555.1 of Semaprochilodus insignis. NCBI lineage: Eukaryota > Metazoa > Chordata > Actinopteri > Characiformes > Prochilodontidae > Semaprochilodus > Semaprochilodus insignis. Next base: position 48,382,580 of record CM067474.1, on the reverse strand, counting down.
TTTAGTACCAACCTTGCAGCTGATTTGATTTTCCCCTTCCGTGGCTTCACAAATGAATTAGATCCAATCCATCATGGGCTTCTAAAGAAGTTCATTAGCTGCAGTAGGTGTGGCAGATTGTAGTTTGAGCTATAGTCCACAGGAAGGTAGATCTCCAGGCCCAGGGTTGGTGACCACTGATCTACGTGGTCAGGTACATTATTGTTCACCAGGTTTCAAACACAAACGTCCACATAACTGTACTGTCAAAGGTACAACAATGGTTTTAAGGTCTACCTGAGTACTGTAAATGATGTAAATGGCACACTAGTCATATGCAAAGTGAGTCAAGATGAGGTGTATGGAGTCAATGCCACTTAAAAAAATATATAAATTCAACACAATATGATACAAATACTGTGTGTTCCCTAACTACGTATACCACCACAGTGACATGAGGGGTACCACCCCAGTGAGAATGTAGCTTAGATGTATATGTGTTCAAATTTTCCTGTTCTTAAGAAGTTAGGTTTAGGGCCGGGGTTAGTTCAGGGAAAATCAAGGTGAAGTTATGAGTTTGAATGTAAATTCAATGCAAAGTAAACATCTACAGAGCACCTATAGTTGGTTAATCAACCAATTATTATGTTTTTGTCCATACAGTTCAGAGCCAGAAGTGGTTCTTGCTGTCCCTGAGGAGGATCATGCCACAGAGGTAAGCACATGTTCATTTCAAAACCAAAAGGTGGTTTGCTCCTCCTTCCGTGAGCATAATTGCTAACTTTCTGTAGTTTTGAAATGATTAGCTCTCCATTCCAGGTCTGATTTCACTTTAACTTCAGTTTACTGAAGTCACGTAAATGTAAATGTACTGTCAACACTGAAGTTAAGTTTTATTTTTGCTCTTTCTGTCCATCAGGCTCTGCCCAGTTCACCTTTAAACTCAAAGTACAGGACCCATCGAGATCACATGATGTGTAAAAGCTTGTCGCTGTGCATTGCGTACTCGGCATCTATCGGTGGACTGACCACTCTGCCAGGAACATCTTCAAATCTCATCTTTGCTGAATATATCCATCAGTAGGTTCTTGGATTTTCATCATTTTGTCCATTTATGATGCCCAAAAGTAGGAAGTCCTGTTAGAATTGTATCTGCTGTTTTTGTATTCCAACAATTTAATACATGAATATTCACATTAAAACCCACAGGTTTTATCCAGAGTGCAAGTCCATCAACTTTGGAAACTGGTTTATTTTCTCTTTGCCCGTCTCCATCATTGTCCTGTTGTCAGCTTGGATATGGCTACACTGGCTGTTTCTGGGTTCAGAGTGAGTGTTCACTATTTTTCTCATGTTCTCATCATACCTTTCCTCCCATCCGTCTTCTCTTCTTTGAGTAAAGTTCACTGGATCACACTTATCAAGAGTCTCAGAACAAGAATTCAAGTCTAAAGCCAGCTATTTCTCATCGCCCAGGAATATATGAATATAACACAATGCAGTGAAGAGATCATAGATCAGTACTTGAAGATTTTTGATAAAACAGTCCATGATGTGAACTGACTCTCATTCTCCCTCTTCTCCCTGCGTACCTACTTCATTTTCACAGCATGTCCTCAATCTTCCTCTTTGACATTGTCCTCATGCATTCTTCTCTTATCTCTCACATTATATTACTGGGGTCTTTTATCAAGGTTCCACTGAAGGGTTCTATTCTCTTTACCTCTTACTCTTCATACTTCACATGCTGCATATGCCTGGTTGGCACATGAGTTTTTGTGGGATGGAGAGTACATGTGTTTTCTCAGTAATTCAATAGCTATCTATAGTATGCTAATCCAGGCTGTCAGTGTTTTTTACTCATAAATGGTAATATGAAGTGAATGTTCTGCCTTCTTTCCAGTTTCCGCTCATCGCTGTGTACCAGAGGCAAGTCTGAGAGAGAGAATGCAGCTGCCAAGCTCATCAGGGATGAGTATAAAGCGCTGGGGCCCATGAGGTCAGAATCAGCAAATAAACACTTTATTGTTGATAAGTGTTGAAGGGCCCATATCCTGCCTTTGTCTTGTATTGTGGTACACTAATGACGCTGGTGTGCTAAAAACACTCATAGTTCGTTTATACTGTATATGGCCAGTTTCGAACATCTCGTAATCCCTTAGAATTAAACAGGCTGCTTTTTGTTACTGTACCTTTAAGACTGATATTGACTAAAGTAGTCAAACTTTATTTAAAAATATAAACAGAACATTTTGGTTGTCCTTGATATGGGCCCCTGGGGTACAGCACAGTTTGATGATTTCCCTACTCTATTGTTCAAGGGAACCTATTTATGCGGGTTCATTTTCTATATTAAGAATTTTATTTTTGGTGTCTACTAGAATAGGTTTACATGCTTTAATTTTACTGTACGTCTGAAATGTTCCGTTTGCTCCCATATCTTTAAGCTCTGATTGGTCAGCTCACAGATTCTGTTCTGATTGGCTGGCCACTAGGGTGGTTAGCCCCTATACAGCTTCCTGTAATTGTTGTGCATTGTGTAAGGGTGTGCCAAGCTTGCCAGTAGGCGGGCAATGCAGTTGTGTTATGAGATGATGTCACCTTGTAACAGAATAAAGGGCTGGAATTTAAACAAGACTTTCCAGCAGCTGAGAAAAGTTGTTTCCCCTTCCGGTTTCTCTCTCTGGTGTGAACTTTAGGCTTTATAACTTTGCAGACTGTTTACATGCACAGAAACGGCATAACACACTAAAGGAAAGGTAATAGGTCGCCTTTAATGGTTTGGTATTTAAAATGTAACAACTGCTAGAATTCATGTAGAATGGATATGAAGGTGTTTAAATGCTAGATAAGACTTGTTATAAACAACTGAAAATGAGCGTCAATAGTGTCATTTATTCCATAAATAGACGTAATACTCTATATTTATTTGACATTGGACAGAAAAGAATGTAGAAAGAATGGATTACTGACATGTTCTCTCCTTTTTCATCTTTCTGCTTCCACTAGCCGGCAGGAGATTATCACTCTTATTATTTTCTTGCTGATGGCGGTGCTGTGGTTCGTCAGAGAACCTGGCTTCATGCCAGGGTGGGCTTCTCTATTCCCTGAGTAAGTATGCTGAGATCACTTTATGTACTACCTGCCCTTTGATTGTTAACCTCAACAATGACACACTGGTGAAACATAAATGCATTTAATCTGATGTGCATTTATTATGCATATATTATGATAATGATGATCTGCAAATGAAATAAAACTGTATATATCTGCGGTAAAGATGGGGGGAGGGCAGTCTTTTCCAAAAACAATTACAGCTGATAGTCTATCAAAACAGGCTCTGTTGTAATTCCTCTGAAAGTGATTCTCATTTACTCCACTTAATTCTCATTAGTGAAGTCTCCTCTCTTTGCAGCTATCCAGGCTATGCCACTGATGCCACTGTGGCTCTCCTGCTGGGCATTTTATTCTTTATCATCCCTGCTAAAAGACCCACTGCGGATCACTATGGTACATCATTAACACATTTTAAAAAAGATGTTTCTTCAAGGGTCCTTTAGCAAATAAAATGGTTCTATACAGAACCATGAGCACTCAAAGAACCCTTTGTATGAATAAAAGGTCTGTGTATCATTAAAACGTTCTTCAGACTGATAGAGAATGTGCTGTACAGTCTTCTATACGAAACCTTTTTTGAAAAGGGTTCTACATAGCATCAAAAAGGGATCCCTTTATTGTTACAAGCAGACATTGTAATTATAGCAGAACCCTTTTCAAAACATTGTATATAAATTAATGTACAACACATTCTCTATTAGTCTGAAGAAGCCTTTCACAATGGAAGTAAGAACCCTTTAATTCATGCAAAGGGCTGTTTGAGTGTGCATGGTTCTATACACAACCATTCACTTTGCTAAAGAACCCTGTGAAGAATAATCTTATTAAGTGTGTGCAATATTTGTTACATGCTATTCATTCTAAATGGCTGTTTATATACAGTGCTCACACTTTAGCACTAACCTTGTCATGAGTGCTTAGTAACGTTTCTTCTCCTTGTTCTAACAGAGACTATGATAACATGGAAAGAGTTCCAAGCTTGCATGCCTTGGGAGATCTGTCTACTTGTGGGAGGAGGTTTTGCTTTGGCAGAGGGGACCAAGGTAACATTACTTCACTTGTACAATACTTTCAAAACTATGCTGCCATATTAAAACCTCCAAAAAACTCTTTATTTTGAACACAGTTTGATAAATTGAGCTACATATATATATATATAGATATACAGAGAGTGTCAGTTATATGTACAATGTTACAAGTTTAATTTCAAAATGAGCTATTATCTATTTGTAACTATTTCTTTTTGTTTAAAACAAATATCAGCTGGATTTTTACTGTTATAACTCTAAAGGTGGTTCATTCATTACACCTCTTTCTATTTTATACCCATAAAATAGAAAGAAGGGGGGAGCAGCTGCCAGAGGAGCCGCTGACCAAGACTGAGGTTAATATTACTCTGGGCAGCATGCATGGGAATAAATTAGAATAGTCCTGTAAAAGATTTATAATTCTTGCTTTTCTGCTTGCGAGATTTGTCACTTGTCGCTTTAAAGTTAAAAGGGTCTTAAAACTCACTAAGTCTACCGGCTTAGGCAGGGATTATGCAGGACACGTTTACCACAAAAGACTCTGTGGTTGTATGAGCCCATAATTCATATTCATATTTTGGCAGTAATTGGAGACCTGTGGTTACTGAAATAAGATGTGTGGCTACAGCCCCACAACCAGGCACTAAACACATGCCTGATCTAGCTCCAGTTCTGCTATTAACATGTGCCATATGTCATATATGGATGAAAAGTCAACACAGTTAAATAAGATGCACTAGATCACATGCTGCCCTACATTCAGTTAATTTTTGGAGTTTTACAGAGCAGTATTCTCTAAAGCTAGGCGAGCAAGTGTTGAAGTATCAGTGAAGCTGATGTGGAGGCCAAGATGAACAGTCTGTTGTCACATGTCTAAAAGATCAGTGTAAATTTATCATCATTTATTATTCCTGGTAATCTTCTTTTTATCTATCTTTTTCCTTGGTGCAGCTATTTTTTGGATAATAAGTGTAATACACACACACACAAACACACGCACACACACACACACACACACACTCACTCTTTCCACACATCTGTTTTGATCATTTAAGCATGCAGTATTAGTATGACATTAGCATGGCACACATCTTCTGTAAGTAAGAGAGATGGATAATGAACACCTGTGCCTCTTAATATTCCTCCTGCGTAGAGCAATGAGGGTTTGGGGGAGGGGGGGTGTAAGCATTGAGGTTCCCATACTCTTTTGATCCAGCTTTCCAAATGTCATAGCAAGTCCAGCCTTTAGCATCCTCAAAGGAAGAAGGTTGGCAGCTGTGCTGGACTTGCTGCATGTGATATTTATACAGGAACAACTTACGACTTACAAGACATGCGACTAAGTGCTTTGGTGTCTGTATTTCAACATTTGCTTACTGGAGTAAAATGATAGTGTTTCTTTAACATACATTCACATCCTTTATCAGTTCTCTCCTTCACCCCTCAGGTATCTGGCTTATCCTCCTGGGTTGCAGAACTGATGAGTCCAATGGGAAACCTTCCTGTACTGGCCATTGTCGCTATCGCCTGTATAATTGTCACCTCTATCACTGAAGTAGCGAGTAATCCAGCCACCATCACCATCTTCCTACCTATTCTTTCTCCTTTGGTATGTTGGCTTTAGATATAATACAGTATAAAGGCCTGAATAGTATGACGTAAGTGTTGTCAGAATGTTGTTGCATATTCATTATTAATGCTGTACCTTATGTGTATGTCATTGTTAGGCTGAAGCTATCAAGGTCAACCCTCTCTACTTGCTAATACCTGCAACTCTTAGCGTGTCTTTCTCCTTCCTATTTCCTGTCTCCAACCCTCCAAATGCCATTGCCTTCGCCTATGGACATCTTTCAATCATGGATATGGTAAGTCCTTATCAAAATAGAGTTAACTAAACAATAAAAAGCCATGTGTAGCTTTTTAACAATTCCAAAATACTTTATAGAAAAAGGATAAACACTATGTGGCAAAAATACATAGAAATGAGTGCATATCAGGCTGTCTTTCACTGTAATAGAGACCAAAAAGAGAATTTAAATTCTGCATTCTTTCTGATTCTATTGCCCTTTTACTGATGGTAAATTTTATGTGACTTCTTTAACTGAATAACAGTGTCAATATGGCATTAGCTGTTGAAGTTAGTAATAGACAGCTGTGTGGTTACTTCATTCCAGGTCAAAGCGGGACTGGGACTGAATGTCATAGGTGTTCTTGTAGTCCTGCTAGCTATCAGTACATGGGGAATGCCAATCTTCGATCTGAGCACCTATCCAGACTGGGCCTCCGGTCTAACAAACACAACTGGGATCTGAACTGTTAAACTGTACAGTATCATGAGAAAATCAGTAGGAAATAGCTGGGACTGGCTGGGTCTCAGATAAGGATGCATATATTATATATTATATTATATATTGACTGGCATCTTTCATTTCCACCCATTCTGTGGACTGCAAGGCAGGACTGTTATGTTTAATAGCACACTGAAAGTGTCCTTCTTCTGCCTGTGTTTAATACGCACCCCGAAGCCACAATGGTTTGTGTAAATGAGCTGAAAGCAGGAGAAATGTGTGCTGTTCTGTGTTTAAAACTGTTTTGTACAGGAGATACTTTTTATAACTACTAGTATACTAATATCTTTATTTATATAAGCACCTTTTATACATGTCCCTCAGTGAGCAATGTGCTGTAGGGACAAAACAACTGTGAGTTATGAAAGAAATCAAGAAAGTCCATGTAAAAGCTGAACAAACGCAATAAAAGAGAAACCTGTAAAAAAGTCATGTGTGTTTGTGTGTGTGTGGTGTATGTGTTGCAGTGGTCTAGGCACGTGAAAGGTAGTCAGTTTTTTGCATTACAGCATAGACTATGGTCTCACTCAATATGTGTGAGACTGCAAAAGCAAAACATTTAACTAGTTAAATTTTAACTAGTTAACTAGTTAACTAGTTAAAATTTAAAACTTTATTTTATTAGTGAGTACACCCCTTACATTTTTGTAAATATTTTATTATATCTTTTCAGGGGGCAACACTGAAGCTATGACACTTTGATACAATGTAAAGTAGTCAGTGTACAGCTTGTATAACAGGGTAAATTTGCTGTGCCCTCAAAATAACTCAACACACAGCCATTAATGTCTAAAC
>CM067474.1:48222113-48375269 GCA_034552555.1 Semaprochilodus insignis | reverse complement strand
CTTGGGCATGGAGTTCACTAGAGCTTCACAGGTTGCCACTGGAATCCTCTTCCACTCCTCCATGACGACATCACGGAGCTGGTGGATGTTAGAGACCTTGCGCTCCTCCACCTTCCTTTTGAGGATGCCCCACAGAAGCGCAATAGGGTTTAGGTCTGGAGACATGCTTGGCCAGTCTAGTACCTTTACCCTCAGTTTCTTTAGCAAGGCAGTGGTCGTCTTGGAGGTGTGTTTGGGGTCGTTATCATGTTGGAATATTGCCCTGCGGTCCAGTTTCTGAAGGGAGGGGATCAAGCTCTGCTTCAGTATGTGACAGTACACTCTGGCATTCATGGTTCCCTCAATGAACTGTAACTCCCCACAGCCGGCAGCACTCATGCAGCCCCAAACCATAACACTCCCACCACCATGCTTGACTGTAGGCAAGACATGCTTGTCTTTGTACTCTTCACCTGGTTGCCGCCACACACGCTTGACACCATCTGAACCAAATATGTTAAGTATGTATCTTGGTCTCATCAGACCACAGGACATGGTTCTAGTAATCCATGTCCTTAGTCTGCTTGTCTTCAGCAAACAGTTTGCAGGCTTTCTTGTACATCATCTTTAGAAAAGGCTTCCTTCTGGGACGACAGCCATGCAGACCAATTTGATACAGTGTGCAGCGTATGGTATGAGCACTGACAGGCTGACCCCCCACCCCTTTAACCTCTGCAGCAATGCTGGCAGCACTCCTACGGCTATTTTCGGAAGACAACCTCTGGATATGACACTGAGCACTCAGCTTCTTTGGTCGACTATGGCAAGGCCTGTTCTGAGTGGAACCTGTCCTGTTAAATCGCTGTATGGTCTTGGTCACCGTGCTGCAGCTCAGTTTCAGGGTGTTGGCAGTCTTCTTATAGCCTAGGCCATCTTTATGTAGAGCAATTGTTTTTTTCAGATCCTCAGAGAGTTCTTTGCCATGAGGTGCCATGTTGAACTTCCAGTGACCAGTATGAGAGAGTGTGAGAGTGATAACACCAAATTTAACACACCTGCTCCCCATTTACACCTGAGAGCTTGTGACACTAATGAGTCACATGACACCGGGGAGGGAAAATGGCCGTTTTCACTTAGGGGTGTACTCACTTTCGTTGCCAGCAGTTTAGACCTTAATGGCTGTGTGTTGAGTTATTTTGAGGGCACAGCAAATTTACACTGTTATACAAGCTGTACACTGACTACTTTGTATCAAAGTGTCATATCAAAGTGTTGTCCCAAGAAAAGATATAATAAAATATTTACTGAAACGTGAGGGGTGTACACACTTTTGTGAGATACTGTAAATCAGTTGATGAAAAAGAGAATGTTCTCTAATTTTCTCAAATACTCTGCTTCTCTAACTACTAGTGGACTACCCTGAGAATGCTGAGCAGAATGCCAGCGGACCACCAGCTTTTCCATTACCAGACAGTGTCCTGCTGTCCTCTTGTTAATAAGGTTATGACAAACATCACATAAATACGAGGGCCAGGCCACCTCACAAAAACACTTTCAAAAGCTTCAAATAAAACAACCTGAAACATCGCTAACCTTAGCATTAGACACAAGACTAACTAAAAACTGCTACATCATAGTAACATTGTACTATGAGTGTTACTGTAACCATTACCATCTTAGCTTTGTGGGCATTTTTTCTTTTTGGCAAATCAAATCAAAATAAATCAGGCAGGTGTAATTATCTGTCCAGCAGAGATGTGGCTAACTTCATCGTATTTAAAGCCTTTCAGGTTCGGTAGCTCCTTAAACCTCTGAACAGCTGCTCCAGTGTTTACCCTTGTTTTATCTCAGGATCTGCCTAACTCTTTCTTTTTAGCTTGCTTTTCTTTATTTGTCTTTTTCTGTTTACTTGTCTTTGTCATGTATGTTGCTGTTGGCAATGGAGGGATGGTCAGTTTTACTTGCTGGTGTTTTTTTTATCTGTTTCCAGAAGCCGGTGCAATTAGAAGAACAAGCATAAGGATGTAACCTACGTGAACCTTATCAAAGTCAGCATTCTGACTTTTCAATATAATACATTTGTATAACTGAAGCAAAGCCAGATGAACACAGACGCCAGTTTCTATAGTGTTTTTATTAAAGAAATAGGAATTGTGCTCCATGAAGACAGTTAGGAAATTTGGTCCAGTCAGTGTGTGTTTCTTGAGCAAAGGTTTGATAAAACTAGTACAGATTAAGTGCAGTTCTGAAAATATCTCTGTGGGCTAATGTGCTGCACTTTCAACACGGCACAATGTTGACCAAAAAAAAGTGTTGAAAATGGATTGAGAGAACATTTTAGTTGTGAGACTAAACGGTGTGAATGTTGTGTTCATATAAGAGCTTTGAGGACAAATTGCTTTGCTTGGATATGTACATAATGTACTCTCTCAGAGACCGAAAGCTTAAGTGAAAGCTAAAGACTACTTGAGTGACTTGATTAGATGAAGATGGAAGTGATCTCCACACATCACCAGCTAAGTGGTGATCATAAAAAGAATTCTATTTTGAATCAGAGTACAAAACATCTAAGTGTATAAGTGCTGTGGTGAGACTCACACAGCTTGAGCTATGACGAGCTATAAAGAGAATGCACTCTGACATTTGCATTCGGATGCACTGCAGTATCATTTGTTTTCTGTGAAACAAGAAAGTCAGCGGCTTACTTTTTCAGTCGAAAATGAGCAGGAATGAAGAACAGACAAAGAGATCAGGGTAGCACATGAAAAAGTGATTACAGTGGTGGGCATCCAATATGAGTTCCAAAATAGCCTCACAGTAAGGATTTTGCGCTGGGAAAAGTAATAGCAATGCAATCTATATGCATCCTCAAGGAATATACAAAACAGATCCCTGAGGAAAAAAAACTGTCAGATTCACTGTCTTAGTAAACATATAAACAAACTTTATTAGTACACGACTATATGTATAAAAATGTGCCGACACATTGCAGCCTACTCAGGCCATGAAACATCTGTGCATACAGATTGCATTACTTTTACTGCACTCATGTGTTAAGAAAAGCTTTACTCTAGCTTCACCTTTGTGACCCCTGCACCACTTCTTCATTTTAGCTTTTTTTCATGAGTTTAACTATCTTTTAAAAGGGAAGGTCTACAAACACTCTTAAATAAAAATAAAAAAAAGATTTAAAACCATTTTTAATCTGATTTTAGCTAATTAGCACATAATCGCTCCATTTGTAGTACAAAAACCAACTCTTTTGAAACAAGAAGGATCTGTGGATATCCAATTTAAAAGTACTACTTCATTGGCAGCAATCACAACAAGAAATAGAGCCTGTTTTTCAGCGGAGGGTAAAGTGGTTGCCATGTCAGAGCAACCAAAAATTGGTGTGACAGCCTGGATATTTTTTATACCCTTTCAATAACCACTGGAATGTGCTGTCCTCTAAATTTGTATCTCAGGACAAAACCAGAATATGTGTGACAGGTATCCCTCTGCAGTGTTACATCTCACATTGTGGACATGTGTATTCATACATTTTACTTAACCTGGTTTTGAAGTGATACAGTAGGCTGTGTGTAACTTTAATCTGGACAATGTGTCATTAGGTTCTCTCTTCTAGGCTTCTATAGGATGGCTGGAGTTGGCAGAGTGAGTAAAAGCAGAAACAAAACAAGAAACCTCAAAAGAGATCATAAAGCATGCTACTGTTTTAGCTATCGGGGATATTCGCCTGAACATAGTGCCTAACTTGCAAATAATGACAGAAATGTGACTGAGGTGGGTTAAAATTTTTTCTGCTGTTGAGTAAACGAGGCAAACTTGTCATCTATCTGCATCTGTCTGCCATGGTTTGAATAAATGGTTATTTGATATTGGTGTGTTTATAAAAACTTCTGCTAATTTGAAACATTTTAATCTGATTTTTTAAAAATCTGACACTGGCAGACTCAAACCTCCAGCTGCTGAGAATTTTTGCAGATGTGTTTTGTCTTGAAGGCCTAAACGATGAGGCAATAACAGTATCTAATTGTGTAAAGAAGGCTAGAGGCAAGTAGATGAAGAGATATAAGAAACCTGGGAGTGTGACCAGCTTGCAAAATACCCACTGGTATTTGGGGGATCTCATGTTGGCTGAATGTTGGAGCACTTGCACTGATGCTTAATGGCAGTAAAATGTTTGGTTTAACAGATCTTGCTGACTGTGAGTAAAGTTGGCTAAACAATGGTCTTTCCATGAATTTGTGTTTAAGCGTCTATTTTTCCATAACTGACAGTATACCATTATAATAATATGTTTATGTTTAGTGACCCCCGCCCAGGAATATTGTATTTGAGACATCCATGGGGACCAAGAGGTTGATTAGGCGGCCCCCAGGACCCTGTGTATTTCACAAGTTGAGTGTGACTATCTTGATGGCACTGATTGTACCTATAATTGACAAAAGAATTGACAAGAGAAATCTTCAGTTTATCAGTCATATCCAGAAAGTCTAATTCAGGGTGTTCAGCATTTGGATATTTTAAGCTAAGATTTATGAAGTGCCATCAACTAGTTTAAATCAAAGAGACAGTACATTCACTTCTGCTAATTGCATATCCTGAAATTTTGCCAAGTAAGTCAATGTTGCTTTAGAATTAGGGACAGAAGTAATAAGTTCAGAGATAGTTATTAGCATATAGATTCACAAGATTCAGTATTACCTAATATAATACCATAGATAAGAGGACGACTTTGAATCCCTATAGCAAATGTCTCCAAAATGGAGAGATGCCATGACGCACACTGCAGTTGGGTCTATATAGCATTTATACCCATATAGTAGAAGTTTCACAAAGCCTATATCACCTAAGGGCCTTAAACATGTATGGTCATTCAATCTGGTTAAATGCTTTTTGGGAGTCTAAACAGATATAAACTTCTGTGGTGTTCTTGTGCTCCATGTTGAGAAGCTGGTGTACATTGGTGACTAAAAGCCTTCCTGGTATAAAACCAGTTTGGTCAGGATATAAAATAGTTCAAATATGCCTTCTCAACTTGGTAGCCAGAAGTTATGCTAATAGTTTTTGGTAAATATTTGAAAACCTTATAGGCCTGTATGATGCAGGAATGGCTTCCGTCATGCCATTTTTGAGAAGCATGCCTCTATTTGCTTCATACATCGAACCAGCAGGGCCATAAGGGAATCGTTCCCCATTCTCAGCATCAGGGGAATATGTTTTTTGTGAAAAGGCTTTAAATAATTCACAGCCAAATCCAAATCCATCCAGACCTGCTGCTTTGCCAGGTGGGACGGCTTGAATAGCTGTAAAAATATCAGATTTGAAAAATCAAGGTCATTTCTAGACGCTTCGCTCTATTTCAGGATGTCTAAACTGCTGAAGAAGAAATCTTAGTCCTGGTGATTAACTTTGACTGTGGTTGAATTATAGGTATAAATAAAATGAAAAGATAATTGATGCAGTAATACATCTCCTTTGATCTGTAATCAGTTTTCCTGTTTTTGATTTGATTTTATGGACTGCTTGTTTGGCTTGCTTTCCCCCATTAGCTGTCTCACTAACATCCTCTCCGGTTTATCCCGTTATCCCATTTTTCCTGTTGCTTCCACTTATGTTTTAGCAAAAGGGTTTCAACATGGCTACTAAGACTGTACTACCAAGTTGTATTGATATTTCAGTCTTAGGATCTTATTTTAATCAGCCTGTGAGAGCGTGGATCTGTAAGCCTGCTTGAGGGCTGGGAGTGTATTTTCAGTTACCAGTCCATGATTCTGAGCCCTTTTTTCCGCAGGACATAACCTTGCATAACAATTTCCCATAGGAAAAAATCTGAACCCTGTCAATTGTCATTGGTCTCTAGGAACTCTTCAATCCTTGCAGACATATAATCTTTAAATGTCTTTATAATCTTTAAAAGTCTTTAGCAGTAATGGAGTGAAACTCCAGTGGTGATATTGTTTAGGACAAACACCTTTAGGGTGAATTGTGACCTGACTAGTCAATTCTAGTATGTGACCTATGGACATGAGAATAAAATGAATAGTCTCTGTCTGACGGGTGTTGTGGTCTCCAGATATCTGCCGTCTTTCTGGATTAATGGTGCTATAGGATGCATTTATTTAGTATTTTAAATAGCTCTCTGATGTCCACATATGTGACTATGGTCGGGGTGAAAAATGCCTAGATGCAGTTTTACACGCCCATTTACAACCCTATGATTTGACCGTAGAATGAAGCAAGCTGCTTTCTGCTTTTTTTGAGATCATGAATAAGGTTGAGATGCTAATGAAAGTGGAACTGCTCCTCTCTTCAGTCTCTTCAGAGTCAAACACTGAGCAAAGCTGCTCGATATTGTTCAAGGTTTGAGAAACTGTCCGGAGTAAAATGTGCAGAGCAAACAAACAATTTTTAATCAAAGATGTGCAGGATCCTGTTAAATATGTGGGCACTGAAGTTGGCCTCCTATTGGCCAGTTTGTTTTACAGATTTTCTGTTCCACCTTAAATGGTGCTGCAAATATAGTCTGGCTCCTGTACAAGCTGCAGCATTGAGGGTGGAACGTACCATTTGATTAAGAAGCTGGTGAATGGGAAGACAGCTGCAGCCTAGTTTAAAGATGAACATCATCCATGTCTGTAGAAGTTTGTTTTTTTGGAAAGGGAATGGAAATGCCGAAACCACCTTCACAGCCAGGAACAGGAGATTTCTCCACGGAATTTGTTGCTGTTGCTCTGTTGTTGTATGTCAGTTTTGAGTGTGTAAATATGAATGAGTCAGGACTGTTTTGTAACAGTGTAGGATTTTGGAATCAGCCTGTTTTACCCTCCCTCTGTTACAAATGTGGGATTTGTATTTGAAGGAGGAACAGCAGTGACTGGGGTTCATGGTATGTCAGTTCTATGTACTGATAGATGCAAATACAGTTTCCCATTTTATGGCACCTTTAATCAGGGTGTTCAGTGTTTTGACAGAGGAGATGGATGGAGGTTTCCTGCCAGGTAGAGCCGGATATGGGTGTAAGTAACAATTAATATAACCCATATTATAACATTTTGTAACATCTGGAAGTATATTAAATACGCTGCAGGACTGTCCGCGATTGTAACAGTAATCTATTAAAGACCATCAAACGCTCAGGTTTGTCCAGAGCAGGCAGCGCGTCCCTGCTGGCCCTTTAAGAAGCCTCCCCCCTCCCACGTGTTGCTCGGTGCTACAGGTTGTGTACCTGTCTCTGGTAGCTCCGCATAGCGCCAGTCAGCTCGCTCTCAGGATCGCGGTGGGCGTCCAAAAACAGGGAAACAGAGCGGAAACCCGCACAGCGGTGAGTCAAACTCCGCCCTAGTGCTGCTGACACCGACACGGTCACAGAGAAAACTCGCTTCGCATCTGAAGAAGAGGTGGAGAAGAGAGAGAGAGAGAGAGAGAGAGTACCCAAACACATTCCCTTCTCCCTTTCCCTGTAAGTTGAAGGACTTCGCACAGCCTGGTGTCGACCATGCTGGACCCGTCCTCCAGCGAGGAATCCGGGGGGGAACTTCCACCTGAGGACGAGCCGCCAGTCCGGCCGGAAAAACCCTCGAGAAAGAGCCCCAAGTCTGAGAAAAGCCCAGGAGCTCCGCGCGCACCAGCCAAGAAACCCCCTCCTCCTTCTTCTTCTTCTTCCTCTTCTGCTGCTGCTCCTCCGCAGGAGAACGAAAACGAGCAGGGGAGACTTCAGAAAGAAGAGTCGGAGAGGAAGACCAAACTCCAGATTTACGTGTTCGTGCTGCGCTGCATAGCTTATCCTTTCAATGCCAAACAGCCCACGGATATGGCACGGCGACAGCAAAAGGTGAGAGAGTGACTGAGAGAGTGAGAGAGTGAGAGAATGAGTTCTGCCCTGGACAACTACAAAACACCTTCGAGCACCTGTTACTCTCAGCCCGTTTTCCCTCCAGCCACGCTGAACAGCAGTTAGACAGAACAGCTGCCAGGGGCTTCTCACTGCACACTCACCCACCGCAGCCTTACAGCTGAACACAGGAGCTAAAGCTGGCATTGGCCAGAGATGATGAATCATACATATGCCTTAAATTGACCCCCCCACACCACCACCACACTCACCCCTTAAAATGCACACAGGATGTCTTACACTGTGTTTGACTTGAGACTCTCCAGAGAATTAGCAGCCATGCTGTTTCTACAAATCAAACACCTACAGGCTTCTTACAAGCCATCACCTTCTGAGCTGCTGACAGTGTGCCATGTAGTATACTACAACCAACAGAGCTAGAGATCTCGCTAAGAGGTAGATAAGTGCAGTGTCCTGCTTGCTTGGCTTTGTAGGATTTCCCTCTGTGCTTCCTCTCTTTCTCTGGGCGTTTACTCTCAGACCTCAGTGCTTTGTTTTCCAAAGGGGCTGCAGGAGGATCTGGGTAATGTTTGGATAATGGGTAATTCAGTTGCTTAAATGACAGTCAATCAAGCGGTCAGTCAATCAATCAACCGTTGAAAATTATTTGCACTAAGAAGCTTTCCTCCTCACACCGTGAAGCAGTTTGCAGTGATGAGTTGTGAGAGTGCAGGTTATTCAGCAAATGCAGTGTGCCTCTACATCCTTCATCACTCTGCACATGTGATAATCAGACCTGATGACCTTTATATGTCAAAACCCCTTAAAGGCAGCCCTGCACGTTCTGTAACACACGCAGACTATTCTAATTCATATAGCCCACATGTGGTTTGATTTCGCTGCACACATGTATATGTGTGCAAATCGTTTCCACATCCAGTGAGACCCTGCAGCCTTTAGAAGGTTCAGAATTAGCCTTAAAATGATTCATCATGCAGAACTGAACACTTCATCAGCACCTTTGACTCTGATGTCAGCACCTCCCCATATCGCTGCTGTCAGGACAAACCATATATCTCCAAAATGCTAACTTACGGTAAATTTGGGCCATTTTCAGTCATTCATCATGAAATTGACAGACAACGTAAAGGGCAACAGGCATTTTCAAATAATGTCAAAAGCTAAAAAAAAATCGACAAAAATTGAGATGTATGGTTTTGTTGAGACGGAAGGTGATATACTTGAGCTTCAGCAGACATTACAATACTCTACTGGTTACTTAATATATGAATTCAGTTAAGTATAGTATTGCTTTCAGACTTTAATGGCACAAAGCATCCTTTTGCTAAAAGACAAAAATAGATAGTGGATTTTGCATGATATGACTGGGGATTCCTTAAGCTACAGTCATGTTTGTACTTGCACAGTGTCCTTCAAGGAGTTGTGCTGGTTCCTCTAGGACTGAGAGATCTGTTAAGGGTCCTTTGTGTTATAGGATTTCATTTTCAAAGTTTGCTGACAAGCAGTCATAGACTGTCGTATGCTTTGCTAAATACTGCAGATTGTTTGTCTAGTGCACATGCTGCTCTCATTGAATAATCAGTCCTCTGCTTAAAGGCATTCTGGTGTTTCCTGTATGTGCATTTGCATATCAGTGTGTTTGTATATGCATGGATGTTCTTGAATCCGGCATTTTGACTGTGTTTTATTGTACATAATCTAACAGTCCTGCTTTAATCTCAAGCACAGAAAAGCCTTTGTTTTATTTTCAAAGGCCATTTGAGTACCGTCAGAAATGTATATGAAAGTGACTGCAGGCATTCTGTAGCTTTGCCTGTTTCTCCTATGTGGCTGATCTCTGGTGTACCTCCTCACAATAGTTCAGATTCTTCTTTGAGGTTGCAATAACGATATGAAAAATAATTTGTTTAATCTAATATTCTAGTATGTGCTGTATTATTTTTATATGCTGCTTATTGGCATATTAGCATATTAACAGTACTGTTCCAGTTATATGAGAAGTAGAAGTGGTTTTTAAATTCTTAATCTTTGTCACAAATTCTCATTGTGGGCAAGATATGCTGTTATTATTGTGATGCATTACTGTACAGTCATCTTTAAAAACATATAAATGAGTGTAAATTACACCATAATACGTTTTTATAGTATATTTGGGTATAAATTACTTTTTAAAATATCTTTAAAAATAATCTTTAAAATCTGAGAGTCTGTGAGGATCATAGATGGGCAGAGGATCTTCAGTTTTGTTTACAAACTGAAGATCCTCTGCCCATCTATGATCCTCATATGTGAAATTATGCAATGCTTAAAAACAATTGTCTTTAAAGAAAGAGTGAAAGGAATTTGCATATTTCTCCCTGTAAAGTGCATAATATTAAAAGATTGGGGAGGAATTTCAATGTGTAAAGGGCGTAAGCCACACGTGTGAGGGATCACCTTGGCAAACCTTTGTCAAACACTACAATACATTACATTCATTACATTTTTACATTCATACATTCATACATTGCACCTAAAACCTTATTGTGCAAAACAGAAGCCTTATGTTAATTATGTCCCGAAACGGCATTGACTTCTTTGAGCTCTGAGGCGTCTGGGATGGACCATCACACAGTGGAAATGTGTATTGTGGTCAGGCGAATCAGCATTCCAGTTCTTATTTGGAATAAATGGATGCTGTGTGCTCTAGACCACAGACGAAAAGCCAAGATATGTCATGGTATGAGGTCAGTGTATCAGTGCCTTTGGCAAAGGTCATTTACACTTCAGTGATGGCAGCATTAATACAGAACAGTACATTGTGATCTTAGAGAAACATATGCTGCCTTTAAGAAGACACCTGTCCCACGAACGTCCTGCATTTCTCAACAAGACACTGCAAAAACTGGTCTGGCCTGTCTGCAGTCCTGAGTTGTCCCTAGTAGAGTATGTGTGGAGAGTTTTGAGGGGAAAAAAAAGTGACCATGACGACCCATACCGTAGGGACGGGTTTACAGGAAGAATGGGACAAATAACACCTGAAAGACTTCATTGCTTGGTGTCCTCTGTGCCAAAGCGTCTTTTAAGTGTGGTGAGAAGGAATAGCAACATTACAACATTACAAAGTGGTAAATGCTTTACTGTCCCAAACTTCTTAGGAATGTGTTGCAGGCCTGATATGGACATATATTAACAAACAAAATGAAGTGACCAGACAAAACATGACACATCTTAGATTCATACTGTCCGCAGGGGAGAAAAAGTCTATACTGTTGATTAGGGGTTGTGTGCCAGACTGTCAGTTAATTGTGGTTGTGTTCATGTACACAGGGTTGTTCCTGTTTGGTCTAAGTCATCTGCAATGTTATTAGGTTAAATGTTCCTACTGCAAATTTGTTAGTTGATGATTTAGCCTATTATAAAAATTGAATCTCTGGCGATTAGAAAATTGCATCCTTTCAAATTGCGATTTCAGTATAAAAATTATTCATCTTTCAGCCCTAGTAACAAGCAGCCATCTGTTATGCCCCTTAAGTCACTGATTTATTTTTACCTTTTGATTTTCCCTCTAGTTTTTTCCTGAAGATTAAATAAAACATTGCACAGCCTTTCATGGCCTTTTTTAAGCAGTACTATTGTGTTGATGGTGCATTTTGTTCATTGCATCTTGTTCTTAAACCTCAGAAAAGCTACATGCCGTGATGCATGACATGTATTGTGAAAATGTAGTCAGGTGTCCTTATGTTAAATTGTTGCCGTGCAGTCTTGACAATGTACATTTATTCGTTCGACAGTGACAAAAGTCATGACCGAGCCTTCAGATGAGGGTTTCCATCTGCCCATTTATACCAAGTTTGTATTGTGTTTGTCGGCCACTACTGTTTCTGTGATTGGAGAGTTTGCTAATTGACAAAAGGAATAAAACCCAATAAAGTCTTCATTTGGCCATCTGTCTCCAAATGGACTGAATGTGCTTAAGGTATAATATACAGTCATTTAGCTTAGTCTTGTGGAGGGGTAGACCATGTTCAGTTTTAAGTCAGAGGGGGGAGGTTTAAAGGGAATTTGATGCTAATTAGGTTCATGTAATCACCAGCTCCTGTGTACTTGCTCGAATCCTTGTTTGCGTGTTTGAAAAGCCTTTTAATCTGGGTAGGAAAACCGGTATTTTGAGAATGGTTAGAAAGACTGGCTTATATTGTATATCAGGGTCCAGAAAAGCATTATTGTTATTCAGAATTAGAAGCTTTTTCTGTGTAAGGGTATGTAGCTTATTCGTCATTCTCATTCTGTTCTTTACATTTTGTAGACAGCATTACTCTAATTGGCAAAAGGTAAAAGCTTAAACCAGCTCTCTTTTGGTTTTCCTATTTGTACTGTTTTAATTGATGCTGTTTCTGTTACTTTGATGCTAGCTATGTTTTCACAGTCAACATTTGCCCTAATTTTGATGGAGATGTTTTTACAGTATATCAGGGTCCCGAAATACGTTATTGTTATTCAGAATTAGAAGCTTTTTCTGTCTACAGGTATTTAACTTATTTGTCATTCTCATTCACTGTGGCATAAGGGGGTACCAGATCCTTATATAAATGGCATTTCTTTCTGTGCTCACTCTACATGAGTTGTATTCCTCTGTGTGAGTGCTTTCCACGTTGCTGCTGCTGCCTGCAAAGCTCTTCGTGTGCAATTTGAAGAGGAGCAAGCAACTGTGAGGCCAGTGCAACATTTTTATGGCATATTTTGTTTTGGATAATGACCAGTCAGTGAAGAATTTTGTCCTTGTTATGACAGTAGGTGAGTCCTCTCAGGAACTCGCGCTGCTTCTGGTGTGAAAAGTCTCAAAATTCTAGTAATTCCATTCCACTGGAGCAATTTTTTCAAGTGCATTCACAGACATTTAACTGATGTTCTTTCTAGACTAGTGATATCTGATACAGCACATACTACAGTATTATGTTTATCTGTTGCAGGTAAAGGTGGGTGATATGAGAAAGTGTCATGCCATTATATACTGTATTTGCCGTAACGCACAATTTGTGTGATATATTTTGCCTTTATACAAATTAACAAAAGGTACCAGAGAAAACTGTAGTACCAAAATTGCTCAGAAGGCATACTCTAATCTTAATCTCATCATCTTATTGCCCACTTCTGTTTTAATTGACACTGTTTTTGTTACTTTGATGCTAGCCATGTTGTTTTCACAGTTAACATTAGCCCAGATTTTGATGGCTGGCGATGTTTTTTACAGTACTTTCACAGGCATTGACAATGCACCTGCATTACCACATCTAAGAACTCTGGTTACAATGGATTTTATCCAAAACTTCACAAATTGTACTGTTATCTTTGTCTGTGTTCTTAAAAGCAGTAAGTTGAAAAAACTGCTGAAAGTTTTTAGGTTTCATTAAAATGAACTGAAATTATCAATAGAACATGACACAATGACTATTTTGCTGGTAGGTCAAAGATGTCTGTGTATCCTGTTCCAAAGATATCTGCTGAAGTTAGCATGCTAACCCTGGCCTGACATGTCTTGTAATACCTCTTAATACATACCTCAAGAGGTAATAGTGACTCGCTGTTGCATCAACTGGAATTATACAGACATGAGATGATGATGAAGTCAACAATGACCCAACAGTGTATTCTAATCTGTTTTTAGTAATGCTGCATGTGCTCCTCCTGGTCATTTAAGGACAGGTAGCCAATGAAAGGAGGAGCTGCTGCTCTCCGCTCACACAGTTAACAAAAAAGCTGAACAAAAGTTAATATTGGTGCTGCTTTCCACCACTGGAGAGGCTCTTAGCAAGTAAAGGGATAGATTTAGATGCTGAACTTGCAATGTTTCTTCTAGACTGTTAAATAAACAACCTTTAATGCCAACACTGAGGAGGAGGGCTGTCCAATTCCCTTTATTACGTTTTGTACAGTGGAGTGGACACCATAACTTTCTGATGATATGTTGCCCACTATTTGTTTGGAGAATGAATTTGGCAGATTGCATCATCTGACAAATTGCTTCATTATGCACAGATGATATCTACAAAAAGTATTTTGCTTCTCTTGATTACTTTTATTACAGTGGAGTTGAGAAAGGGCTCCTCTAGCTGACCTGTGTAAGACGTATTCTCTGAAGGCACTGTTTAAAATAGCAAAATCAAGGAAGAGTAAGTGGCCAAGGGAAAGGTTTTCTGACTCAGAAAGTGCTGTGTGCTGGTGTTTTTGCTCTGATACAGTTGATTTGAATCATATTGGGCTTAATTCAGTGGCTAGGTGATGCTAAATGGCTGTGGAAATGTGAGTGCATGGGTATTGCTCTGAGTTGGACTGTCTGCTGAATAAGTAAAGTAAATGCAAATGTAAATATCTGAGCCCACTGGGAGACTACTCTTTGTTTGTGAGCCAGGTTCTCTTTACTCAAGTGCCAGCTCTGCTGCGCTCAAAGCATGGTTTTCCTTTGCGCTAACCGGTGAGTGGGCTGACGGAGGCACTCTCGTTCTGTTTGTGTGCGCGTATGTGCTCCCCTTTCTGTTTCCTCTTCCGCTGTTCCTTTCTATTCTTAATCCCACCTTTTCTTTTTATACCGTCTTCGATCTATTAGATTTTTTGTTTGATAGAGAACGTCTGTGTGTTAGTCCTCATGTGCCTGTTGTGCTAACAGGTTTTCTACACATGATTCTATCTGACAGGGAATGACGGGCTGGAAACCTCACTGAAGGATGTCCCACGCTTCCCTCCACATATGTCTAATCCGTTGGCACCAGATTGTTGGGGTGTTAGTTTTTTTTCCTCCTATTAGGTTTTGTGTTTGAGTTTATATAAGCAGATCTCCCTGCCTCCCACCACTAGAGACTTCTTCCGCGGAGTGGGGGAGACTGGCAGCAAACGCCTCGCCGGAGGCAGAGTCCCATCCTCTTTGTCCTATCTCTCTCTCTCTTGTCACTTTAACTCTCCATGAGATGCATATCTCTGCACTGAGTTATGTAAGTGCATCTCTTTGGTATGCAGTGTCGGTGAGTCATGGCGTGGCTCAGTGGGTTTTGCCCTTCTTCACGTTTTCCTCCGTGGAACACTTTTGGGTAAATGCTGCCCTGTCTGCCTTCAAGGCCAGGAAGTCCACTGAAAGAAAGTGGGTCTCCTGCTCAAACACTGCGTGGTTGTAGAAATAAATAGAACACATCATTGCCAGAGGAGCAATAGACTGGAAGCAGTGCTCTATACTCTTAAAAATAGATGTACCACCATAAAGAACTCAGCAGTGGATAGGTTTTAAAGGAATACTCCAGTCACTAAAGGGTCATTAAAGGTGCCATTCTGCTGTGGCACCACTCCAAAAATAATTATTAACACCTTTATTAGTAGCTTTTTTGAGCAGAACTATCCTTTACATTGGGTTAAAAATCGAAATGGTCCTAAATTACTAGGCACTAAAATCTCCTGTAAAGTTACCACTGTGGAAATATTTGCCTTGAACCACATGTCGACTTCCTTTCTCCCTCTATTCAAGTGTCAGCCATCATGAGTTCCACATTATTGTATAGATTTAATATGTTTTCACTGTTTATTTGAAGAGGGACAGTCTGTTCAGTCGCATATAGGCAGAACCTCACATCATGATGTCAGTGTGGGATGGGTATTCGGTTCCCTTAAATGGGAATTCCATAGATTTGTTTTTTACATTTCTAGATCAGTGGTAGAGATGTAAACCAGGCCATTTAGAGCATGTTGATGTGAAATGGTTCATTGTAGAGAACTGACTTGAATTTCTGTACAGTGATCCTATACATGTCTTCTGATGCTTCTATTTCACGTCTTATTATGCCATGTTGGTAGTGGTAAAAGCCTTGCGTTTATCTGTTTGCAATGAATGGATTTTAAAAAG
The DNA here is from genome assembly GCA_034552555.1 of Semaprochilodus insignis. Classification (NCBI taxonomy): domain Eukaryota; kingdom Metazoa; phylum Chordata; class Actinopteri; order Characiformes; family Prochilodontidae; genus Semaprochilodus; species Semaprochilodus insignis. Next base: position 48,359,562 of record CM067474.1, on the reverse strand, counting down.
TACATTTTAGGCCAAAAGCTTCAAATGTCTCAAAAAAATCAGGTAACCATTTCCGTGGCTTCTGACTTTAAGCTCCTCAGTTGTCTGGTTTCTTATCTCTGCCACTTTGTGCAATTCTGCCTCACTGAGTTTCTCTGGAACAGGGCCCAGTTCCCCAAAAGTGTCAGTCACTGTATAAGAATTGTCTTTGTGCTAAGATGTTTTTGGGAAACCCAAAGTCTAGAACATGTCACATCACACCAATATTAATCAATATTATTAATAAACTTTGTTTACATCTTAATTTGATTATGAAGACTTTGTAAAAATGTGGTGAAATTCAACCTTTAACAAGAGTAACATGCTTTAACATGCTCACCTTCCCCCATAGTTATTACTCTGTTTGTCCATCTTGCAGTGCCTCCATGGATTTGAAATTGCTCTCTTCCTTACCTCTTCAACCAGAGTTCATACCAGGTTTAAGCACAGACAGTAACAATGTTACAGTACATCTTGACTCAGCACTAAGTGTCACAGACTGAGCAGTACACTGTCCATACTCCAGTATCATACTCTTTCCACTGTGAGGAAAGAGTAAGTCAAAGGAACCACCCAAATATAAGATGCTTGATTATTAAACTCATTACTCTTATATAATAGACAATCATAAAGACACCTTGATCTAATACATAGTGGTAATGTTGATCAATATTAATTGTATGACAAATATGTTGATGCTTCCTGAGTTTTGACTCACACCGTTGGGCAATGTACTGAACAGCACGGGCCAGCACCGTCTACAAGCTCCCAGTCCGCTAAACTTGGCACCATGTAGCCGTCTGTTGCTTGTTAGCGATTTGTTTGTTTGCCTAGTTGGCAGATTGGACGTCCATGGATCAACCCCCACCCCTAGCCCCCCCATGGTCTGTATAACAAATGGTTCCAGTCAATGAATCCTGTTTCTAATGATGTCCTTCGAGGCTGCTCAGTTCTTCTCATCATGCACTCCAAGTAGTTTGGTGGCTGTTTAGCTTAGCCCGGGTCTGGAGGGGTTGCCTCCAATTATTAAAAAAAGTGTCCTTAAAATTAAGTTCCCTTAAAGTAATTACTTGATCTTTAGGACATGCTCTTGCTCTCAGCATTTGGTTGATGCCTTATACTTCGTATGTCTCTCTCTATAGGACCAAGTATATGGACACCCAAACGTCACTTCCTCATGTGGTTGTTTTTTTTTTTTTTTTGAAGCACCTAATTCCAAAAACATGGCCATCAGTACTCCCCCCATGTTTCTGCTATAACAGCCTCCACACTTCTGGAAAGGCTGTCTGCTACATTTTGAAACATGGCTGCAGTAATTCATTTCCATTCTCCCACAAGAGTATGACTGATACCAGGCACTGATGATGGAAGAGAAGACCTGGCTCACAGTCAGTGTTCCAGATTGTTTCAAAGATGTTGGATGTTGTTGGGTTCAAGGCTCTGCTTTGGCCAGGCTCTTTCAGACCAAACTCAGCCAACCATCAGCAAACTTTATATTGTCATGCAGAAACTGGAAAGCTCATCCCCTCTAACTATAGCCTCAAAGCTGGAAGCACATGGTTCTCTGCGCTGTAGCGTTAAGATTTGCCTTCACTGAAACTAAGGGGCCGAGCCCAAACTAAGGCTGGAAGATTAATTGCAATTTTTTGATTAATTTTTGATTAATTGATTGAATTAATCAGTTTTTGAATTTGCAATATTTAAATCACAAGAGATGCAGTTTTAATTATAAGCCATTTTACTAAAATGGGGGTCTTATATGGGGAACGTTAACATGATATCCGAGCTTGTAAACTACCTGTAGACTAATTAGACCAATCAGAGGCAACCAAACAACTAAATGCTGTGACATCATAACCACAGCTAACTGAGAAAGGGCCTGCTCTTTTCTTATTGACCATATAACAGACCTGGACTTCAGCTCCCAGAAAATAATTGCGTTGGGATTTAAATCGCAGTCGCAGTACTGATCAGAAAAAACACAATTAGATATTCTTCCCAAACCGTTCTGCTCCAGCCCAAACCATGGAATTCAGCCACAGGCCATTAATCCTATGAAGTTGGTACTGTGTGTAAGGACAGGTATCATTCTCTTGGCATCCACATAATCCATATTCTTCCTTTAGACGGTCAGATGGTAATTCATCACGTTTCCATGGTTCCAGAGCAGCAGCAGAGCCTAGCATTTAGCATCTGTGTGCTTTGCAACATTCCTGTCGTCACTGAGCATGGTGGCACGTGTACCCGACCTGAATTTTGCCAGTCGAATAGGCTTTGGCAGTTCAGTATGCAGATTTGACTCTTCATTCATTGTTTACATACAGACTGTCTAGCAATCAGAAATCCATAGGCCTGAGTTTCAGTGATGATTTCTGCAACATTCACACAGTCATATTCACACACAGTGAAGGGAAGATATTTTTGAGCATTTAAAAATGAATGAAGAAGACGCTGCATATGATTATCATATGATATGATGATTTGAGTTGTGGCCTATTTTGTTTACTGTCATATTGTCGGGGTACTGTGTGGATTTGTGGAATATTGAGACAAGCAGCACACGTATTCCTGTTTAAATCAAGCTCTTACATCCTACTTTCTTTTTTATTTCACTCTACACATTGAAAACAACATGCAAATGAAGAAATAAATAAAACAGTTTCAAATAAGTTCATGTCATTGCTGCATGTGAAATAGCTCACGTCTCCTTTTCACCAGGAGCAGCCCGCTTTTCTGTTTCTCTGTAAACTCACAAATGAGTCTAAATGAACAAATGAAATTATTTAAGACATGCACACGTCTCAGCATGAAGCTGTAGAGGGTCCTAATGGTGTCCTATGGTAATCCATCCCATACAGCTTGAATATTCTCACACAGTTCCTGCAGTGTGGTGCGTGACAGCAAACTGTTCATCTTGGCGTTGACCAAGGTGCCTCCACACACAGATTCGTTGGTCGTCTTGAATTGTTTGCATGATTATATCTGTTTTATCTTGTTATTACAGACCGACTGAAAAAAAACACACTTCTGGGCTGCTCAACTTGACTGATTCAACTCACGACTTTCAGGGTGCAGTCCTAGTAAAGACCCAAACCATGAGGCTTCTGACAAACATGTCTTGTACTGACATTGCTTCCAGAGGCAGTTTGGAATTCAGTAAACAGCGCTGAAACTAAGGACAGAAGGTTTAACCATCATTCCACACATTGCGTACAGGTTAATATTCAGCTCACCCGTTTGAGTTCGGTATGTACTTTATTTGTTTGAAGCTTACCATGAGGTTTGCATTTGCTGGTGACCAATATAAAGTTGTGCATGTTTGTTTTTCTATTTAGCATACCTGTACCTAGAACCTGGACAGTATTGTTGATGATACATTCAGTGACGTTTCTAAATAATTGAAGTGTTCTTCATTCATCCACTGCTGTTCTGTTTTGTGGTATTCCAGGTTGTTGAACTAATGATGTGTCAACATACAGTTGGTCAAGAAACTGAGCAGCCACTTGTCCAACTACCTATTGCCCTGTGAAATGAGGGGACTATAAAATAGTGGTGTAATTCTGTCATGGTTCACTTAATGTAAATGTGAATACTCTTCAGTTAAATGTGGCATTCTGCACTTTAACCTTCTCGTCATATTTCATATCTAATGTGCTGGAGAAGGCTACAGAGTCAAAACAGAAAAGAGTGTTTGCTGTACAATAGATACTGCATAGTAGTGAAGGATTTCATGGGGGTCTGCAAGAGACAGATGGTCCTTGTAGCATGTTGTTGTAATTTCCTGTTTTTGTCTTGGCTGTTTTGAGTCTGTTTTAGTAGCCTTGAAAAAGTTCTAGATTTTCATTTGGCTGATTTGCTCTGATGTGTTTTCTGATGGAATGGGAGAACAGAGGTAGCTGAGAATAGAAATTAAGGGTAATTCACAGGTGATCACTGAGAAAACCAATTCAGCAACAGATCCCTAAACACCTGTGACCTGTCATCTCCGTGCTTACAGTTGCTGTAAGATAGCTGGCATGGAAGGCAATTTGCTGGCCCAGTTAATTGTTTTATGGAAAAGCACCAGTGTTCTGGGCTGATTCTGATAATTTGATGTTTCTGGCTCTCTATTGTCCAGTGCTGAAAACAGTGTTTGAAATGAAAAGGAATGTAAATAATAGATCAGACTAAATGGCTTAAACAGCTTCTCTGTGAAAAATAAACAAGCCCGGCCTGCGAGGTGCTGCTGTTTTTGCTAGGAGTAAAATTCTCTAGGACAAAACAAACAAGCGTCATATGAAGATTATGAGTTTATATAAGGCTGGAAACAATCCAGTGTTGAAGCACTGCCTGTGTGGTGGTTTTAAATTGTTAAAAAAAAAAAACAACATGGTTTAACTTTTTTTGTGTAATATTTTAAACAAGCACCATCTGCTTTTCAGTCTGCCGCTGGAGGGTCCCTCATGTCGTTGGTGTCACCAACACGTTTATCTTATTTATCCTCTTTTCTTTCATAATGACTTATGATAATGATAATGTAATAGATGCTGATTGGAAGCAGAATACTTGCATTTATCTTAGGTAGTAATATTAAACGGGAACATCTAAGAATTTAATGTGTAATATCATCAAGCAGCTTGTCATTGGTGAACAGCACTTGAGCATGTGAGTATGCCCCTGAACTATTGATTGAACAAACACTATGGCTGGTTTGGCAGATCCGTTCGTGTGAAATTGAGAATGACACTTTGTATAAGCAATCACTCTGACTTTCATGCCTCGTCCTTCAGCTTGCAATGTCTTCAGACTGCCTTTATATTGGTATAGGCATTGGTGCACATGTCTGTCTTATGGTTAATGCTCATAAAGTCATAAGTGGCTATTACATGTTTGTAGTCACAGTAATGTGTACTTAGATATGACTGTAAACTTGCTAGTTGGTCGATTTAAACTCTTGATATTCACTGGGCTAGTCCGAGTTGGAACTGCTCAGACTCAGAAGTGGCAGGGACATGTCACGGAAAGGTACCTTGACTGTGATCCAGCATGACACAGTGTTATATGACTCATGTTGTATTTAATTGTTTTATGTAGCTCTTAGACGTGTATGCACATGTTTATAACTATTCTCGTACACACTGAAAAGAGGGACAGATTCGTACATGGCTTTTAAAATGCTTCCCTGGTTATTATTTCTAGACTGCTCCACTTTATGGGCATGTGTTCATGTACATGTTTTAATAATGTTTAGTCATAAGTGGTCATGGAAATCATAGTAAGTGATTGTCCGGTCAGTTTGTAGTCACAGTCATGTATACTAATTGAAGCTGTCAAAGGATTTAATGAATGAATTGTGATTAATCACATTATTTTGTGTTGTTCATTAATGTTAAAGAATTTGTCAATGTAATATACAGTATATAACATTTCTGCATCAAAGCTGGACTGTTCAGACTGATCATTGGCAGGTACGTGATATAGGTACCCTGGTATATTGTATATCTGATGGGCAGTCTTAACCGCTTAGAAGATATTTGTCTCATTACAACGTAGTGAAAACAGTAAATATGACATGTAAACATATGTGCATGACTCATATTGGCCAGTTTTTTGGAATTTCTTCATTCCTTTAAATACTGGACTGAAAGTTTTTTATTCTTTTAAGTTGTGTGTAATGTGGTCAGTTATGGTCAGCATGTCTATCTTGATAACTGTAGTGTGGAACAGTGAAGTGCTCTGTCAGTAATTGAGTGAGAAGTCTTTAAATGTTTGGAATGCTCCATGAAGAAGTGGCTGAGGCACACAGACATTATTCAGTAAAAGATGCTTTCTTCTCCAGTACTGTCCTGTGATAAGTTTTTTAGGCAGCAGTTGCCTAAATATGAGTCCAGAGCCCCACGGAGTCTGCAGGGATCAGGAACTCCTCCCCCCACAATTCATGAGTCAGTAAGAATGAGAGAGAGATAGAAGATGGAAACGGAAAAGTGAGTTAAAAGAGGCCCTGACTTAGAGAGAGACAGAGAATGCAATTGCCCATAAACCTATTGCCTATCTCTATGCAGATGAGTACAGCTTAGTAAGCCTCCTACATACTCCCACACAACAGCATGGCAGCCTTGCATTCTAATGACATTGTAAAACCAATAATCTGTCTGTTAAAACTGAATGACTGCTGTCAGTGCTGGAAAAGAACAAATTCCTTTAAAACTTTCACTCTTGCCTCCGCACAGTGTAAAGCATTCGTTTAAAGAGCCCACTATTCCTCCCTTGATGAAGTAGGTAAACACTGTTTTGAAACTGTAACATGCATTCCCTGCCCAGTGCGCACAATACAAACATAGAAACTTCAGAAACGGCCCGTACTGAATAGACCCCTGAAGTTATGCGTCATTCTGTAGCCAAAGACATTACCCGAGTCCGGGTCTAAGCTGGATTTCTCTATGATCAAAATTAATAGTGTTTTTGAGAATTAACGCTTGGGACAAGGCCCAACTTTTTTGAGATGCATTGTCTGGATGGGAGCATATGTTGTTCTAAAATCTGTAAATACTGTTCAGTATTGAGGGTGCCTTTCCAGATGTGTGTGCTGCCCACACCATAGGCGCTAAATCAACCCCATATGAATAAAGATGCAGGTTGTTGAACTGTGTGCTGGTAATAAGATGGATGGTCCCTTTTCAGGACACAGCGTTCTTGGTTTCCAAAAAAAAAAAATGTTTTTTGATTCATCTGAAACACCACCACAAAACAGTTTTCCATTTTGCCTCAGTCCATTTAAAATGAGCTTTGGCCCAGAGAAGACGGTGGCATTTCTGTATCACGCTCACATATGGCTTCTTCTTTGCATGATACAGCTTTAACTTGCATTTGTGTACTGCATAGCGAACTGTGTTCACAGACAATTATTTCTGGGTCCCTGAGCCCATGCAGTGCTGTCCGAGGGCCCGAAGAACATCCAGTACTGAGAGCATCCAGTACTGACCATTGGTTTTGTCCCTTGGGCACAGGGATTTCTCCAGATTCCCTGAATTTTCTGATGATATTATGTGCTATAGATAGTGGGTTATCCAAAGTCTTTGCAATTCTGCATTGAGGAACATTTTTCTAAAATTGTTCCGCAGTTTTTCGCAGACTTATTTTTTGAGCCTTTTGTTTCCCCTTTTCCAACTTTTTTGAGATGTGTTGCTTCCATCAAGTTCTAAATGAGTTAATCATTTTTATTAAATGGTGAAATGGCACATCTGTTGTGTGTTCTTTGTTCTATTGTGAATAAAATATGCGTCTGTGAGATTTGCAAATCATTGTGTTCTGTTTTTATTTACATTTTACACAGCATTTTTGGAATTGAGGTTGTACTTTACTATTGCCAAAACTTCTTTGCTACCCCACTTGACAAAGCTAAGAGGTTTATTTGAGGTGGTTTTGTGTACTTGCCTGTCTTATGTTGTCAGTATGTGCAGTAGTGTTAGCTCGCATGTAGCAAAATTCATATTTTAACTCTTCACTGACTTAATTCATTTAAAACATAGAGAGTTTGGAACCATTGTTTTAACCACAGGGTATGAAAGAGGCAATTTTCAATCTCCCATTCATTTTTGCCATAAAGAAATCCAGCTTAGATTTGCTAATATGACACCCACCACAAAATCTCACATGATTTCAGGGGTCTATACACATCTACAACACATTTACATATATTTGTGTACAGCAGTTTGGGCCTGCCCATTCACATTTAAGTTATAAAGACTATTCTGGCCTGGGCTGCTTTTTGAATAAGCACAATAAGCACAGCCATCAGAACAGAGATTATTTTGTCATATGCGTACATCAGTCTTAATGGCACAGTAACAAAAACAACCTGCTTAATGGATAAAAAGGTTGGAAAATGTTCATATAAAAATTTATTATTTTTGGTTTATAAATATCATAAGTAGACCTCAGGAGAAAAATGTAGGACATGCCTTTCAAAGTACTAACTCTAATGGTGTACAAGAGAGTGACCTACCATTTGATGTGGGAACAAAAATGGAAGACTACTGGTAAAATGATTTTGTCTGTTTTGCAAAATTAAAAATACAAATATTTTGCTTGGTTTATACAACTTCATACAATTTGTATACATGCAAATTAATATAGTCAGAATGGTATTGGAAACCATATTGGAGTGACTCATGTCAGGGGGGTTCTTTAATGATTCTAACTTGGTGCAGATTTCCATCCTGTAAGCCTTCACTGTGGCAAAGCCATTTACATTAATCCTCTCAATTCGCTCGTCTTTTGCATAGCTAATGAAGGATGCATACCCTCTGCAGATGAAACATGTTCCCTTATTATGCCATTTAGGAACTAGAAACAGTTTTTAGACCTTTGTGATGTAATTTCCAATGGGCCAATTACTTGTACAGTTGAAAATGAGATTTTGCAGTAGTGGCTCTGTACCACAGCCAGAGCTTTGACACACACTTAAAGAAAGGCCAAGGGTCTGGAAACATGAGGTGGGCGCCACTTTGCACAGGCTCAGCATGCTAGTGTTTATCAGCAGAGAGCAGACAGCAGCTCCAGGCCTACAGGAGTCGTGACAAACCTTAAGGACGCTGGGCTACTCCTCCCTCCTCCCTTCCACTCATATGTGGTCCTCTGTACAATTACATTCGCTCTTCGAGGAGGGGGCAGATTGCAACACATATGTAACATGATGTGTTAAAGCTAGGAGATGCATGCAAAGGGCCCATAATCTGCATTTTTCCCCCTCTGAGGTCCTCTTACGACATGTGTGTGGTTTTATGTAACAAAAAGTCATAATTATTTCCATAGTCACTTTTTAATCTCTTTTTGTCCCTTATAGTTACACAGGCTGCTTTTGTTACTGTGCCTTTAAGAGTGATATATGCAAATGAAATCTGTTCTGATTGGCCACCCTGTACTTCCTCATTTAAGAAATGGTGTGAGTGGGGTTAACCACTGTTGGGTGAAGAGGTGGATAGGCCTATATGTAATTGTGCTGTTTTTTGTGACATTAAAAAAGCAACTGATTCTCTAAAGGCTGCTTTCCATATGTAAACAGAAAGGGCTGGAAATCAAATGGTACATTTTTCTGCATCTCACTCATGTTAAAAAAAAAACAAGGAAAATGTAGTTTTCCATATTAGGGATTGCTTATCATTAGTATCTCTTAGTTCTGCCGGTGTTCTTCTCTTGGCAGTTATTTATAAACAGCCATAAACAAATACTTGTTTTGAGATGAACAAACTTCATATTTACACTGAGCTCATAATTTGCATGAGTCAAAGGATTCATTATAATGTAGTTTGTCTCTGTCACTGTCATATGTGTCCATGTCTAATGACAGAGAGTTTTGTGTGTTGAGAAATGTCCTGTTTATAAACGCCTTGGAGGTTTTAGAAGGCTCTGTAATGTGTGTTTCTGTTCTGGGTTATTCACATTGTCACATTCTATGCTTGCATTTTTCATTCAGGGACGTCTGGAGGCGCAGATGCCATTTCTGTCTCTTTATTGTCCCTGCTAGGAGTATTATTCTGCTTCATTTAGTGTCTCTATCAACTTCTGCTTAATTGTGCCACTGCTTATTAATATTATTCTCATGCCAATGTGGCTGCTTTTGAGCGAGCAGTATATAGTCATGCCTTCTTTACTTATGCTGTCAACATTGTGGTTTTATTTTTTGCATTGTTTCATTTTGATCTTTCAGCTGTTATGATAATGCTACTCACTCTGTTTTTCAGTCTGTCTCTATCCACGTTTATTCTATTAATCGCTTCCATCCAAACTAAATACCAGAACACAATGAAAGGAAAAGGCTGAGTAAGCAAAACAGGTTTCCTTCCTCGCTACAGTGCTACTGAGGTAATGATAAGAGAGGAAAGCACTGATGTCTTTCTCTGTTGGATGCCATCTCACCTTTTTTACTCACCATATGAACACAAACTCTCTTTGGTGTTGTGTGGATGCCTTAGGGTCCCATATTACATGGAATAAAATCAAAGATGGCATGATACCACTTTTTCTTTTCCCGTATAGATATTGAAACCTTGAGTATCAGTCGGTACTAATACCAGTGTGATATTTCTGCTTGAATCTATTAAGCTTTAAGGAACAAAATCCATCAGGTTTTCACAATGTCTGGTTAGTTAAATTTGTAGGAAGTACAAAAAGTCATTCATAGTGGTTCGATGTGAAATGCTCGGGTTTAGAGAAACTTGTGGATTGATGTCTGATGCAAATATAGCCATTTTACTTACTATCTAAAACCCAGGTGTCAAACACAAGGCCCGTGGGCCACATCAGGTCCGCGGCAAAAGGATGTGGCCCATGGCAAAATCCAGTCTGGCCTGCAAAGTTATTTAGAATATAATATAAGCCTGTTTCACAGTCTGCTGCACTACAATCCCCAACATGCACTGCAACAAAGTGTGCTCTGACTTTTCCTTCCCCAAAACAACAATCTATGAGACAGCGGTTGCACCACAATTGTACCACACCAGTCATAACACCGAACACACTAGCTATGTTCCACCAGCAGCCAATATAAACACTAGGCTCGCTAAATAACGACCAAAAGAAATGTGAACACAGGACTTTGAATATATTTTTACTTCTAAAAGGATAAGCCTTAAAAAAAAGTTTTCTTCTGGCACTAATTTGCCTTACAACACCCAGCATGTATCTGTCCACTATGAATGGGTTTTAAATCTTTCAGAACTGCCTTCTCAGAGCTAACATGAAACTATGCCTTAGGCAAAGTGTTCATTACTATTCTTTCTGAGAGGCGTTTAACCTTTTGAACACCTGGTTCCTATTACAACCATCATGAACTATTATCTCGGCTAGTTCCTCTAAAATGGTGCATTTTACATCAAACCACTCTGAATGACTTTATTTACTTCTTAATCATTTAATTATACAGAATATTAGAAACTTTAGTGTAATTCCCTTTAAAAAGGGACCTATGCTATTATGCTCATTTTCAGTGTTCATGATTTTATTTTTGGAGTCTAATGGAACAGATTTACATACTGGAATATTCCTCATACTGTACATCTGTATTCACCTTCTGTCTGAAATGCTTTGTTAGAGCACCTGTGTCTTGGTGAGCTCATTGTGCTCTGATTGGTCAGCTCACCCACTCTGTTCTAAATGGTAAACCGCTTAAGTGGTATCCTACTACAAGTTCCGCCCCCATGCCACTGTGTCTACTAATACAGTGGCATCCTGCCGTATCAGTCCGATAAAACAAATGTAGACCTGATACACCCTCAGAAGCTAGATAGTTTCAGAGTAGTAGGTTTATACTTTTTTAGCTCTTTTTTGCATTGTGCCAAGCTGCTGACGGGCAATAAGGATTGTATTATGAGATGATATCACCTTGTAACAGAGAAAAGAGCTGGAATCCCAACAAGCCTTTTCAGGCATTGTGGGAGAGAGTTTCTCGCTCTGTTGTGTACTTTGGGCTTTTTAACTTTGCAGACCATTTACATGCACAAAAAGCTACATAACTCACTACAGGAAAGAGAAAAAACAGACAAGCATAATGGGTCCCCTTTAAAATCAGCCATTTTTAATTGAAGCACTTCACTGAAGATGATCTTCTAACAGTAGGCTGTCATGCTCCAACTATTCAATCACTCTATACAGCCCCACAGGAAGAAATACACAGCTAACAACATCACATCTCACAGTGTGGGTGAGCGCCAATTTGGGATGGTTTTGTTACAGGGTTGAATCAGATTCACTCTTTTTTTTTTCTTTTCTCACTGATATCAAATCCAGCAATTCCTGCTGTTGACCTGACACCCACATCTGGTTTACACCTTGTTTCATTATCATTTCATTATAACAGTGAAGATGAGACAGTTTTTTTTTTTTTACTCTCATTATGCATTGTTTTTTTCTTAATGGGCTCTGCTATTGCTTCATGCTGTCCTGTAGCAAGTCGTTGGGCTTGTTGACACTGCATGTCGTATGATGATGATACATTTTTCCATCTTCTTTTCTATTATGTGTATCTGTTGTGCATGTGAATCTGAAGGCTGCTGATAGGACAGCATGCACTGTGGCGGTATCCCATCTTCTGTGTGAAGTGTGACGGGTTATTTATACATGACAAAGTTGGCAAGCTCATGTTTGCTGTACTGAGATGGGTGTGTGTGTTTGATTACTGGGTGGAATGTGTATTTTGCCAGGTCTCTGGAGAACAGTTGCAGCTGTTACTCACTCTGTAGCTTTTCTTGAGTACTAATCTTTGGACTCCCTGCAAAGTTCCTAATGTGTGTGTGTGTGTGTGTGTGTGTGTGTGTGTGTGTGTGTGTGTGTGTGTGTGTGTGTGTGTATGTATATATATGTATGTATGTATGTATGTATGTATATGTATTTGCACTAAAGCTATCGTAATTAATATGTTGATTTGCATGCATTATCTAAACCAGGTCTTCTTGTTACTGATGTTAAAAGTTTTGTAAAAAGACTGAATCCTATTGGTCATTACAGTAAAACTAACATTAGAGGTGTATATCTTTCTGCTGCCTTTTTTCTGAAGCTTTAATGAACAGCACTGTCCTTAGACTGTGGAGTATAGTCATCATGTTGTGAGGACTTTCTCGCTGCTTTAAGCAGAGCAACATGAATTCTGCAGCATGGGAGAGTGCGCTGTAGCCGGGAGTCATCATTTAAAAGGAACATATTGCAGAAATAGGGACATCCTTGACATCAAACAGAACAGCTATTGTGTTTTATTGCAAGCTGTTAACAAAGTGGCTCTTCCAGAATATGTGCAGCTAGAACTAACATAATACCACTTTTGCTAACCCAATAACATAAGAAACCTTGTGGATCTAATAAAATCACTTGACATAATGTCACTCCACACGTCATGTATGCTGCTTAAAGTTTCAGCACCTCGAGCTCAACACCAGAGATGGGTTTATGTATAAAACCAGGATGAGGCTGTATGCCTGTAGTCTTAATGAAGTTCAGTTCTCTACATGCAGTAGAATGCAAAAGTTGAAACATACCCAGTCAAAGTTCTCGGTTTTAATATAAATATGCAAATAGATTTTTTGCATTTCTGCCATTTCATTTGATTTGCTGAGTTTACCATATTGGGGGTAACATGCTGTAACATAATATGCACTATAAAATGTGCTGACCTTTTAGCACCGTACATTTTGTTTTCTGCAAATAAAAAAAGAAATGTGCAGACATGTGTTCTTTGTAGAGGATGTGCTAACTTTATTGTCACTGAGGAAATCAACACAATCGTGTCATTTTAGCAGGGGCACCCAAACGTCTGCATACAGTGGTACGCATGGCACACGTACTGTGCCAGTATGCAAGCCTCAGGTTCATTGTGAGAGAGAGCATGTGTAGAAGTGCTACACACAGATGCCACACTTGCTCCTGCTGACCAATTACCATGACTCACCTCACGTCCATCTTTGTGCTTTTTCAAACACCTGTTTTTCTTCAAGAAAATAATTGGTAACCGGTGGTAATAAGCCAATGATCTGAATATAACAGAATGCACCCACCTTTTCTGTATGTGTTTTGTTTCTGTATGTTGCTGTATATTGTGAAAGATGAAATTTTGTAATCAGTTTTGTTACAGCAGCTCATGCAGAGACTATTTATAATCCCTTGACACCTCTAATGTTCATTAATTGCAAGAAACTGCAGAAGCTTTAGTGTTAGTAGTTTTAGCAAAGCTCACCCTCATAAAGAATCGCAGCGCTGCACTTAATGTGCTGTTGCCTGGCTGGTCCTCAGAAACTGACTCTTGCCACGCGGTGGGTGATGTTGCCATGACGATATGGGGGATTGTCATGCTCAGGGAGTGGCAAAGCTAAACAGCATCAATGGAAATAAAGAAGTACAGAGGAAAAGAGTGTGCCTGACATGCCAGATGAAGGGGATTTGACTGAAACCGTCTCTGTAAGTTGTCCATTATTGCAATAATGCATTATAATTGCATTATTGGATTCAACAGAGGCGTGCTTCATATTCATGTGGAAGCTTAAACAATGTCTTGTCCTGGATGATTTCCTCTGACATTCATGTAATTTTCATTTCTCAAACTGTGCTATAAATCCAGCTACTGTTTATTTTGAGCGAGTGCTATGGATGAACCGATTCTGGGCATATGCTGATCTCGGATATCTGACAGATAAATATCTGCCAGTGCAGATGTTCTATATTGTACATATACATATCTTTACAAAACTGCCTTGTGTAAATGTCACTGTAGAGCAGTGTAAGCTAGTGTATTAAAATGGTTGTCTATCCATGGTGTGGTTCAGCTCACAGGACTCATATCAGGTGTCCAAAAACGAATGGATGTCCATTCTCATTGGTGAGCTTTTGTATATGAGTCGCTAACAGGTTATGTAGCTTCAGCAGAGCTACGATGGAAAAATAGCAACTGGTCACGTAGCCATCAAACATCCCAACCCAGAGTGATAGGATGCATCATCTTTGCAATAGTGGTTGTAGCTTTTGGGCTGTTTAATCTTTTTTTAAAATTGTTTAATTTCTGAAGGAGCTGATGAACCGGCTGAGATGTGTGTGGTGCTGCTGGAGACATTTTAGTTGCAGCATCTTCTAAACAGCACTACACCATTCATTGCTTCATAAAAAAATGGTTTAAGCATTGTCCAAGTCTGAGCATCGACCCAATGGCAACGATTTTTAAAAAGTAGATACTGATGTGATTCTTATATATTTGTGCACCCCTTGTGAATGCTCATTACTAACTGACCAGTAGAAATGATCCAAAATTACTGTTATTAATAAAGGGTCATTTGCAAAATCATTATTCTACATCAGCTTTCAGCCATAGTATGTTTGTTATTGTCAGCATAAATCTGTGATTTATCTATAGAGAAGGCTGATGACCACAGACAGCAATTTTACCACATTTCCTGTGCTTGGAAAATAACACCATCAGTTGAGCAATTTGGGGAAAACATCTAATTGTGATATTTCTGAACTGTATGCCGACTGCAGTTTAAATTCTGATTATTTTCTATTAAATTAAGCTCCAGTCTTGTTATTTTGGCCAAGACAATCCACTTTCTTCCTGATTTAAGGCTTGAACTGAAGGCTAGTTGTGGTTATCATATACATGAATGTTCTGTTGCTTTTGATTGGTTTTACTCAGTTACAGGTAAACCAGCTCAGTGTTATCAGGTTAAATTTCCAAACTTACAACTGTCAGTGTATACTGTAGATTATAATTTTGCACTTTGAAAATGGCACTTTATGTAAAGGCGATATGGAATTAATATTAATAATATTAATGAATAATTTTAAAAAATAACCTTATAACCCTAACTGACTCAAAGCAAATATATATTATAAGCCATTGGGCAGATGCTGTAAATCTTTTATGGGAAACGTGTAAATTAAGCTGTAAATCTGCATAGCTCTTAAACAGTGTTGCTGGTGGAGTGGGTAGTTTTCACAGGCTCCTCAATGACTCCACATGGATAGCTGAAAACATAGTGACAGCAAAAGCAAAAACATGAATTGATTTTGACTGTGTTATTTAATTTGAAGGTAAAAGAAAGGCGTTTGTAAGTAATTCTTTCATGTCTGTTTTATTAAATCTGTCTTGTTGGAGTATGATGCTTGTATTTTGAATTTCACATTATATGTAGTTAAGACTTTTGTCATACCCTTTATTCATGGAATTCATCAGCTGCCCTGTGACTTCTATTGTAGGTGTGTTTTGGGTTTTCAGTTCTTTCCTAAAAAATAATTTTCATCTGCCGTGATTGACCAAGACTAGGTTGGAAAATGCTGGGATGTTCTTTTAAACTCTCCCAACATTTAAACATTTTTGTTCTAGTTACATTCTTGTTGTTGCCCACTTTTATTGTTGTCCAATTCAAATTGGCTACCTACCAATTATGTTCTGTACAAATTCTCACTCTAATAAGGAAGAAACAAAGGGAGAGAGGAGGGAGGGAGAGTAATCGTCTATTTTTTCTAAGTGAAAAACATGTTGACACATTCTCTACAAAGAACACACATCCGATATTATATAGGCCACATTTTGCGTGTGATTTTTTTCCATGTGCAGAAGTGAGTTCTCTGTACAATATGTGTTAACTTAGTCAATGTTGGATACTACTGTGAACATTGTATTTGTACTATTTCTGTAGTTGAGTCTGTAGTTTTAGAACCCTGATTATGACCATTTGCACTTTGCATGCCTTTCAGACAGGAGACTGCAGACTGCAATGAGGCTCTTAATAAGACCAGATTGAAATTGATTGTCGATAAATCAAATTCAGTGTTGCTTTTGGTTCAAAATTTGATCATCAGTCCAGCTAGAGAGGCTGGGCACAACACTAAATGAGTGTTGACTAACACTATAAGCAGACAGAGGCTGATTGGAATTGACATGAGGGCTGTACAATAAATTATATGTTTATTGTTATCGCGATGCGAGTTACGGTGATAAACACATCTTTAGAGCGACAGTGACAGATCAAATGACCTCATGCACGCAGCGGCAGAGAGACATTATTACATTGCCACCACAAACCTAAACCATGAGGCCCATGCTCTCCCATAGAACCCATAGCTCCGACACTCCTCTATCCTGAAGTACAAGGCAGTAAAGACACTTCAGACATTAGGATTGTTCTCAGTATTGTGTTTTAAGTGTGTGAGGCAGTGTTTTCTACTGTCATATACACATTTTAAGTTAATATTTAATAAGTTAACATATTTAATAAGTTAATAAACCACAAATATAGCATGTACTCGTTGTAGTGTTCCTGCATACAGATATATACGTGTATACCATAGTTTTGGTAGCCTTTTTAGAAAAACTGTTGGAGTAATGCTGACCGTATCTCAGCCTTTTAGTACACAGAAAATGTGCCTGCCGTTCTGATGGAGGTAGCTGTTAGTATTTTGTTTCTTGTTATTTTTTAATGGTGATGAGTGCTTTTGTTTTCCTGTTGGCTTAAAGGAGTAGTTAGTCAGATTAGATGTTTACACATCCAAAACAAATCTGTACTTGCATTACATCCGGTCAGAGGCACACTGTTTCAATCATTTATCACTTCTCATGCCATCCATGTTCTATGCTATATCTAACATTTTTTGTGTCAATGTGGTGCAGCCCTGATCACATCCACAAGATTCATTCAGGAGCAAGCGACAGGATGGTGACTTTAGCGGAACTGCAGAAGTGAACAGTACATGTAATTTATATGGTTTTTTCCTTCAGTAGAAGAAGAAGGCAGAAAGTGATCTGTACTGAAAAGCGGAGTGAAGCTCAGAGACGTGAGAAGTGTGTGTGTGTGTGTGTGAGTGTGTATGTGTGTGTGTGCGTGTATTGGTGAGAGAATGTGAGACACCAAGGCCGTGTAAATGAATGGCAGACGTGAGAGAAGTAAATGCTGTTGCTGGCTGCTGATGTCACATCCCTGCGCTCGATTGCACCTCCTAATGACTGTCGCTGTCTGTAGGCTGCATTAGTGCTGCTTCACCAGATACTTTCACCTTCTCCTTCTGAGAAACAAGGCAGTGGCAGAAACTATCTGAGAGAATTGTTACTGAGCCTCTGTTTATACAGACCAGAGTTTGTATAAGGTAAATACAGACAGGTACAACGCCAAATTTCAAGCAGGAGGATAATGAATGTGTAAGCTTGGGGTTAATGTGTGTGGCTCTTGTTAACAGTCTCACATTTAAGAGATTGCATGAGTCTGTTAGTCCACTGTTCCGACAAACTCAGAATCTGTATGTCTTCATAGTGAGGTTCAGTGTTTCCATCCCTCCCCTTATTGTTGTTTTAAAGGGGAATTGCACTAATCAAAATACACACTCATCGTCAAAAAGGTAGTTGCACCCAGAAGGAAGTGTCAGATTGCAGTGCTGTTTGGAAGGAAGATAAAGGTTACCAGGAACAATAAACGATGATAAATTTAGACTGATATGGACAATATTTACTGAGCTACACATTCAGGAGTAGTGTCTCTCAGTATGGTGTTGGGCCACCATGTTTGCTAGCGCAACGTGCCAGATATCTTGATATGGCTTTGTAGAGGTTCCTAACGGTGTCCTGTGATAATCCATCCCATGCAGCTTGAATATTCTCAGACAGTTCCTGCAGATTCTGGGGTAGGGGTGGAGGTGGAGTGATACCAGACCTTCTGGACATGTGACGTGTGACAGCAAACCGGTTATCTTGGCGCTGACCATGGCGCCTCCACACATGGATTTGTGGTTAATTTCCACCAAGATAAAAGTGGAACTCATCACTGGAGATGACCCGCTGCCATCCTGAGACATTCCATGACGGTCTGGCAGGACACCACTGCAGTCTTTGGTGACGTTGACGTGGTGTTAGAGGCAGTTGTTGTAATGGTCTGTGTGCATGTAATCCTGTGTCTTGCAGCCGTCTGCCAATGGTGCTGGCACTAAGAAGATGACTCATGTAATCGCAGTCATAGCTGTTGGGTTAGTCAGGTACAGCAAAAAGGCCCGTCCTTGCTTCCGTCACCTGCGTGACCGAGCATGAAATCATATTTTATTACACTATTTCACCACAGACAACCTTGCCTTATGATATGTATTGGGTATTGTGAAAATGCTCTATGTGACAGATCACCCACTCCTTTACTGTATGCCATTTATCATACATTGCTCCCATGTGCTCTACTCATACTACTCTGCAGATGCTCCTGATAGCAGTAGCAGCAAAGCTACTAGCAACTTTGTCTTTAATAAATAATTCTACACAGTAAAGTGTTCTCTGCTTTTATCGTTCTCCATGTTGGCTAACGACTAATGAGCTGAGATGGTTCTGGGTTATTAGTTTAAAATGGCTTTGCGAATGTAGATGTACACTCATTTAAGACTGTATAAATAAAAGCTTATTACAGTATTCCAACTGAAAACCTGAAAACCCTGGCTGCCATTACAAAGAAAGTCTCTATGACTGAAGAGGGATTTGCAAATGCTGATTTTTCTTTCTGATTAATTAGCATGACTCTTAGTTTCCCAGTTGTTTAACAATAAACTGAAGAGATGTTAATAGTATTTACCCCAGTATTATTTTTGATGCCATTGAACACTGACGACTGCTGTAACCCTCAGACGAAGTGCAGACATTTTCCAAAATAAGTTTTGTGTTGTGAACATTCTGGCACATTCGTAATACTCTTTTTTTTCACTAATGTTTTTCTTCCTGTCCTTTTTTTTCAGCTCAACAAGCAACAATTACAGGCGGTGAAGGAACGCTTTCAGGCATTCCTGAGAGGAGAGACGCAGATTGTAGCCGATGAAGCTTTCTGTAACGCTGTGCGCAGTTACTATGAGGCAAGGCTTTCTTATTTTTAACACCTGCTGTCTGCCGGAAACAGGTTCTTATTTATCATCTGCTCATGCATGTTCAGTCATGGGGCATGTTCAGTCATGGCTAAAATTTATTTTAGTCCATGATCCCAATTTCCATTTCCATTTGATAACTTCTGTTTATAAAGTATACTGTTCTATGTGTGTCACCCATTGTCCATGTTTCTTTTTCTTTATATTCATTTTTGATTCATATATATATATATATATATTAGGGCTGTCAATCGATAAAAAAAAAAAAAAAACTAATTAATCGCACAATTTGCTGTGATTAATCACGATTAATCGCATTTTCCCTTTTTAACACTGATGCTTTTAATAATAGATATTTAAATGTAAAATAAAAGAATCAATGTAATATCAACACAATGGAATTATATTTATGTTCAAATATGTTTGTTTAATTGTATCTTTAACTTTGAATGCAGATTGTCCCTTGTGACAAGTACCAGTTAAATTAAAAAAAAAAAGTCAGCAATATCAGTGCAAAATAGAAAAAAAGATTCTCCTTAAGGTTCAGATTGTTGAATCTTATTCTTTCTGTAGTAAGGATTCAGCTTATTCCTCCTTTACACTCAGCCAGTTACTGAGACAGACCAGTTTATTTACATTATCAGGGGACAAAGCAGCTCTCTTCTTTTGGATGATGTGGCCTGAGAGTGAAAACAACCTCTCACAAGGCACTGTGGTTGCAGGGGTTGACAGGTATTTGCGTGCAATTGGTGCCAGCCTCGCATGTGCTCCTTCTCTTATTGACCACCACTGTAGTGGACACCCCTCCATATCTGTTTTGCACTCTGCTTTGTAGCGGTCCAGACATTGTTCTATCGACACTTCCTCTTCATCTGTATCCGTATCAGAAGAACCCAGCAAGAAGGCAGACATCCTCCTCTTCTTTAGAGGCTGTGTTTCTGTTGCCTCTGCAGATGGTTGTTGTGCAGGCATCTCTGCCATCATCAAGTTGTGTAATGAAGCCCATATTTCACTCCTTTCATCTTTGGGAAGACACTTCAGATTCTTAAACCTGTGATCAAGTGCAGTAGCGATCTTCAGCCATGTAAGGTTGGTTGTGTCCTTCCGTTTAGCTAGGTCTGTGGTAAAGACGGTCTTGAACCTCACTACATAGACTGGATCATCGTCTGAGGGCTCCATAACTCTGAACAAGTGGCATAAGGCTGGCAATACCACTGAACAAGAGACGTACTGCTCTCCTCCGAGTATTTTAGTCACATATCTGTAATGGAAAGCACAAAATGTTTTAACCATGTTAGTAAATTTATATTAATCACACAGAGAAAGACACTCACTACTTTGCTACGCATGCCTACATGCACATAGAGGATCCAGTGGGAGAGTGAGTGAGAAGATACACAGGGAGAGACTTCAGACACACATATGCATAAGTAGACAGAGATCAAGAACAGACACATACACACAGAAAACACATGCAGATGGTACATAAACACAGAAAACACAGGCAGAGCGCACATACACCCGGAAAACACAGGTTGAACGAGAGCAAGCACATGCATACAGAAAACACAGGCAGAGAGCACATACACCCAGAAAACACAGAGTGAGAAAGAACATACATAGGGAGAGACATACAGACACGGTGAGTGAGAGCAGAAAGAAATATTAACTCACCTGCAAGGTTCAAGTAGTTCCTCTAGCTTTTGCAGTTTGGCAAGCTCCTGTCCATTCAACATGGCAACGTTGCTGTTTCGCAGAGCCGGTGTAGTGGTCAATGGAGATTTATTTCGCAGGATTCGCTTCACCATCTCTAGAGTAGAATTCCATCTTGTTGCAACGTCCTGAACGAGTGATTCTTGCTTTTGTCCAAGAGCAACTTGCGACATTTAGCCAGAAGACTTTCGAATCCACTGTCACGAAGCGAAACGTGACCGTTCTTTGCAGACTGTGGGCCATACAGGGCAAGTGTTCAAACTGTCAGTGCCAAGTGTAGTTAACTTTTCCGTGATGTTCCATTCTTTTGCGACATCCAGAAAATGATCAGCACATGCTTCTGCGTAGTTTCGCGTTTCTGTTTTACTCACAGTTAGTGCAAACGACTGTAGATTCCATTCTTTATCAGTGAAGTGCACAGTGACGCCCAAGTAGTTGTCATTGCTCACCAAGTCCAGTGGTCCCCTGTGAGAGCGACACACATCGCTTGCTCAAGCATGTTCATCCTTCGTGACCTCTCGCTTTCATACAAAGTGTGCATTCTTGAAACGATGGTTCCTCTCGAGGGTGGATTATAAGAGGTGTCTCCTGATGCAATTTGAATGATTTCCCTCAGTCCATCATCTTCTACTATGTTAATCGGACGGCAGTTTTTAGCTATCCAGTTAACCAAAGCAGTAGTTACCTTCTCACTCACATGTTTTGTTATTCGTCCACGAGTACCACACTCCTGTAATGTTAACTGACGAGGCCTCGAAGAGGTAGTTTCGGTGGGATGTTTTGCTCTGAGGTGGTATGTCAAAGACGAATTACTTCTGTGGTAATTACATTCGGCTTTGCAGACTGTGCAGATTACTTTCGTTTTCTCCACAATTCCATTAGGCAACTTTTTAAAGTAAAACTTTCCGCCTAAAACTCCATCCTTGTCCTTGTCCATCTTTTTGCCAGTGTTGATGTCACTGATGTGCTGAGAATGATCCACCAAACAAACCATATCTCTTACAGGGCTAAACTGTAACACACTGCATCTCCATGGTGGTTGTTAGTTATTAAATGCCCAGTAATTGTAGCTACTGGCAACTCAGTGCATGCATATCGCTGCTGTTGGAGCAAAGCCTTGTTTTTGACCTAATTTTAAAATGGCTGTTATACATTACATTGTGTGTAGACTTCATGATAAACAGATCAAAAGACACATCCCATTATCTGAAAAATAGTCCCTGGTTGCTTTGACTTGCATTAAAAGTAAATTATCATGTTTCCTTCTCATGTAAAGTTATAATTTGGGAGATACAAAGTTTTGTTCCAACAGCAGTGATGTGCTTACTGTACAGTCATATAGTCTTTCTTTTGTCTTTATGTAAGGTGAACTTGCTTCTTTCAAATTCTTGTTGGTCTATGATTAAAATTGATTTGATTTATAACTTATACACAAGGTGCTCAAACGAAGGATGGAACGCTGTCAAAAATCCTGATGATTGATGCACCAGAGACCCATAAGACTACCATTATTTCCATTGTGGTTCTCTGACTACAGCAAACACCATTATTCTGAAATACCTGTTTAGTACATAGCAATATGTCACCCAATAATGCTTTAGCAGCTCTATCACAGATTTAGTATTAAAGGACGATGTGATGAATGAGATGTTAGAAATAGGCAAATGCAAACTTACCGTTTCAGGCATCTTCAGGGTAAATTGAATGCATTTGAAGACATTTAAATGCCACTTCAAATGTTATTTAAGACCACATTTGCAGTGATGATGCACGAAATATAAACACTCTTGATGCAGTGCCAGCTCAACAGCAGCTAATGTTAGCTTAGTGCACTCCTCTGTTATAAAACCCCCTGCCAGTAAGGGAGCAGTATGGCATTGCCAACAGAACAGCATTGCCTGGGGCTGGTGGTGTTGGGGTAGGCGGTGGGGGGCGCTTGGCCAAAGGCACGACCAGGGATGCCCAGGCTGTTCTGGGCTTTGAGCCGTCAACCTTCCAGTTGGAAGTCAGTTCACCTCTCTTTACCACTTGGCTACCGGCCACCTCTTAATTAACTTATTTTTAAGTCAGCTGACCTGTACTTAAATTTAGATTTTTAAACCAGGAGAGACTCAGCATGAGCAGAAAACATAAACCACTCATGTGTTGCATGTGTCTGCACTGTTCACACGCCCTGGATGCACTAGTGACAGAAAGATGTTGGTCCTGCAGGAAATACAGCCAGCATCTTCTCTACAGACTATAATATGCCCCAATCACATGTCATCATGCAAAGAGTAATCACTTGCAAGTTTGTTCTGAGAGCATATATTGGTTGGCCCTGTACTGCTGTGAGATTTCTTTGCACAGCAGGAGAGCATGAGAAAAGTTCCAAAAGCTGGAGAGTTATTAAACCCTGCATAATGAAAAAATATTACCTAATATTAAACAAACTTCATATTCCATCTCACCCTTACCCCTTCATCTTGTGAGATGAGTGAATGTGGTTGAAGTAATTGGCCAAGAAGTTAGCTCGTTAAAGTTTTATTTTTTTTTACCTGTTGTTCCAAGATTCCCTGTGCATGCCTAGGCTGGAGCTAGATTCCCTTAGGCTGGAGCCTATATAGTGTTTATGGTTGACTTGGCCATTGGGACAACAAACCTGCATTGCCTTCAGGAGCTTTTTAAAGGATTACATAGAGCATTTTGTAGCTTTTACATCTTAGTGCTGTTTTACATCCACCCACTTAACCAGGCATACTATTTTATATAATTTTAAAATTAATTTATTGCTTTTCTTGTGTCTTTGCAATATCCCACAACTTTATCCAAAACCGCATTTTATATGTCCATATTATGCAGCCCTAGTCTTTGTTCTCATCGTTTTGTCTATATGTGTATATTTAACATTCCTTAACACAAATACAGCGTATTAGTTATGGTCTCATCTGTTCACCACTGTTTCTTTTTACTTTGATCCATTATAGAAAAGCCTTATTGACTCCCACACTGGCAAATTCTCATCATAGCTAGCAAGCAACTGGGCTCAAAGATTTTCTTTTGACGGTTTTGATGAAGAGCAGTGTTCTGTGAATAGATTCCCAATGCTGCAACTTCATTGGTCATAATTGGATAGCTTTGGAATAATCCCAAATTATTGTTAAGGTGATGCATAGGTCATTAGATTACTGTAACATACTTCTTGTACTTCAACATTCAAAGTTAATAAAGAGAATAAAAATAAATAATCTGGTAAAGAGCAGTCTCCTACAACTGATAGCAAAGCTGGTTTGCTCTACTTAATATAAGTATCTAGTCTAGGATAGGAAATCAATGGGCTGTAATGGAATGTGTGGGATGCTAAACAAGGGCACTCTTATGTGCCTCTGCGGCCTCGACTCTTTCTCTGTCATTTCTCTTTGTCATTTCTCTCTTTGTTCTTTCTTTATTCTTTCTACTTCTCTTGAAATCTGGATCAGAACGTGCACCGGATAGAACATAATAAGAGTGCCACATGATATCATTCATCTTTTTAGTCTTTTCATTTTGGAGAATGGATAGGACACTATTGAAGTTTTCCCTGGCAGTCATTTGTGTAGATATGAGTTGGGTGATCAAAGTCGCTCACATTATTATGCAGTGTATATATATATATATATCAAAGCATTTCATCTGCTTTCGTTTTCTGAATGCAGAAACCACACAAGACACAGAAGTGAGTCTCGGGGGAGCATGTGTCCAGCTATAGAGATTGTGATCATACATTTGGTGTGAGAGAGTGTGAGAGAGTGTGAGAGAGTGTGAGAGAGTGTGAGAGAGTGTGAGAGAGTGTGTGTGTGTTTGTGTGTATTTTCCTTTATAAAAAAAACAGCATTTTTTATAGGCCAAGGTCCTGTTTCAAAATTTCAGCTCCTAGGAGTACAAGAACATAACATTGCAAAGGTATGCACGTTTCATGAAAGTGCTGCTTTCAAGGTCAACTTGTTCAAGGAAAAAGATGTTGGGAGTGTATTTTGAATCGTTTCAGCTGGTTTGCACTGTATGATAATTAATTAAAAAACACTTCAGCATTGTGGTGTGGTGGTGTGCGTTATGTAGTCTTAGAATACAGCAAATATTGTCTGTATACATGCAGTCCACTTTATTTCAACAATATTGCAGTCACTAGAGACATTATGCACCATGATATAAATAAAGATTTAAAATGTATTGATTAATTCCGTTTGTAGGTAAAACCTATTGATAATTTCCTTGTTGCATATTCATGACTGGTATCATGGTTTCATAAATGCTGATTAATTTCCAACGAATTAACATTTTGGTGATGGTTGTCACATAAATTTCACACGCTGATAGAAATGTTTTTTTTTTATCTTGTTTTAATGCAGATACGCAGGGATGGAGAATATTCCATTTAGGAAACCTCTGTTTCTGTGTTCTTTATTACAGCATATTTCTTTCTGCACAGCAGTTATCTATCCATCCATCCATTCATCCATGTTGTCTGCATATGTTTTAGAGCTTTATGTTGTTGAGTGTATTATATTAACATGCTGCATTTATTATCTACAGTCAGGTTCATAAGCATTTGGACAGTGATATAATTTTTGTCATTTTGCCTTTTTACAACACCGGCATTGGGTTTAAAATGCAGTCCAGATGTAACAGAATAACTGTTTAGGAATTACGGCTATTTTTAACATAGTCACTCCATACTAAAAGGCTCAAAAGTATTTGGACAGTTAGCAGTTTCATGGGCAGGTGTGGCTCATTTCCATGTTATTTCAAGATAAAACAAGACACTAAACAGTTTGGAGTTGATTCCAAGTGCTGAATATGAATTTGGTAGGTGTTCATGGAAACTCTCAATATATGGTTCAAAGAGGTGTTGATGCAAGTGAAGGAGCCATTATTAGGCTGAAAACAAAACTTATTAGACAGATGGCATAAACTAACAACAGTCTTTTACAATCTCAAACAGAAGGAATATACAGCAACACCAAAGGGTTTAGAAGGCCATGGAAGACAACTAAAGTGGATGATGGCAGAATTCTTGCCGTGATGAAGAAAAAAAACATTCACAACATCTGGTCAAGTCAGAAAGAGGAGGCTAGCATGTCATTGTCAAAGTTTAATCATGAGATGCCATTATGAATGTCAATACAGAGGGTTGCATCAATATGCACACCACTGGTAACACTTGAAAACAGAATGGACAGATTAGAGTTTGCTATAAAACATCTTAAAAGCCTCCCCAGATCTGGAACAAGTTTCTTTGGAGTGATAAAACCAAGATTAACTTGTACCACAATGATAAGAAGAGAAGAGTATGGAGAAGGAAAGGAAAGACCGAAGCTGATTTGAGAAGCGTACCACATTATGTGTGAAACATGGTGGAGGCAGTGTTATGGTGTGGCCATGTATGGCTGCCAAGGGAACTGGGTCACTGGTGTTTATTGTTGATGTAACTGCTGATAGAACTATACAGAGCTATACTTTCTGCTCAGATTTGGCCAAATGCTGCAAAACTGATGGGACTACGCTTCACAGTACAAATGGGTAATGACCCAAAACATATCTCAAAAGTAACCCACAAGCTTCTTAGGGCAAAGAAATGGAATGCTCTTAAAGGGTTGAGTTAGTCACCATACCTCAACCCAACTGAATATGTTTTTCACTTACTGAAGACCAAACGAAAAACAGAAGGATCCACGAACAAGCTCAAGAGAGGGAACGTAGGGTGATGTCCATGAGTAGGTAGCCATTGACTGCAAAGTGTTTGCATTTAAGTATTAAATATAATCCTTGTATTTTTAATTATGTTGGTTTGTCAAATTACTTTTGAGGCTTTGAAAATGGAGGCACTGTGTGAAAAATGGCTGTAATTCCTGAACTGTTATTGCAATATTTTTGTTTAATCCCTTTAATTAAAGATACAAGTCTATACTTTAATCATATCTTGACTGCTTCATTTCAAATCCATGGTGAGGTGATTAAAAAATTGTGTCGCTGTCCAAATGCTTGTGCAACTGACTGTAAATAAACAATAATGTATGAATGACAGTGCAGGCTGTAAGTTATTGATTTAAGCTGATTTAGTTTGAATGTCTAATTTGGATAACTTTGTAAGAGGTACAGCTGTCCTCCCTTTTTTGGAGACCCAAAATAAGTGGATATGTCAAAAGGAACTGTTTTGTAGAGTGCTACTCCTAATAAAGTTTAAAGAGAAGAAATACAGTTGAAGATGGTGGAGCTTAGTTTATCAAGACCAGTACATGGATGACCCTGGGCAGCTAATAGTCTTTTTTTTGCTGAAACTATTAGTAAGAATAGCTGCAGAAAAAGCCCAGCTCTGTAACTTCAGCTTTATTAGGAACATCTGTTTCTGAAAGCCACATCATTGGTTTTCTCATGTGCGTGTGTGAAAATGGTTTCAGCTTTTTCAAATTAAAAGTCATGTGCTGTTTTATACCTCTAGAAAATCCTGTGGCCTAGAGATGGCAGAACTAGAGACCCTAGGTTCCCTTGCCAAGATAGACAATCTGTAACATTGAGAGAAGAGCAAGTTGCTTGAGAGAGTTTTGTGTAAGAAGACAAAAAAGAAAAAAAAAAACAGGACTAAGTTTCTTCTCCACTTACTTTCAGTTTTAATGAAATCCAGAGCGATATTTTGCTACTCCTCCAAAGTTACATTTTCTGTTTCTTACAATCCAAACACTCCCAAATGTATTCAGTGATGTTGAGGTCTGGACTTTGAGGTGGTCAGTCCATTGTTTTGTGAACACCAGCAGCTTCTTTGTTTGGTTTGTGTTTTTTTCCCTTTTTGTCCATTTTTCTCTCCATAATGAAAGGTAACACATCTGTTCAGACCAAAGTGCTGAGTGCTCTTCTCCTGACAGTGGGAGGATGGACAGAACCCCCTGTAGATTGTTTCAGATCTGAGAAGAGTGATGCTTGATTTTTCCCCTTAATTCCTCTCTCAAAGATGAAAGCTTTAAGTTTTGTTTATCTAATGGTGGCTGTTTGGTGGTCTACCTGTTCTGGCACCATTGTTGAGGGGGGCATTTTCTTTGCATCTTTTTACTTTCTTTGAACATCAGTGTTGGAGACTTCTTTTATATATATAATCTCTTTTAAAATATCTTCTAAAAAATACATCTGTGATGGTTGCATATAATGGCCATTCTGACTAGACATTAAATAAATGAAGGTTGCTCTTTGTCTGTTGTGCAGTGCTGTGGATGTTAAAAGTGATGCTTGTCCTAATTATTAAGAGTTATAACTATTGGGTTTACAGAAGAAATCGCTAAATGAAGTTGATGATCATAATAGTTCTTCCTGGCAGACTTAGTTGAGAAGTAGGAACCTCCTGGTGAGCTTCTACTTCACGTACTTGAAGTACCAATACTTGAATACTTGGTTATACTTCAATAGTTACATTCTTTTAAAAAATATAACAAAAACTCTTTTTAGCTATTGAATAGATCAAGAACACTCTCCAGGATGTGGGCTTAGATATATCAAAGACAGAGTTTAACAAGCCAGTATGACCTCAAAGAGTTCAGTACAAGATGCAAACCACACTGCTAAACCTCGAGAGCAGCAGGGTGAGTTTACAGTGTGCTAAATACAGTACTAAAACCTTTAGAATTCTGGGACAGTCTTTGAGATGAAAGTGTACCTGTACCAGAGCGATGGAATCAGAACAGTGATGGACAGTAATGAAGTAAATATAATTCATTACTGTACTTAAGTATTTTATTCATGTATCTTAGTATTTCCATTTTGGTCCACCAATCAGGGTGCAGCATGTACTTTTTTTGAGCTTGTTTTGACCTTTTGGACAGAGCTCGGTTCTACCTAATGGAACTGTCCTCCTTCAGCATTTTGTGCTTATGATAATTGTAACAGACATCTGTGTCAGACTAATTAATGATCTTCTATTAATAGATTGGTGGATCAACAGTGACGCTACAGCCTTTTAGCCTAAAAATGAGTTGATGAAGAGTCTTCTTACAGAAATGATAATAGGACGTTAGAGCCATAATAAATGATGCTACATTTACTTTCCATACGTAGGTACATTTGAAGACAAATACTTTTGTACTTTTCCTGAAGTGAAGGACTAAAGGGAGGAGTAACTTTACCAGAGTAATATTTTATTTTGGGTATCTCTACTTTAGCTGAAGTACATGGGTTGTGTACTTCATCCACCACTGAATGAGGAGGGGGAACAATGAACTGCACATGATTCAGAGCAAACCACCATATTGAAATTTATGGCTGCCAATGGAAATGGCTTATTAATGGCATGACTGGGTATAGCACCAGCAGAATGAAGTCTGAATAATAAAGAAGCATCTTGACTGCTCAGATTGAACCAAATTCCTTGTACCTATTTGGATGCCACTGCACATTGCATGTATGTCCTTGTGCCCACTTTGAATTGGTCTTAGATAGTGCTGTAGAAGATGAGAGACCCTGCAGCGAGTGTCTGTAAACCACGACTGGGTATTTGCAGTTATCTCACATTTGTCTTGTTGTAGGATCTCCTGCTTATCTTCTTTTGAAGGCCTTAAGGAAGAGTCAATATCATGTCCACTAGTCATTTAATTGACCTCTTTGAGCTTTTTGTACAAGAAGGAAGTGGCCAAAATAAGAATGAATAATTTTCTTCCCACAACAACATATGAAAAATATATAAAACATTTTAAATATCTTACCCATCCCACCCAAACAACCCTACCTGGAAAGAGGGAGAATGAATTGACCTCTTGATGAGCTGTTGCGTAATACAACTTGAGTTATTTAATTAGCGTTAGAGTTACTTTACTTGGTACATTACTTAAATTAAGTCTTTAGGTTTTTTTCTTTCTTTTGGTAGTTTTACGAGACTCATCAGTGGTTTCTGAGCATGATATAGTGTCTGGTTTGCACCCTATATCATCATGGAGAATAGCACTTACATAAGCACCAGAAAGCCCACAGCGGTTCTGTATCCCTGTAGGCCTAGGAGCCCCTCCGACACTAAGCGCAATATTACTTATGATGGTGTAACCCTGTCTGCAATCTTTAATATGACCATTTATTCATGAAAGTCACATTTACTCAAGCTTCACGTTACTAGCCATAAAACAGTTCCTTTCAGATTATGGTTTCTTTCAACATGTAAAGTTCATAAGGGGGTGCTTAAAGGTCCTTTGTGTACTTCTCCTGACTTTCTGAAGAGTTTTCTTAAGGGAATTTTTACAATGTCTAATGCAAATGGGTACAGTGCCTGACTGACGGAGCAAGTGCTCAGGCTTAGACATCTGCCGAGGGTTTTTGAGCAGTTCATATGTGAATAATGTCTTCCTGAAGGTCAGATTTAATTTAACACATAATTTCTTAACAGCAGTGGGTAGCGCTGTCACCTCACAGCAAGAGGGCCGGGGTTGGATACCTGACTGGGACATTCAGGGTCCTTTCTGTGTGGAGTCTGTGTGTTCTCTTTCTTCCGGGTGCTTCGGTTTCCTCCCACAGTCCAAAGGCATGCAGTCAGGTGAATTGGCGATGCTAAATTGCCCCTTGTGTCTGTGTGTGTCTGTATATCTGTGTGTGTGTGCACTGTGAGGAATTGGTGACCTGTTTGGTGCGTTTCCTGCCTTCTACCCAATGAGTGCTCGAAGAGGGTCCAACACCCCTTAGAAAATTAGGGGTTTAGAAGATGATTGAATGAATGAATAGTTTTAACAATAGTTGTAATACTGGAGGTTGGTTGTTGTAGCTGTAGTGTTAACAATTGATAGATGCTTCAGTTATTAAAATCAGTTATTGTTGATTATTGTTGGTGGAGATACAATCGCACTGTCTCAGCAAGAACACTCTGTCCTTGGTGAGGGTTATTAAAGTAGTGTTACAAAGCATAAGTCTTTCACTACAAGGCGAAGGACCATTTGTTAGTGCAGAGCCTAGGTAATGCTGTTGGGACATTTTGCTGGCATGGTTTGGCTTATCGTGCTGTTCTGATTGATTATCCTGTGTTCCATATTTCTATTCTGAGGGGTGTGGTCTCTTTAGGATGACAGGGTGTCCATCCACAGGGTGCAAGGAGTCAGCTGAATGGTTTGATGAGCATGAGGTAATTATCACAGTAATTTGCATTTGCATTTTTAATGCAATGTTTCTGAGTTTCATGTTTTTATTGTTTCATGACAACCAACTCATGTACCTATATTCACCTAACTTCAGCTCACAGTAGTTTATCCGTACCCATTCATATTGAAGGACTGTTTCAGCTCTATGTGCTTTTTAAAGTAGGTGCAGTAGAGAGCAGCCAATCAGAACGGAGCTTATATACCTTATATCTGCCTAAAAGACACAGTAACAAAAAGAGCCATGATCACAATCAATTAAGCTGACTGTAACCATTTTCCAACAGTATTAAGCCACAATGAAGTAAATGTTTGTTGGATGTATTTATTTCTAACCAGTTCTAACCTCTGACTTGATTCTCTAACTTGTCTATAGGGCTGCACAAGTCATGCTTGCCAGTTTGTTGTGAAGCTGATTCTAATGTTTTTGTCATGCGTTCTGGCAAAGTAAGATATTGTTTTGCCAGTACTCTCAAAAAAAAATAAGTTCAATGTTTCTGTATAACTGTGAAACAATTAGGCATGTGACAGTACCGAGTCGGCAGTACTATCAGTGTTGGCAACCTAGAAAACACAGCTAGGAACTGAGATGGCTAATAAACTAATTAGGCCACTCTGGGCGTTTACTTTCGTAAATACATATAATGAAAAATAAAACATGATTAATTAGTTAGTCGCAATTATTGGCATGACAGTTAATCAGCCACTAAAATTGAATAATCCTGACAGCCCTAATTTATGGATTTATTTTTGGTACATAAAAACAAACAAATGTTATAGATGAACCGCATGTGTAAAACAAGATAAATAAATACAGTAAAATGTAGGTTATGGGTTCTTATAGTCTTTTGTAGGTTGGCTGATACTAGTGCACCAGTGAGTATAAGTGGGATATTCCAAAACTGAGGAGCTAAAGAAGCTAGTCTAGCTCAGATGTCAGTCTTCTTCAGCTCTCGTATGGATTGGCTCTGCTCTTTTCATCCAAAGTTCTTAAATGTCCATCTGGCTATTAAAAATGGATTAGGCTCCAGTGCTTGATTTGTTACCCTTTAAGACAGCCTTCTTGAAGAATTCCATACGTTTCATAGAAGCAAAACACAAAGGAGCTTCTCATTCAGATCCAAACAGTGTGCTGCTCTCCTTCTTAATACAAAATTAATGCCCAGCCACATCCATCTGAGCACATCTCACACCTCTCTCTCTCTCTCTCTCTCTCTCTCCCTCTCTCTCTCTCTCTCTGTCTCTCTGTCTGTCTCTCTCTCTGTCTCTCACACACACATACAGAACACTATCACACTTTTATGAGGAATAGCCAGGTTACCAAGCAACCTGTTGGATTTAAGACCTAAGAACGGAGCTGCGGTCTCTTCAGCAAACAGAATTTGACTTCAACCTTCAGGAATCTTCACTTTTATTCTTTTCTTAAAGTTTCTGAGGTTTATATCTCAACATTGTAATATTGGCTGTGCAATAGTAGCTTGAGTCAGAACTCTCCTCAGAGTGTCGTTCAGATAGAAAGTTCTCCTGTCACTGCAGCGTTCATCGATTGCGTTTGCTTGTGCTGTGAATTAAAGATGGAGGATTAGGCCCTGCAGAAATCTTTTTCTCCTCTGTAGTGATGATTTAGTTGCCTTCGGGACATACTAGAAGATGGAGTGCTGCTGTAGAATCCATCTGTGTGGCAGAACAGAAGGTGAGGGTAGCCTTAAGTGACTGTTTTCTTTGTGAGTAATGCTATGAAAATTAGGGCCTGACCGGTACATGGGTTGACTGATTATATCTGCAGATATTAGGTCCGGTGGCTGTCAGTATTGGCAAACATCCTGTGGTAAGACCACGACCACTGATTTATTGATAATTATTGAACACGACCATGAACAGAGTAGGCCTAATTATTATTTTACCCGTTCCATTTTGTATGCATGAGCATCTGATCCATAATCTGAAGCTCTTTAGTTCTGGTTCTAATTCATTTACACACACAAATAAGCCTTGTGTCAGTGCTAAAAATGTTGCACTGGCTTCTGTTCTGTGTTCAAGTATGCCCATTTGAGAGCAGGCTGCACTGAAAGAGCAAGACGGTAAAATCTTTAAAAACCGTCAATTAAGACTTGTACTTCAATACACTACAACGCTGGAGCAGCAGCATTTCAGCCCTGGTGGCTGTTTCTGCAGGTTTCAATTTGTTTTGGACTGTATGTGGTGGATTATGGGTGACCTGGAAATCTTATTAGAGTTCCTATAAATGGGGGATTCATTTCTTTCTCACATTTGAAGGATCCTATGACACGTAGTCTTTCTCAGCTGCATCCTTAACTTTGAGACTAAACTACAGCAGTGAGCTGCGTGTTAAAATGCTCACACTGATGCACTACTGCATGCAGAAACCTGCATCAGAAACAATATTTTATTCTCATTTTAAATGTAATGTTTAGTTATCATGAGGCTATTTCCTACTGATCTCCTACTTTTTTTCACAGAGGACTCTGTTATAGTAACAGCTCATTCTACTAAAAAGTACATTAAATAAACACACAGAAGAGCTCAGCAGCAGTCATGTGAGATGGAGCAGTCATGACCATTGACCTGAAAACTGCCATTAATGTTAATGTGTATGTTTTCAAAACTTGTTTTGGGCCCTTTTTGGTCCGTACAGTTAAAATGATAAACACCTGTAAACTTCAAATATACTAAATAATAGAGCTGAAAGGTTAATCATTTTTATATCTGTCACAATTTAAAAAAGCGCAATTCTCAAATCGCAAAAATCTGCAATTTTTTATTACTGAACACATAGAAAATGTGGAAATTTAATCTAGTAACAAAGAGTTTGTAATGCCTAGTAGATGCATTAGAGCAAGCAACAAAATGCCTGATGCTGTGACATTACAATGACAGCTAAGTGTCATGCTTCCGGGTTTCCCCCACCTCTGATCTCCTGAACTCCAACTCCCAGAACCCACTACCCGATGATGTCATAGTCACATGTCCGTCATCGCCCAATCACGCCCCGTTTCCTCGTTTGTCATCAACAGAATATTAATTATTCACACCTGCATCTCATTTAGTCTGTTTGCTTGTAAGCTCCTAGTTCACACGCACCCATCATGAAGTATTGCCAACTCCCGTTGCCTTACCGAGTGTTCTATCCTAGTGATACTTATTCTGACTTCCTGGTTTCTGAATCTGTTTGATCTCTGGTTCGCCCCTTCTGTTCTTCTACCCTCTGATTTTGGTTACCCTGTTCTGATTGCCTGTTTGGTTTTGACTTCTGCCTGCCTCTTCGTATATGACTTTGCCTGTCCCTTGTACTATGTTCGCTTGGATTCTGTTTTTGAGCCCGACTGTCAACCTGTTAAATAAACCCAGCCTTGATTTTAGCTCAGCGTGTGTCAATCAGACTTTGTCTGGCGTGAGTCTAAGTGGCAGTGCTAAAAGCAATAAACTATTAAAACTGGTCTTCTTGGCCAAATGAAAGCAAGGACCTCAATTTGTAATAAACAGGTCATAGTTGCAATGTTGGTCAAAAAAAATCGCAATTAGGTATTCAGCCCAAACCATTCAGCCCTACTATATAAAATAAATGAACTGGACAATAAATTGCTTATTGTCCCAGCTCTAGTCATCAGTGCACCATTCATTTCATCCATACTGGAAACACGTTGGTCATCCATATCGGCCGACATTGTTGGCTATTGATATAATGGTTGCATTAATGTTTGTATGGTATATTACAGAGATTTGACTATTAAGAACCATATCTGATTATAGTTATAGTTTATAAGCCAGCTGTCTTATAACTCAGTAAAGCACAGATTAACTAAAGCTATACAAGCTTGTTTTCAATTCAAATTATATCAATCCACGTTAACAGTTGGAAAGCTCCTTCAGAAACATGAGGAGAAGGAGAGGCAGTTTTCAACAGCATTCTTTTACAGCAATAAGCGTATATGATACCAGTACAAGCAAAGAATGTATATCATGGAAGTAACTTCCTACACCACTCCTGCACAATAGATAAACATTGCGGTTGTGTGCTGATGTGTTTTGCCGGCAGGCATGTTTATGTATGTGTGGGGTAATGTTATGTGACCACTGTTTGACAAGGCCACCCAACAGGTTCACCGTATACCAGGAGCAACCACCTCTTGTACTGCAGGGTTTGGACAGTTGAGAATAAGGAGGAAGGAGTAGAAAGATGGAGATATTCTGTGCTGTGCTGTCTCGTTGGGAACAACTTGGTCTACTTATGCCCACAAAACAAGCCATACAGCAACACTGTATCGCAGAAACCTCCCTCTCCTCTCTTTATGTAAAAGTCTGTCAAACGTTCATCACTGATAATAGCGCTATTGTGTGCAGATGAGGGAGCTGCCATTTTCAGCCTTCCGCAAGTATTTAACATGTCAGTGTCTTCACAGTGTGCCATCAGTATGTCTCCATAAACTGTGTCATTATGACATACAATCAAGGCTTCTCATAAGCGGCTCCTTATGTTTGCATGGACTTTTAATTATTTTTATTATTATTTTATTCTTATTATAAATTTGTACAGTTGTACTACATACCAAATAATTTTGCTATCTGCTATTCAGAATCAGAATCCAGTTTTATTGGCCAAGCATGTTCACACATACAAGGAATTTGTCTTTGGTTACATTAGCGCACAGTGCACAGAGAGTGACAACATTTCACACAGTACAAAGCACACATTCCTAACACACACCCCCCCCCCCCACACACACACACACACACACCTTACTTACTTGGTATATGTATATTAAAGTGCTGACTGCAGCAGACCAAATGTAGAAGCAGTTTAAGTTAAGGCTTATAAAAGTGGAGTACAAGAAGAAGCAGCACCAGTCTGAGACACTAAGTACAGAGGATAAAGTGTTGTGTGATACTGTTACTAAGATATAATAAGATGAATAAGAAGTGCAATACAGCAAGAACAGGAAGTGAGAAAAGTGTCCCGAGTGTGGATTGTATGTGTTGATGTAATTGAAGATAAATAAGAGCAGAGTAAATTGTAATGTGCATTGTAGTGGTGAGCTGTTCATAAGTGTGATGGCATGTGGGGAAAAAGAAGAATCAGTGTGCAAGCAACCTAAAATGCTTTGATCTTGTGGGAATCATGTCTTGTCATGCCTCTAAACCCTTAATTCACCATGCTGCCTGAAATGACAAGGCACAAAACAAATGAAAAGCAAATTTCACCCCCTGAAAGGAAAATAATTTTTCAGTGGTGGAAAGGTCAGTTCATTTCACCCTGTCCTTATCGTTAGCTTTGCTCCCCTTCACGCCAGTTTCGTCCTTTGTTGCCTCACTAATCTAAGGAACCTTACCAGTCTGAATTGTACAGTTAATGATAATGTACCACCAAACGTCAAATTGGCCCGTTTGCAGCGAACCATTGTGAGGGGAAAAATAGCCAATCATGCCCACTTAGAAGTGCTTCAGGACTCCTGTGGGTTAAGAATGCTCAATTTCTCAGTGGTGTTCAAGGAAATGTTTTGAGCCAGGCTTGGCAAGCAAAGGCGTGACGGGGAAATTAATGACAAGAGGCAAGTAGATTTGATGCAGGGTGTATATTTAGAAGAAAAGTGAGTGCTTTTACTGTGGACTGCAGTATTAGCACTTTAGTGGGTTTTTGAAAATGCTATTTTTTGGCAACGTGATGGGACACCAATCATATTAGTCAGTTAAAGTAAGCTAAACTTTTGTAGCAGTAGTGAACATTGTGTCTTCTTGCACACATGGGAATAGATTGGTCTGTACGCATTTTGATTTGTAAGCATGTTGTCTGTAAAAACAAATAGCAGATAAACATGGCATTACCATTCTGTATATATTCTGTATTTATCACCTGGAGGCTCTCAGCTGGATTACTGTCAGGCTTGCAAACAGAACTGCCAGGGGCGCTGACTTTAAAGGCTTTGTGTTAGAGGTAAAGGCTGTTTTTCTTTTCACCTTCCCTCTAGAAATCTCTCCTAAATTTTATATTTCAGTCTCTCTTTTACTCATTCCTGTTTCTGTCACTGTTCTTTCCTATGACTCTATCAGTCACTCATTGCTTATACACAGCTGCAGTGCTCTTAGTGGGGACAAGTTCTCTTGTGACTCAATGTGGTTTTCATGCAATTCGTGTCATTCATATTAAATTTTTCTCAGCCCCTTCATCATCTTGTTGTTGTATATATCAAGTGGGACCTTCATTCATATCAACCTTCATTTGTGAGCAGCTTTGAGGAGTGTTCCTCCAGTAGACTGGACCCAGCTTTAAAGCAGCTGTCATATAACCCTGTCTTTCTTCTATCCAAGTTCCAGTGCCTATTCTTCCACATAATAGCTTTCTGTTGGTTTTTCATTAGTTTCACTGCTGTTGCTATGTGACACTGAATAGATACTGGTGTTCACATTATCAGTCTTATACATACCTGAAGTGTAGAGGTTTGTCAGGATGATGAAACTGATTTCTGTGGGATATCTGAAAAAGAAGCAAGTTCTTCATATCTGTAGGCTGAGATGATCCAGGGCCATCCAGAGTACAGTTGTGGTCTTTACAGAACAAAGGGCTCAGTCGAGGCCACCGATGGAATAGGCATGTAAACCTCTCAGGTCATGACCTCTTGAAAACAGTATTTGGACTCAGTCTGTCCAGTCATTTAATGTAGGCTTGACCTACTTTGCCATTAACAAATACACCAGCGGCCACATCATTAGGTACTCATCGTCCAATTTATCAGCTTTATATACCATATACTAGCACTTTACAGTTCTACAATTACAGACTGTGGTCCATCTGTTTCTCTGTATACTTTTAATTGAAGAAACATTGTTTCTCTGCATACATATTATCCCCCTTTTACCCTGTGTTTAGTGTGTGCTGGTGTGAGTGGATTAGAGACAGCAGTGCTGCTGTTGTGTTTAAACACCTCAGTGTCACTGCAGTGCTGAGAATGTTCCACCATTCAAATAATCCCTGCTCGGTTGAGGTCCTGTGGGGGTCCTTCCTACAGTAAAAACTGTAAGAAATGGATGACAAAGTCCACATTTTCCATGGTTTTTGAAATGAGAGGTTCAACAGGTGTATATGACTGTGATGTTAGTATGCTCACATGCCGTGAGGTGTATCTGTATTCGAAAGTTACTAATAGAATTGCTCTTTCTGTGATCGACTCAAAACTCAGAAGAGGCTGAGGCTGGGTCATGCTACATGATGCAAAACAGGACTAAATCAACATCAAAAGTGTCTCAGTCAGAGTCCTCACTTCAGCCTGATTGAAATGTTGTGGTAGGGCTTGAAATGGACCACTTAAGCAAGCTGTTCTGAAAATATTACTTTGATTCAAAGTTAACACGTAACATGTTAACATGCTGAATGATTAACGGCAGTAATATTTTACAGCATTATCACGTGGCTTGTTTGACCCATCTGTAGTTCCAGCCTGAAGCCCATCTGCTTGTACGTTATTGCTACGACGATGTGATTGAAGCCCTCTCGCTCTAATACAGCTTGTAAATGGAAAGTTCTGCTTATCTCTTGATACACCCAAAGTTATTCCCAGCAGCTGCCATGCTGTTAATACATACTTATTGCTGAAGGACGTGAGGTCTTAGGTAAGCAAAATGCGGCATGGATCCCAGCAATCAGTATCAGTAATCTTACCGCTGCCTGACATTAGCAGCCTTCAGCAAACTTCTCTAGAACTATGATGATGCTACAGTTCCCCTTGAAATAAGATGGACTGTAGCAGTTAAAGAGGCTATAAATCACAGAGAAAATACCTGATATGGTTTCACTCTTTGGTTTGGAACATGCAGCTACTGTTGCCATCACTGGATGAACAGTGAAAGTAGTGTTCACTCTGTTTATTTGTTTTTTTGTTTTTTTTTAATAGAGTTTGACAGAAATCCAGATAATTCCAAAAAAATTCACAGTTTTTTTCACAACTGCCACATAAAACCACTGAGGTGTGGGCTGGAATAGGAGCAGTGATTTCCATTCAAATGTAATCGCTGTGCCAGGTAAGCTATAGTGCCTGCGGCAGTTCTAGAGAAACCTGATAAGGGGAAATAGCTAGAATGGATGGATGGGAAAGTGGAAGAAAACAGGAGTATAAAAGCAGTGTGCCCTAGGTTTTCAGCAACAGTTCAGATATAGTGCAGCAGCCTTTCGAGCAATATTGTGCTCAAACGAAATTTCTGATTTGTTTAAACCTTAAAATAAAGGCAACAAAGAATGTATTTCACATCATGAACCACCCGGAGGTGCTTGCAGTGTATATTGCATTGGATGCATCATCTCAGAGAGTTTGATGGCCTCAATTGGTCTGGATGTCAGAAGAGAGGGAAAGAAAGAGGAGTAGAGATTTACCGTTTTAATGTTCCATTCAGTTCCATTCTGGAAAGAAGGCATGTTTTATTCATGACCAGCCATCTAATGGATGGTGACTGTGGATCATTATCTGAAGGATGCTTTAACGGTGGGCACTGATCTGAGACGCCGTGTGATAGCAGTTTAGAAACGCTGGAAAGCCTCAACAGCAGCCTGTCGTCAAGGGTTATGGATCAAGATCTTAAAGACATTGACCACTTGGTGTTCTTGTTGTTTTGTTATCTCTTACAGATAACAGTTTACCAGTGCTGCATACCAACACATACCAGCAGCAGCAGTTGTACACAAGTTTAAACGCAGGCCAGTTATAATGCAGGTCTATGTGTTGCTAATTCTAAATGGGTTGCACTACCCAGACTAGTTTTTACATTGAGCTAAGTGGTCACTAACTGTTTGTTAGTAACTGTGATGGCAATCCTTTGTGGAGAATGGACAGTCTATTAATTATATGTCATCTGCTGCAACGGCACTGTTTAAACACCGGTGTTTGTAAATGGTCAGCACCCATCAGCACCTCACTTCAGCGCTCCTCCTGCCTCCAAGCTCCTATTAGTAAGCTGTGCAACATCATTAGTGACTATTTTTCTTCAGTTAATTTCTGTCAGAATACTGAATACTGACCCAGTATCGTGGATCGCAATGTGAATTGTGGGATGAGTGTGTTATTACACCACTGTATAAACAGACAATGGTTACAAGTATTCATTTTTATTCAGCACACTGGGGTGCATTAGTGTCACACATACTGTATATGTCCAACCGTTTGTGGACACCTGCTCAGCCAGCGTTTCTTCTGGTATTGATAGGAACTTTAGGAATTGTCCTCACTTTAATGCAGCAACAGCCTCTACTCTTTTGAGAAAGCTTTGCACTACATATTCCAATACTGGTGTGAGGATTTGATTGCGTTCACAAAAGCATTAATAAGCTCAGGTTCATTTATAATAACGATGGCAACAGGCACGACTACAGTGGTGTAAAAATAATCAATACAGCTCTGCACATGTGCAGATTTGAACATTTCCTGCTGCTGTAACCTGCCATTCTGGGTTAGGTAAAAAGGTTAAAAATATGTTGTCAGATGAGCAGTCAAAGACCGTCAAACACTCTGTTCCGTTGTTGATGCTTAGTGATTTTTAGTTTCTGCAGCTTTGTGATTAACACAGATGTATGTCCACACTCTGTGGCCTTTCCTTTGAAGTCCATAATGCAGCTCCACCGCTTCACAGCCCAGTGCCGGAGGGCTTTATACCTGGAGCTTGGCATTGGGCTTGGTGAATCTAGGTGCATGTGCAGCAGCTCCAGAGCATTCGTTTGTATTGCCAATGTTTTTTTTCTGGAGACTGCACAAGCTGTGAGTGCATAATTAAACACCTGTATCTGCAGTGAGAGCACTGTAAAGTTAGTCATTTCACTAATTAGAAGAGGTGTCTGGATACTTTGGAACATATTGTACCTTCTCCTATTCTTTCTCAAAAGAAATCAAAGTCTTATCTAATAGTGATGGTGTTTTATTAACATGCTGTGCTGCATGAATCAGATTTGCCATTTTTTGCTGTCACGCTGTGTGCACCTTGTCACAAGGCTTCTTTCTCCAGTCAGGCCTGTCAGATCGCTTCAGCTTTGCTGTCTGGAGCCTGTTCTGCTGATATTAGTTTTAATTATGTAATCAAAGGCTGTGAAGGCTCTCTATCTTATTAATCTCTTAACTCAATAAATGCTGCTATGCACACTGTTGGTTATAAATAATTGAGTGAGATTTTAAACCACCAATTAAGCTGAGCAGCAGGGGGAAAGGAAATCTGCTGGTGGCCGATTCATTAGTAATAATGGCTGACATTTGTACTGGCTCAAAATGGAGACATTGGGGGGCAACCTACAGAGCCCACTGCACTGCATATGTTGCTTTTTGAAATAGGAGTGTGATAGGCACCAATATAGCAGTCTAATATACCGATACATTGGACATGGACTGTGTTCACTGAATTTAAAATAGTGTTTGTGCATTAGGTCAATTGTTAATTTGATTGTAATTAGAATATTATTTTCAGAAAACAAGAATGATATTTACTGTGGACCTTAATGCACCCATGATAGTTACGATAAACTCATTAAAACCCCAAATCATTATATACATCTTCAAAAAATAGCTGCATCAATAGTTGCATCCAGACAGAATCAACCGACTGGAATGAGACTTGGTGGGTGGGTTTGACACTGTGAGACATTGACATGTGCGAATAATTAAATTTCATACTCAGCCGCGCATGTCACATAAGCAATTGCATGAGTCATCCTGTTAGTGTCAGCACCATTGATAGACGGCTGCACGATGCAGGACTACATGTATGCAGACCGTTACGACAACTGCCCGTAACACCACGTCAACGTCACGTCATTGTCCAATATATATATATGGACAATGACGTGTACCTAACAAAGTGTCTGGTGTGTGTGTGTATATATTGTTTTAACCAAGTAGAATCAGGTGAGCTCATGCTTATTTGGAATGAAACCTTGCAGCCACACCAGACCTTGGCGGACAAGATTGAACACCCTGTGACACTGTAGTCTGCAATCTGTTTCTCTGCATACTTTGTTAACCCCTTTACCCTGTCCCTCAATGGTCAGGACCCCAGCAAGGTATTATGTGGGTGGTTGATCATTCTCAGCAATGCAGTGACACTGACGTGGTGTGTTAGTGAGTGCATTGTGCTGGTGTGAGTGGATCAGCCACAGCAGTGCTGCTGAAGCTTTTAAACACCTCAGTGTCCCTGCTGCATACCGTGCAGTATGAATAGTATGCAGCACAACATATGGACTACAGTAGTTATGGGTTTTGACCTGCGTACCCCCACCTGTTCTATAGTGGCAGGTGTGTATGCTCACGTCCATATACAACTTGG
Organism: Semaprochilodus insignis; assembly: GCA_034552555.1. Taxonomy (NCBI): domain Eukaryota; kingdom Metazoa; phylum Chordata; class Actinopteri; order Characiformes; family Prochilodontidae; genus Semaprochilodus; species Semaprochilodus insignis. The sequence goes on along the minus strand of CM067474.1, from coordinate 48,317,074 downwards.
AAAAACAAAATCTCCCATTACATTTAGTTAGTTTAGTTCAGCTTCATAAACCCCTAATCCGTGTTTTGTCAAGTATACATCAGTGCATGATTTTGCAGTTTTGCATTTCACCTGAGAAAAAGAATGCTTCAAGCCTGTAATGAGCATTGAGAAAAGTATTTATTCAGAAGCAGTGTGGCAGAGCGCATGACCTGTTGACTTTCGGTCCTGAATTAATTCAAATTAAACACAGCACATTTTGAATAGGGTGGAATAGTGCTTCAACTTTGAAAACAATATTGAAGAGCTTTAACAGTGTCTTTTAGAATGGGAGAAGAGAGGAAGAACAATGTGTGGCTGGTTTAGAAGGGACATGTTCTACTTCATTCAAGCTTTTGCTCCATGGTTCATGCTTTTAGGATGCATTACTTATTTGTTTCATCACTAGAACAAATAACCTGAACATTTGTTGTCATGGTATTTTACTATGCACTTTCATTTATAGCATATCATCGTTGTCCAAAGAAAAACATGTTTCTCCATTTTTGTTGACATTTATGCGTCATTTGATCACACCAGCTGCTGTTCGCATAATGTGAAGATTTTATGGTGAATAGACCAACAGAAATGGCCCATAACTGCTTGGAAAAAGTATGGTTCCATTGACTTAAATTAAAATCAAATGTGTTTTTTTCCCTCTCCTGTAAAGTTGCCCTTTCGGAGATACTTGTTTTTTTTTTTTGGATAGTGATGATATGCTGCTCTCACAGTATTACATTGTTTTACATGGTACATTAAAACCACCTCCTTGTATCTACACTCATTGTTCTTTATATCAGCTGCTCTTACCACATAGGTGCACCTTGTAGTTCTACAATTACAGACTGTAGTTGAACTGTTGCTCTGTATACTTTGTTAATCCAGTATCAGGGGGTGAGGGGTGAGGGGGGAGAATCACCCTGCTTTTATCATCTATATCTAAATAACAACAAAAGGTATTAACCCTAATAAATAATCTCACTGCTAGAAACTAAAGTCAAGATAATGCCTGGCAACGCTGGCAAACTCTGCGGCGTGAACTCTGCATGCAGGACACTGTTGATGATGTGACCTAACAAAGGCCTGCTATTGGCCAGGAGTCATCACTTTGCAGACAGTATTACTTTGTAGTATGTCAGTTAAGGGAGAGTTGCAGGTGGGTGTTGACTCAAGTAGAGTGTCAGTCTACCGTGTTGCTGGCTCTGCATTTTAGGTTTTGCATGTCAAACTGCCACTGTATCCTGAATAGGCTGCGTCAGAGAGCCACTTTTTATGTCAGCATTTATGACAATTGCATGTAATAGCAAATACTAGCAGGTTTGATAATGTTTACCATGCAGATTTACAGGCAGTAAAGAAACACAGCCAGCTCCTTGGGAAAATATAAAAGATACATTCCAAGAGCAATACAGTCCATATCAGACCTTTAACAGTAAACTCTTAAGAGCTCCACTCTTGCTTCAGATCTGAACAAATCCACAGGTGTTTCTGTCAATCCTTCCACTGGGAGAAACCAACTCAATACAATGTGTCTGAAAGGATGTGTAGCTGTTAGGAAGCCCTTACTGAGAAAAGAAGATAGGCAGATCTAACAAAGAAGCTGCTGTTGTTCTCAGAGCAAGGGACTATCCAGACCTCAACATCAGTGAATGTGTTTAGGATGACCTGGATTGTAAAAAGCAGGAAATGCAACTTTGGAGCTGTGGAAAAATAACCCTGCAAATTTCCTTTGAAAAACTGAAAGCTGTTATCCCAAAAAGAATGGAAGCTGTAATAAAGTCAAGTAATAGACACACCAAAAATGTGAATATTTTGTATTTTGTAAAATGTAACAGTGCATATCTTGTACCTGCCATTTGGATGGGGAAGTTAAATAAATAGTGGGTGTTCTCTGATGTTTGCACTTTGTTGCCTGTTGTCTGTAGATGTTCTGTACTTGTGTATTCTGATTACATATGAACTTGACCTTTATAGCACAGTATTCATTGTTCCTTATTACTTATTGTTATGTAACTATGACTACAGTGATTAAAGGGGGGGAACAGACCTCTCCAGCAGATTCCTGTTTGCAAAGATTTTGAAATTGTGAAGCAGGAGTAACAGACATGCAGGGTATTGTAGGTTTCAGGTTTATAGATGAGGTCCGTGTAGCACAGTAGTAGAGTTTATAGTGAAAAGTAAAGGGCACATGCAAGAGGGAAGCTACATATCAGGGAACAAAACATCCAGAGAACATGTATTAAAGAAAAGTGAATTCTTGTTCTCTTTTCTCACCACAGGCCGCCTACCCTGCCTAATACCCTACTGCCCTCAACAGGGAGGGAGGAAGTGATTAATTCTCCCTGCAGGAAAGTGAAATATTTAGGCTACTTACTCATTCATACTGCTCAGACATACTGTCAAAGGTTCAGGGCTACAGAAAAGGTTCAGGGCTAGGAAAATGAGAAGGATAGCTTAGAAAACACCTCCCCAACCAGCAGTAAACATATTGGCGGTTTTATTGCAAGTTACTTTTATTTACAGGTTTGTTTATCAGGTTAGCCATGAACTACACCCACACCCTGCTAGTTTGTGTTTAAACTCATGGAACAGTCCTTGTCTGTTTATTGGGCCCGCTTTATGGCTCATGTGTAGTTTGTGTCTGCTGTCTTGGTTATATTCCTGGGCTCTCGCATTTTTATATTTCAGTAACTTGTATGTGCATTTTTAGAATTATTCTGGTGGAATCAGATTCAAGTTTGTCTGTACAATGCTAATTTACTCTTGTAAAGGTGGTTTGAGTGGGATCACTGTGGACTGCCAGCTTACCTCCTGTTGCACACCAATCTTTCCCTGTGTGTCATGATTATGGTGGTTTCAGCATAAACACATTTCTTTCCTTTCTGAGGCAAGGCGCTGAAGTGGCTTTATTACGCTCCATTACTTGCAGTAAGGAGCTGCGAATCGTCTCCATCTGCTGCTGTCTTTATGCTTCACCAGCTCATGTATGCCCAAGACACCACTATTACTAGAAGAAATACATGAACTGAAATGACAGAATGTTTCACTGGCTTTTCTGTAGGTTCCTCCATCTGTCAGTGGCACAATCTCTCTCACCCAGACAAACATTTCCTTTCCAGCAGCTGATATTATTATATGGGGCCATTCAAGCATTGGAAGAGATTACGTGAGTAGGCAATGAGGGTAATAAAAAAGGGACGGAACGAGTCCAAGAAAAAGGAAATGCTAGGACAGAGGGTCATTGAACCTATCTATGCGCCCACCCATAAATATGTCTTTGATAGCAATTCATAGCATTCGGTCTGATGAAATGAAGATCGATTTACTAAATAACACTAAGCTTCCTGTATAAGATACTTTGACCGGTAGCCAATCAAAACTAAGTAGATTGGAATCTACAATGAATGTGCCATCATGCTAATGCCAGCTGTCTGATACAACAACAACATCTAACCTGACCTAACTGTGGGTTAGATCGTAATTGCACAAAATATGAATTAATACCACATTTATATTTTGACAGTTGTGGGATTTTTTCACCTGTTTCTTTTTTGCAAATGTTGAAAATGTGCATAAAAACCTGAATGGACTTTTTACACTTGGATGAGGTAGAAAAGTGAAGGAGAAAAGCTGAAAAAAATGCTGATGGAAACGAATATGTATTGACAAGCGTTAACAAAGGTCTCGTGTATAACACTCCATCCTCTCAGAACGGTTTGCTCCAGTGTTATTCGCAGGGGGTTCAGTGGGCATCTCTGAGCTACTAGGACTACAACCATGTACAGTTGCACTACTCATTATTCAGTGTTGAGTAAAACTTGTCCAACCTCACAACAGTTCTTGTAGTCGATCAGTAGGTCTTTATGCATGTGTGTACTAAATGGTTTCTAATTACTACCATTCCATGTGTACAGGGCTTCCTGAAGAGTGAGCGTGTGGCCCGCATGGTGCAGAGTGGAGGCTGCTCTGCCAGTGATTTTCGTGAGGTCTTCAAGAAGAACATTGAGCGTCGTGTGCGCAGCCTACCTGAGATTGATGGCTTAAGCAAAGAGACTGTCCTGAGCTCCTGGATCACCAAATATGATGCCATCTTCAGAGGAGAGGAAGACCAGCGGCGGCCGCAGGGTCGTATGCCCTTTAGCGCGGTGTCTGAGCTCATCCTCAGTAAAGAGCAGCTCTACGAGATGTTCCAGCAGATCTTGGGTATCAAGAAGTTTGAGCACCAGCTGCTCTACAATGCTTGTCAGGTGAGCTTTTGAAGGTTCCTCTGAGCACGGCAGGGTACCAGAAAGCTATGCTAAGTGTGTTTCTGTGTGTGTATAGTGCATGTTAACTTTGCTTAAAATGAATCTAATAAATCATGCTATTATATGGCATTACTTGGTCAGCATAGTTGCTTTGGTACAGCTCTACTAACTTATTTTTATGGTTCCAGATGTTTATGGTTCCACTTTGCAGGGCCACATTTATGATCAATAAGCCTCATGTCTTCATATTATTTATCACCTGTTATCTTTACATGTGCTTTCAGTTCACTTAGTGTCATTGACCGAAGTTAAGTACAGATCCTGGAAAACAGCCAGTGACATTGTGATAGAACCACTGGCAGAAATTTAACATCAATCCTTCTGTGAGTTTACTAAAGCGAAGGGTGGGGTTGATTATAGTGGTGGACAATACGACAACAAAGTAAAATCATGATACGTAAATGTCATGCACTTACAGTTACTCTGGGATCTTTAAATACTGGCAATATGGCCAGAAAAGTGTGTTATGTTCTTTTAAAATGTAATTTATCACAATATTAGTAAATATCATTTTTTTGCCCAGCCTTAGTTGAGTTCTGTAGTCACTGCCTTTAACTATTCTCCTTTCAGATGCATCTGCTAGGATGAAAGTGTCCATTATGTGTACATGATGTTTAAAAATCATAGCTATGTTGCTGCACCTAATACAGTCTTCCCGGCATGCCACTAGTTTTGCTGTGTTGAGAATATTCCACCACTCTAATCATATCTTATCTGAGTCCTGTGGTACATACACAGAAGCAATAAACCTCAGTGAAGGTTCTAATTAATATTATAGTTCATCCTTGCAGAGATTCCTGGAGAAGACTAGCACAGTATTCTTCTGCTGTGGAACACATGCACATAGAGTCAAGGGCTGAGCGTTACAGTGCTGACAATAAATATCACAATGTAACTTCCCCTGATAGAAATAGAAGATGTGATAAATGTTTGATATAATATGCCATTCCCAGACTGGGCAGAGAGCCCTGGTGGCATTTTCCACTGCAAGAAAAGCAACACTACTCTGTTGATGCCACCTGAGGCATGCTCTCAGTTTTTTTGCCATGATTCGATGAGTGAGCGAGAGAAAGAGCTCGGATTTAAAAACCAATGCCAATCCTTTGGTGCGGTTTGAATGGAGCAATAGTCACACTATTCTCCTTTGACCAGATGTGAATGACAGGATAAGTGGCATGTTACTGCTCTGTACAAAAGCGAGCTCAGTGTTATCTCAATAAACTTTACTGCCTTTAAGTCACTTCTGATCCACACAGCTACAGCTGAAGTGCCCTGTGTGGGGCAGAAAGGTCCAAAGACATGCAGTCATAGTCAAGTAAATTGGAGATGATAAATTGTCCCCTAGGGGGTGTCTGTGTCTGTGTCTGCCCTGTGATGGACTGGTGGCCTGTCCAGGGCATTTCCTGCCTTCTGTCCATTGAACTCTGGGATAGACTCCAGCACCCTGTGTGACCCAGAATGATAAAGTGGTTTAGGAGATGAGTGAATGAGTGAGAGAGAGAGAGAGCTGGAAATGTGCTACTGTCTTTCATGTGTTCATATAGGCCACAAATTGACCAATTTGGCCAACTGGATTTGGCCATGAAAATTCATAATTGGTGCATCCTTAATTTGATAGCAAGATCCAGTTCCTTAGAATGATCAGTAGACTGAATGAGCAGTAGATTGATGTGATGTTTTGATATACAGATCTATTGTTTGCTTTAGGGCCTATGAAGGGCCTAATCTGGACCTGCCTTTGAGGGCAGCATTACCTAGTAGTGAATGATATGTTGTACCAATAATATGATGCAGTTTGCACATTGAAATTATCATGATGTTCCTTGAACTACGTCTATTTCTAAAGCAATCACGGAGCTCGCTATGGGGTTATGCAAGTCGTCATTGTTGTTATCTTTAAAAAAGTTTAAGGATGTTCTGTAGCAGTTAAAAAGTACAACAGTAGCTGTCAAGAATACAAAAACACTTCATATGAAGCCAGTGAACTGTTACTCTACATGGTAATTGGCAGGCAGATTTAGATCATTTAATCATTTTCTTTCCCACAGTTTTCTGCACAGAGCATAAGCTATTCCGAACACTAGAATTCAGAAAACTGAACTAAGCAGTAGTTGGTGACTATTAGGTCAGTTTCACTCAATTCTGAGATCATTTTGTGCCCTCTGAATAAACCATGACTTATGATGTTTTCCACTACATTGATGAGTGTGTTCGCATGCCTTTGAGTCTCATGCCCTTTACCTTAATTACCTGAGCTCAGGTGGCTTTAACCAATCACTGGCCTCTTTAAAGATGTTCCATAAAGGTCAGGGGCTGTTGGGGAAATGGTCTAATCAGCATGCCCTTGTGTGTCATCTGCCACAAGCCCTCCCTGGGGAAGGCTGTAGTGAAAGAGAGCTGGCAGGAGGTCTGCGGGTACCTCTCCTTTTATCACAATTACTGCTGGAGGATTAGTGCAGTTAGCAGTGTACCCGACACGCTAATAGGGGCAGTAGGTATCTAACCCCTAGAGATTAGTAGGTGGAAAATATTCCACAAACACCAAGATACAATGCAAGAGTTTAGAGTTCAGGATTCCAGGTTAATTCGAGGGTATTTGCATCTGTTTTGGGTAAACCAAATAGGAATTACAGTGCAGGACAGAACTCTGTATTTGAGAGTATTAAATCTAGTCTAGAGTTGAATATAGATGGACATGTGCTAAAAAAGACTACACTTACCAAAACCAGTTTTGTTCCTGATCCATTAAATTGAGGAAATTTATTCAGGCTCAGCCAGGCTGGACACAAGGCACCATCATTATAGTCTGAACCTGACACTGAGCTGGCAAAATTCTCAACCTGAACATGACCACCACCAACCGCAGGGCGAATAAAACTCTAATTAAAGTTGCGAATACTAAACAGTGACCGTCAGATCCTCAGTAAACAGCATTAAAACATGATTGATCTTATGATCAACTATCCAAAATGTAGTTTAAATTAATCTTTAATTAATTTGTTCACCAAACAGTGCCTTTAAACAACACACTGAAAGCATTTTGTGTGGATAGACTGTATTGGCCAACGTGTTTTTTGAGCATTTTAGATTGTCCTCTGATGTCTACATAGAGAGCGTGTGGTCCTATGATTTGCTTTATATGGTGGTCTACTCTGACTGCCAGGTTTAAAAGCAACATGACTAAACAGGGCGAAAAATAAAATGAGCCTCAAAAGCAATGCATAGTAAATTATAGCTGTTACTCACTAAGATTCCTTGAAAAGGGTATGAAAAGTGTTGTCATCCCCTTCACATCCTGGACAGCACATTTCTGCACAGGCTGCTGCTGCCTGTACTAGCTGTAGCATTTAAGGTGGAATGGAACAACTTCAGCCTCATTTGAAAATGAACATCATCCATGCTTGTGGAGAAATGACTGGAAAGGGTATGAAAAGTGGCGACATCCTCCTCATAGCCTGATGTGGATTTCTGCATGTATAATTGGCCATTGCATTTGTTGTCGTTGTTTCTGCTAGGCTGGAACTTGAGCTGGTATGTGTACATTTGTGGGCATCATTTTGAGTGGACAACAGTAACAGTCTAGGATTTTGTAAACAGCTTGTTTTACTACTCTCTTGAAGGAGGGACAACAGTGTTTGAACTTCACAGTATGTCAGTTCTACGTAAATATGATTTTCTATTCTGTGGCCCCTTTTAAGAACAGGCTAATTTCACAGGCCAAAATCTGGTGGGAGATGGGCTATAAAGATCGCCAAATGTAAAAGCCCAACATGAAGATTCAGAGAGTTATTTTTAAACTCTGCTGTTGTCTAATGAGGTGAACAAACACTGTAGTTGTCAAAGCTGGTCTGAATCTCAGCTGGCTGTCGCTTCTGCTTCATATTTTGGTCTCAATGGATCCATTGACAGGTCATGGCTATGTCTCCTCTGACATTTTCCCAGCGTATTCAGAAATTGATAAAAGGAGGGAAGGAGAAAGCAGACTGTGACAGGCAAGCAGACAAGCGCAAGGTTCCTCTCAGGATTGATGGAAGAATTTAAAGTGCCATCCGGCTCTACAGTACATTTACTCAGTCAGGACTGCTCAGATGTGGGTACCGTGAAAATGTGATTGGCAGGGACTGCTTGGGAAAATAAAAGGAGGAATCTAGATGACTAAGAGAGTAAGAACAAGAGCTTTAGGAAAAAGAAAGACAGGACGAAAGGAGGAGACGTGTCTGTCACATAGACAAGCTTCTGGAGCTTCTCACGTCAAAATCAAATGAAATGTAGGTTTAGAATTTAGGACTGGCTGTTGTTTCTTTTGATGTCGTTATCTATCTTATTCATTTTTCTTATCTTTCTGGATAACTGATATCAATCTCAGATATGTTTATTAATTGGTTTGGCAGGTGATCTTGATTGAAGGGAAACCTACTTAAAGAGATAGTTCCACATTTTTAGCAAGTCACAGTTCTCATGTGATATGGAAAGATCTTTCTGAAGATGAAAGGCATGAAATAGTGCAACGTCTTGCAAAAGGCATGAAAACGACTGATATTTCCACAAAAATTATACAGAGAACATCAAACCGTGAAAAGATATGTGAGCAATCAGAGCACAGATGAATACAGTCAGATAAAAGCTTATTACAGAAGGTTTCTGTCAGACAATTGAATGGCATTAAAAGGGCAGTTAGAATAAACACTGTTGAGCAGCAAACAGGCATTTGAAGCTGCTGGTGTCTCTGGAGTCTCAAGAACCCTGATGCAGGATCCTCCACTAGCTGACATTTGTGCATTAAGCCATTTTTTAAGCCACTTCTGGGGACCCAGAAGTACATGGAGACTAATTTTCAGATAGTTTTATTCACTGTGCTATGCTGGATGGTCCAGAGGGATGGAGCTCTAAATGGTTGCTGAATGGCCACCCTGTTCCAACAAGGCTGCGATGTCAGCAAGGAGATGTCGGAGTGATGATTTGGGCTGGAATGTTGAGAAGCAAGGTTTTCTGCCATGGTATAAAAAGAAGATTCTGAAAAGATTTTCTGAAAGAAAAAAATGAATCACCATCCAATGCTGGAAAAACCCTATAAACCCCCATGGCATAAAAGGAGAAAAAACATCATGGTGTTTGCCCCTTCATACCCTGAAGTCATTTCTATTGAGAACCTGTGGAGCATCCTTAAAAAGAAGATCTGTGAGGGTGGGCGGCACTATAGCTCAAAACAGCAGCTCTGAGAGGCATTACTGGCATCCTCAAATGAAATACTGGCCACTATACCTATACACGGACTTACAAGTTCAATGGATGAGAGAGTTTCCAAAGTCATATCTAAGAAAAGCTGATGTATGGATGTGTCACCTGATCTATAAATTTGTTTTTTTTTTTCTTTTAAATCGTTTGAAAAATGATCTGTCCTCGGTGCAAATATAACAGGTTTCCAAAAGCCTTTGCCATTATCAGTGTTTGTAATCCACATTGTAATAAAAGAGGATAGAAATAGTCCTTTAGCGTATTGGCTGTTTAGGGCTGTATAGCCTTTAAAAGTCCCATAAATGTATCATAAAAACAGTGTAGCCCAGTAGTGTTACTTATGTGCCAGCGGGCAGGTGAACACCCACATGAGTCATAGAAAACAACAAAAGATACAAATTTGTGTTGCAAAAAAAATGTTTAGCATACAGGGAATGTAGAACAGTTCTTCTCAGAGTTAAGAAGGTAAGGCTATTTCAGCTATATTTTCATGTTCTTTTCATTTTATTAGCTGCTCACAGGTGGTCTGCACGCTGCCTTCATCGTATCAGCTGCACCAAACGAATTAACTGTCTAAAATAATGTTTCAGTAAAGATTCACATTCAGATAAAGATATGAAAGTGTCACGGAATGTAGTTCACGGATTGTAACGGATGATTATTTATCTCAGTGATTAGCCCAAGTTGTGTGTTCTTTATAATCTATATTCTGTCGTATATACTTTTTGTTAGGTATATGTAGGAGTATTTTTGGAATAAGGTGTAGAGGCCCACTCTTTCCACTTTAGAGGAAAGGAGACTGGCTATTCCCCTGAGGTGTGTGTGTGTTTTAGATACAGCCATTTAATTATTGATTCCAGAGTTTGCTGTTCATGCTAAAAGTATAGGTTTAGCATGAAGCTCGGTCTGTGGTCTGTGACTGACCTCTTTAGTGATTCATTTGTAGTGATGATATGATATACTAAATAGCTTTATAATGTGCTGTTATTTGACTGGCTCTTATAGCGCTCTTATATCGCTCAGATTAATTCGGTTGACATTTATGATGTGAAGTTTCTCCTGAATAAAAGTTCACTTCTCTACCCACTACAGTGCTCTCCATTCTGATTTGTCTGTTTGATCTCTTTCTCTGTCTGCGTTACTGTTCCACCAGTCTGTGGCAGGTCTTTTACAGGAGAGTTTACAGTGAGCCAAAGAAAACAAAATAAAGAAATTGTAGTGTGGAGTCACTGAAAGCATGACTGAGCAAATGCCAGATAAATGCAGGAGTGTTCGAGTGAGAGTGCCAAACAAAAGGGTGGAGAGGATGAGGGGGGTGCCTGAGGAGAGGATAAGTGACAGGCACAGGGGGAGGGATGGAGTGAGAAATGCTTACGGATGAAGACAGGCTGACAGACTGAAAGACAGAAACGGTTGAGGCGAGTGTTTGTGGTGAGGGGCCTTAAGGGGGACAAAATTAGACTGTGGAGACTTGAGAGTGACAGCAGCGGACAGACTGAGACACTGTGAAGATTGAAAAGACAGAGAAACAAACAGAATGAGAGAGACTGACAACTAAAAGACAATATGTCGAACGCAGACTCAAACAATAAGCTAAAGCTATCAGAAGCTCACATAAATGATAAAAATACACGTAGGAATTTTAGTGATGAAGTGAACCATCAAAACTAATAAAACCGTACGTGTCAGTTTGTGGATATGCACAATCCATTGTAAAATATTTGTCCCCAATTCCACTATTGATTATAAGCAGCTAAAAATCCCAATAAGTGGTAATATTGACTCATATATTTGTTTGTATTTTTAGAAAATGAAAACCGTCTTTAGTGGGTTTAGTTATATGTGCTGTACTGCCTGTGAATTGTCAAATACAGTGTAAAAATTCATAGGTCACAAGTTTGCAATTGTCATTTTTTCTTAATCTCAGGGTTAAATATGTGTTTGGAAATGATAATAAATAATGTGATTTATATTTAGATATTTATAATACAGAGAACTGGAAACCTCTCAAGTCTCTTTCATGTCTTTCATGTGTTTATTTAAACAATTCAGCTATAAAGTTTGTGACTGGCAGAAAGTTTGTGACTAGTGCGTCCATCTAGTTCTTCAGAATAATCAGTAGATTGAATGATGCTTTGATGCACAGATCTAGCATTCATGTTAGGTAGTATGAAGGGGTTAATCTGGACCTGCTTTTGAAACCAGCATTGCAGTAGTGCATTTTGCTTTTTACCAATAGTATGATTAAAAAAGGACTACATGCACACAGACCGTTACAACGACTACACTTAACACCACATCAACATCACCAAAGACTGCAATGGTGTCATGCCAGACTGTTCATGGACTGACTCAGAATGGCAGCAGGTCATCTTCAGTGACGAGCCCCGCTTTTGTCTTGGTGGAGACGACCAACGAATCCGTGTGTGGAGGCACCGTGGTCAACGTCAAGATGAACAATTTGTTGTCACACGTCCAGAAGGCCTGGTGGCACTCCACCTCTACCTCAAAATCTGCAGGAACTGTGTGAGAATATTCAAACTGCATGGGATAGATTATCGCAGGACACAATTAGGAACCTCTGCAACTCCATCCCGAGACATCTGGCATGTTGCGTTAGCCCGATGCCATACTGAGAGACACTACTTCTGTATGTGTAGATCAATAAATATTGCCTGTATCAGTGTAAATTTACTTTATTGTTCCTGGTAACCTTTATCTTCCTTCCGACTAGCATTGCAATCACACACTTCCCTCTGGGTGCAACTATTCTTTTGATAATGAGTGCATTTGTCGAGCCCAGTACAAACCAAAATCAGAGAGACTTTCACAGGCAGAGTGAAAATAGTGAGGCAGCCGTCAGGGCAGAGTGAAGGAGGTCATGGCTTAGGTGAGAAAATGGAAAAGGCCAGCTGTTCCCCTCTGATGAGCGAGGCCAGTGGCCCTGCCATGCTACCACACTCGCCTGGAGAAAGAGAGAGAACGCTCCCTCTGTCCCTCACTCACTCCTCCTCCTTGCACCTGTCATCGTCTCCCTAATGAACACATTTGGCCCCTTCCACTCCCCATCGCCCTGTCATCTCTCATTAGCGAGCAAAGGCCTAGGCCAGAGAAGGCAGCAGGCAGGTGAAGGGGTAATGAATTAGCAGCATCTCACTTTGGGAAAAGCACTCTGATCTGGTCATATCCTCTTGACAAGAACTGGGTGCGACACCAAAACTGGAGCCTTGATCTTTTTAGTGACCATTGACAGAGGTCACGACACCATTAGCCGCCATTCTACCTTTAAGTTCATATTTCACAGGCAGAAAAGACACTGATGTGCTGTTCCAGGTGAGTGCAGGCAGCTTTGTTCCTAATGGGCTTTGCTTATTCCGCCAGGGGAGGTGGGCTCTGAGGAGAATGGAGCGTGACATTAGCATGCCTCTCCCTCGGCTAGTGATGTCTGTCATTAGGAGGTTCCTGAGCCTTGTTGTCATAGAAATGGTAGCCAAACCAAAATAGAGTAACGGGGGGGAAAAATAGCAACTTGGTATCACAGCAACGGAAAGGAAACCAGCCGTGATAAGGGTGTGAAAAGGCAGGCCATGTGTGTGTGCGCCTGAGCACAGGAATGGACCACTGGGAACCTCTGCAGTTTTGTTTTTCTCTTCCCTGAAGAGGGCTGACATGGTCATTCCAGCTGTCACTCTGAGGGTCTTATGACAAAATTACATCTGAACGCTGGGGAGAGAGTTGTGTGAGGCGCATTTGAAATTTTAAAAAGTGCTGTACCGAACAAACTTTGGCTCACTATATAAAAAACATGATCAGATTTAAAGAGGCTCCATTCCTCCATCCTTGTGTTTTTTTTTTTTTTTGTTTTTTTTTTTTTTTGAGTTAGTTAGCAGTGTCAATGTATATGATGCACTACATGGCCAAAAGTAAATATGTTAACATCACATCTATATGTGTTGCTGAATATATCATTTTGAAACGATGGCTGTTCATATGGAGTTGCACCCCCTACAGCAGCCCTAACTCTTCTGGTAAGACTTTCCATTACTTTTACAAACACTGCTGTGGCTATACTTCGACTCAGCCACGAGAGCATAATCAGGTCAGACACTGATGATGGGTGATAAGACATGCTACACAATCAGTGGTCCAGTTAATCTCAAAAGTGTTAGACAGGGTTGGGTTCAGGACATATGTGCAGGTCAGACAAGTTCTTCTACTCCACACTTGGGAAAACATTTCTAGATAGACCATGTTTTGTGTCTTCCCCAGCATGCAAAATAGCCCTTGGTATTTGGGGGGACTTGTGCTGACTGGCTGCTCCAGCGTTGGCTAGATGCAAACTCGCTCATCATAGCGGCATTAATACTATCTTCGGCGGCAACAAAATGCTTGGTTTAAGTATTACTCTTCTGGTCTTCCACACACTGAGATCTTACACATTTCCTCTTTTGTCTACAGTTTGGGAAACTGGGCAGGTTTCAGATTTACAAAGATGCTACACTATATTGTACAATCAGAGGTATCCTGGGCATAGTTGCAGGTGCTAAGCTATACAGGACCAACTGGATGAATCAGTTTGCTGCAGTGCCATCCTGAGGCAGACCACTGGTGCAGCTCTAGTTAGTTAAGAATCTTCACAGAACCTCACCAGTTGCAGGTGAAGCAGTCAAACAATGGAATTTCCTTGAATTTGTACCTGAGTGTCTGTTTTCCCCCAAACGGACAGCATAACATCAAAGTAGGTTTTTTTTTTTGCAGGGGCCCACCAGAATTTGGATTTTGAGACATTCAGAGGGTCCAAGAAAGTGATTAGCATGTGTATTTCACCGTCATTGTGTACTGTAGTTTTCAGATTTCCCTTCATGGGAAGAAAATGGCCCAGATTATTGTTCTTCTTCCATCAAACTTTACAGTTCAGTTCTGTACAGTGCACTGTAAGTTCAGGCAGGTTGCATTCTCATGGCATCCTATAACCTCATCTCTCAGGCTGCTACCTAATGAAGCGTGATTCATTGCTCCAGAGAAAGTTTACAGTTTTATGCACCTGTTAGTGCTGGGTGTGGCTTAATTAGCAAAACTCGCATCTTTATAGTAGAATTATCCACATACCTTTGGCAATGTAGCATATATGCTACAAAATGTAATTCAGAACAAACAAGGGGAAAGAATCTGGGCTATCTGTGAGCTTTATTATCTCTGTTTTCTGAATAGGAACCTTATCTATAAGGATCTTAGCACCAGCTCAGAATTAAATTTGTTTGATTATTTGTTAATTAAAGTCAGTTCATTAAAACATATGCCTGATTACTGTCTCCTACATAACAAGGTTTCAGATTCTCCATGATGAGTATTTTCAGTATTGCAGCATGTTTGGATCACTCACCGGGTGCCAATTCCTCTCTTAATTCACACACTGAAATGCCAGGTTTGACTGTACGATGGGTGCTGTTTGCAGCCACAGGTTCAACCTCACCTTAATTAGATCTAGGCTATTAATTTTTTTTTGTTAATATGCACTCAAATGTGTAGCACGCCACATTACAGTCTGCTGCATGTGAACACCGGCTGTATTAGGTGCTAATTAGCCATAGATAAGCTTTGAATGTCGTTGATTATCTGTTTCTGCATAGTCCTTAATTACCTGTCAGAAACTGAATACGGATGACACCATTAGTTCTTAATCAGTGACCAGTGTCTTTAATGAGCATCACGGCTCATTCTGATAGCATATTCTTTCACTGATTATTCACGCCTGTGAGCTCCTGCCTTCTCGTAGGAAGAAACCCCAACTGTAAATTCATTGTGCAAATATCAGTTAGGCTTTGGAGATTGCCATGTTACTGCTCTTTTATAATCATCTTCAGTTACACAGTGTAGATAGTTAAAAAAGATTGTTGTAATTTTGAATAAAACATTGTATCTCCACATTTTTTACATAATTGGAAAATATACCTGTACATTGTGTGGAATTTCCATTATGAATGGAACCATAAAATGGTGCAAGATTACTTGGAATCAAATGTTGTAATGTTAATTTACAGAGGGCATTTTCAGTGTTTTCCCTCTTTTAAAAATAAATGACTCTTTCGGAGTTAGAAGGAAGTTATTGTAGCAGCAACAGTGTGGGTTCTTAACATTTTTAAGTCATGCAGTTGAGGTAAATATAGCCATCTTCTTCCATACACACTTTGTGTAAAACATTCACTGGCCCCTCATCAGTGGTCAGATACTGACCACAGGACCAGTTTTTGCTGGTTATGGCTGGCCACTTGTGATATTGAGATGTTTATAGCACCACAGCAAAACAGTACTCTATGCACTTGTTTGTGTTACACTGGTACTAACATATCACTAATATGTTGGTGTCTCTGCTGTGCTGGGAATGCTCCATCACCCAAATAATATCTGGACAGTGGTGGACCTATAGTGGTCCCTTTCCTTTATGGGTTGAGGTAGAGCATGGCTGATAAATTGCAGCAATCTACAGTCAAAAACTATAGTATATACTTACAAAGTGCACCTATATAGAGTGTTTTCCTGATGATATGGCCAGTGACTGTAGACTGCAGTGAATGAAGGTAGGAGGACCTCATACACTGGCAACGTGTCGTATGTATACATGACAATACACTGGGAGAGATTCCACTTCCAGCCTGTTCAGACTGAAAGATTAGCAGTGGCTTGTCGGAGTGTCTCTTTAGCTCTTCAAACAGTGGCACTGCTGTGAAGGTGTGTTTCCAACACTGTGACTGCTCACCACTCTGTACAGACCCATTATCTGCTTAGACATGGCTAACTGCATCATTAAGGCTTTATTCTTCACTCTGCCTCTGCAGCTGTAATTGGTGAAAACAGAGCAGGGTCGATAGCCTGGAGTCTTCACACATGTGACCGGGCTACATAGGCCGTCATTACCTCATATAAATTGTCTATGAGAGTGACAGTGGATTCATGTGAGTTTAATAAGCCAGCATTGGTGATGTGATATAAGCAGAGACGGAAGAGGAGTTAGGTAGAAGTACTTGTGAGAAATGCATGTGGATGCACATTTATAAAAACATACATTCTGCACACTACTTATATCAGAGACCACCCTTGGTTTATTTAACCCCTTCAAATTTGATGCTTATTACATATAAGGGCTGATAATTAGGCAATTACACAGACTACAATGTAAACTTATTCTTAGGTTATTAAGGTTATTGTAAGTATAGTGTCTAGAGGTTGATTGTATTTCCTGCTCCTTATAGTCTAAGTAATCTCAAACACATTCTGTGGTGTTGAGTTCTGGGCTCTGGAGAGGTCAGTCTGTTGTTCGGAGAAAACCAGCAGCTTCTTTGTTCAATTTGCAAGTGTTCTTCTTTTTTGCTTCTTTTTCCCCTTTTTCGAGATTGTGTTGAGTTGTCTTCTCACAATGGAAGGACAGACAGAAACACCTGTGGAGGTTTTCAGTTCTAAAGCAAAAGTAGAGCTTGATTCTCTCTCTCTCTTTCTCTCTCTCTCTCTCTCTCTCTCTCTCTCTCTCTCTCTCTCTTTCTCTCTCTCTCTCTCAAAGATGACAGCTGTAAGTACTGTTTATCTGATGGTGACAGTTTTGGTGGTCTACCAGGTCCTGTACAGTAGCTAGAAGCCTCAATATTTGCATAGTATTTTAATAGTATTTTAATAGTAATAGTATACCAATTTTGGAAACTCCATTTTTTTCTTCTTTATGCAAGTGGTTTATGTTTAAAAATGTACATGATGACTATTTCGAGAGGAATGTGTGGTTTGCCTAGTACTGTACATACTGGGTTGTTTTTTTTCCAAACTTGGTGTGTCTGTAGTGATAGTGCTGTGTGAAATCAGCTGAGAGTCGACCCTGTGGCTGCTGCAGGGAGAGAAGCTTATCAA
Source organism: Semaprochilodus insignis (assembly GCA_034552555.1). Taxonomy (NCBI): domain Eukaryota; kingdom Metazoa; phylum Chordata; class Actinopteri; order Characiformes; family Prochilodontidae; genus Semaprochilodus; species Semaprochilodus insignis. The sequence continues at coordinate 48,299,621 of CM067474.1, read as the reverse complement.
GCGGAAACAGTGCTAGGATGGGGGCGTGCTCGTGTGTGCGTGTGAATCTCCCACTTGTAAATGGAATAAGAGGAAACCTTTTTTGAAAACATGCCTGGATGGGTTTTACTGTGGGATTGAATTAAATAACAGTGTGTATGAGTGTGTGTTCTCACACCTCTGGTGAAGAAAGAGGGTTTCCTTTACTCTAGACCAGACAAGGCCAGCTGAGTGCTCACGTTAACAATGAGTGTGTAAATGTTTGTGTGGTATGTCCGCTGTGTACTGTGTATGGCTGTAGAAAATTCCTTTAAATGGCTGTATCTTCCTATTTCTTGGTGTTGTTAGAGACTGGGTAGCTCGGAGCAGCAGAGGGTTCCTTAATAGTTTGGGCTAATTCTGTGTCCTTTGTTCCACAGCTGGACAATGTGGACGAGCAGGCAGCACAGATCCGCAGAGAATTGGATGGGAGGTTGCAGCTCACTGAGAGAATTGCCAGAGTATGTCATCAGAGCTTTTTTTTTTGTTTTTTTACTGTTGTGATTCAAGGGTTACACTGTGTGTGTGTGTGTGTGTGTGTGTGTGTGTGTGTGTGTGTGTGTGTGTATTGTGCAATCCTTGTCCTGTATACTGATCCTTACTGTATTTCATGTCATCATCACGGACATTACAGAGAAATATGTGGAGCAATTTCGCTTATTACACATTATCATTTGGTCCCCTGGAGTGTTTGAGAGAATTCCAAAGCTTTGTTTTATTCTCCAAGCATACAGAATGGCCTGTATTTGGGCAAGTTTGGCAAGATTTCACAACTATTTGTTTAGCAGATGCTCTTTTCCAAAAGCTAATAGTTTTCTTGCTTATTTATGGTTGGCCAACTTTCCAAACGCTGCAAATGATCAAATCACAGGGCCTGGTCCAGACTCTCCAGTATTCATTTAGCAGGAGCTCAACTGCTTCTACAGTTCTTTCTGTTTAATGTATAGATTTCTAGAAGGCCATAAATCTTTAGATCAGTGGTTTTTTAACCATGGCCCTGCACATTTAGCTGTTTTACCTGCCCCCAACAAACCTGATACAACTGATCAGCTAATTAACAAGCCTTTTCTGCATTAGATCAGATAAAGCACATAAACACGCAGGATGGCGGTGTACTCCACGACTGGGAATCTGTGCTCTAGATCAGTCAGACATAAAAACATATATTTCTTATCATAGGTAAAAACATTATGGCAAAACTATATATAACTACATATTTACAATGCCATTGTTCAATGTTGCATGCTTTGCCCTGACATATTTACCCAAAATATACTCCATAGGAGAGAAAGTTCCCCAAGTTTGTGTCAAAGGACATGGAGATGATGTACGTTGAGGAACTGAGGTCATCTATCAACCTCTTAATGGCTAACCTGGAGAGCCTGCCTGTAGCCAAAGACTTGAAGCCCAAAATCAAGCCAAAACTTACACCTATGAACAGCTTTCTGGACATAGGAGACGAGAACGACCTCCCCCTCTCCAAATCAGATGTAGTGCTGTCTTTCACCCTGGAGGTAAGTGACACATCCTTTGCTTCATTCCTAGGTTTCATGTGTGTGTTTTGTCATGACGTTCTGTCATGTTGAGTATGTCTTTTTATAATGTAGAGGAGATTAAATAAGCTTTCCAACCTGAATATATAAAAATAAGTAAATCATCAGAATAAATATTACTATTACAAAGAGACCATGTCAAACATAGGTATTTTTTTTACTACAACTTAAAGAGCAAATGGTGCGCTAAAATTAAAATTGTGTAGTATTGATGACATCTGTAGCATGTTTGTGATGAATCTGTGCATAAAAACGTCCAAAAAATGGATCGTGTTGAACTGATATGGGAGGATATGGTAATGTTATATATTTACCCCTCGTTAGTTTGTGCCTCCTACTCCTGTTTCAGGCTTATGTCTGACCTTAATCCTGCATTATAATACACTTATCATCAAACAATAGTTTCACAAATAGCTGCACCCAGAAGGAATCAATGACAGGGATGAAACTTGTTGGGTAGGTTTGACATTGTGAGACATGTGAATGACACAGGTTTCACGTGACATAAGGTTGCATGTGACATAAGCAAGGACGGGCCTTATCACTGTACCTGACTGACCAGCCATGATTGCGGACATGCAGTGAGCAGAGATCCTGAGCATGAGTCATCCTGTTAGTGCCAGCACCGTTGGCAGATGGCTGCAGGACCCAGGACTAGATGCACACAGACCGTTAGGAACCTGGCTGGCATGTTGCGTTAGCCTGACGCCATACTGACATACACTAGTTCTGTATGTAGCACAATAAATATTACCCATATCAGTCTAAATGTTTCATCATGTATTGTTCCTGGTAACTTTTATCACACTTCCTACTGGGTGCAGCTTTTTTTTTGACGATGAGTATATACACATGCTGTCAGTAGCTGCATTTCTATTTGTTGAATATTTATCTTTATTTTTGCCAATGCTCTTCAAATAATGTAGCAAACTCCCAAGAACCCAGAAAGAACATGGCCAGCTGTACACTTGTTATTCTAAGCATTCAAGCACAGGCTGAGATCCCAGCAGAAGGGTTCAGCTTTGCAATGTAGTAGCAAGGTTTGTGGTAGATAAGCTGCTCAGTGGCCCTTAAACTCTGCTTTCAAGATGTTCACACAACCGCACTGGTGATATTTGGATTTGCTACAGCGTGTCAATTATAAACAGTATTATAAGATAGAAAAAGTGCAAAATATCAACATGTGCATGTTAGGAAGCATTATAAGCACCACAAAAGTAATCACACACATAGAAGGATGACAGTGTTATATTGTTATTGTCTGCAAATACATTTTAAAACAAATCTCTCTTTGACTTGGATTACATTTTTATCATAATGGCAGAAGTGTCTGCAGAAGTGAGATGTCATTGTCCTCCTTTGTTTTCTGTGTAGATTGTGATCATGGAGGTGCAGGGGCTGAAGTCAGTGGCTCCAAACAGAATCGTGTATTGTACCATGGAAGTCGAAGGAGGAGAAAAGCTTCAGACGGATCAGGCAGAGGCATCCAAACCACAGTGAGTTTTGAAAACCTGTAAGCCTGACATAGCCACTCTCTTATAATGACAGATCTCATAGGACGTCCAATAGCCAGCTGGAGAACCTTAATAGACCCTGCTTAATCTAACCCCATTATCTTTATAGGAGCCTACGGAGCCATAGCCCAAATCCCATGTATGTGCAAGCACAGGTCAGTCTGACACAAGGTGCTGTCACAGTGCTGGAGGCAGTGTGATGTCAAACTGACCTTTAATGCTGGTGTCTGGAAAGCCTGATTATACATGGCAGGCTTGCCAAAGCTTTGATAATATGTGAAATGCTTATCAATTCCATTTGACCTGAAAGCAGTTCAAAAACACAGTATATGTTGATTTACCTCATTTTACCTCTTATTTTTTGAAAATGTGAGCTTATTCCAAATATAATGCCTGCAGCTTGATCCAAAAAAGCCAGGACAGAAGCATGTGTACCACTGTGTTACATCACTTTTCTTTTTACCTGCAGTCCCTGGTTACGCATGCTGTTGTAACATTGTCATAGTGAAGTAAGCATGGACGTCCATGAAAGACATTGTTACTCGTTCACCAACTATTTTTGCCGCAGGATGCATTTTTGGAGCATTTTAAATTGTTATCTTTTGCATACTAGCTATATGTCTTTGGTTGGGGTGAAAAAATACCCAGATTCAGGTGTATGATTTGGTCCAAGAATGAAACGAGCTGTTGTGCCTTTTATGGTGCACTCATGAACATTTTGATGAGCACTGCTCTGAGTGATTAGTTCAGAAGCAACATGTTGAAACAAACACAGGCAGATTTGGATGACAAGAAATTAAAGTTGTAGCTATGAGACTTTTAGTTTAAGATGATCTGCTTCAACTGTCAAAAGTGGATAAAATCACGCAGCAATGGCTGCTACTTACAGGTTGCTGTTGGGGTTGTGACAGTAGCTAAAGTAGAATTGCTCCTCTCTTCCCTTCTCTTTACTATGTGAAACCTAAATATTGTCCAAGGTTTGAGAAAGTGTCTGAAGTGAAATGTGCAGAGCAAGCTAACACCTTCGTATTAAAGTTGTCCAAGATCCTGTTAAAGATGTCAGAGCTGAAGTTGACTTCCTCTATACCAGCTTGCTTCGCAAAGTTTCTGTTCCACCTTAAATGGTGCCGCAGCTATGGTGCCTGTACAAACTGTAGCATTTAAAGTGGAACAGAACATTTAGATAAGAAGCTGCCCCATAAGAGTCCAGCTTCAGCCTCGTTTGAAGATGAACTTCAACCATGCATCTCTAACAGATGATTGGAAACGGTATGAAATGTAAGGAGAACCCTTTCGCAGCCTGGAAAGAGATTTCCTCATGCATTAACCGCCGTTGTTGTTTTTGCTGGGCTGGTATGTGTAAATTTTGGGGGTGTTATTTTGGGTGGATTCAGGAGTGTTACACAACACTCTTAGTTTCTGGAAACTATTTTTTTCTGCCCTCTGCCCATTTTTCTGCCGTCTTTTCCAAACACAGTATTTGTATTTGTAGGAGGAACAACAGTGTTTGAGGCTCACAGTATGTCATTTCTATGTATTGAACTCTCCTTATTCAAGTTTGATGATGTCAATACAGTTTTCCATTCTATGACCCCTTTAAAATGAAATTTCTTCTTAAAACCCACTTGTGAAGATTCACCAATGTTAGTATATAGTCAATAGCACAAGTGGTGCAATCAGTTCTGCAGTTAAAGAATACATCATGAATCTGATGTAGACTTTTCCTTAGGGCTCAAAAACAAACCTAGGAAGATGTTGGTGAGTAAAGCCTATTGTCAAGAATGCGCTATATATTATCACTATAAAATGTGTAAATAAGCTCACCGGACAAAAATTAGTCACTTTGCATGTTTAAGGTAGGAGTAACTCCAGGCTCCTGCAGATGGCATTGGATGATGGAGCTACCTGCCAGTGTATAGCGAGATATATAGATTGAGAAGAGGTGATATAGTGCAGTAAAGGTCTCATTCGATGTGTGGAAAATGGGTCGCAAAGCAGATCTTAATGGTTGCCACAAAGGAGTGATTGCATTTGACCGTGCTAAAGGCTATAGTGTGAAAGAAGTAGCTGAATTTGCAGGTGTATGGAAGCGTACGGTCATAAGGGTCTACCAGCAGGGAAGGTATCCACCAAATCTGGCCCAACTGCACAATTCTTTGATGCAAGAGTTAAAAAAAACATATTGCTCTTTTATATAAAAATCTTTTAAGATAAAATATATTGGCTGTATGGGTTTTTTTTTTTTTTTTTGCATTTGTATTACTATCCTAACTTATTTGAAGTTGTGATTTGTGCAATGCCACCATAGTATTCCAAGCATATCACCTCACTGCCTTCAGATCAGTGGCCTGTATTATTTTGCCCAAACCTGCAATATTATATTGACCCGTTGCGGATCAGCTCCGGTGTGAGTGCTCTGAAAAATACTTGCGACATTTCATGGTTTGCCTTCAGAGTCTAAGCGCTTCTGTCATGGTGTGAGTCCCTTTAGGTTTCATCAGCTCTGTGATAGCACAGTTATTGATATTATAGGCGTATATAAAATGGGCTAAGCTGGATGCTCTAAAGTGCAAATGTCTGAAATGCAAAATGCTATGCTTCATATAAGGGAGGGTGGCTTGCGTCCTCTATGTATGTGAATGGAACCAGTAAATGTTATTTAAAGCCTCTTGAAGGCTGTTCTTTGTTACATAACCCAGCGTGGAGCCCTAATGGCTTTGTGGTCCAGTCCACTTGAAGTCATGTCTGCAGAAATGATAGCACTGACCTCAATTGCACTGCGAGTAAAAGTCACTGTTTTGCGGGCATGAAGGGGGAAGAGTGAAGCTTTTAGCCTATGTGATGGCTTGTGTCCGAGAATGCCTCATAATGTTTGTTTGTGTTTGTGTGTGTGTGTATGCTAGTGTGCACTCATGGAAAAGACATTTAGGGACATGGTTAGACATTGTGATGTTTTACCATCTTGACACAGTACTTTTTCTACAGAGGTTCCCTTAAGGACACATGTCTGTTTCCACCAGTGCGTGCACAGATTTAGTCTGTCTTCTCTTTTCCTGAGTTTGCACCGCTGCCTTTAGGTTATACACATGCTATTCCACCGTTAGCTTTCAAAAGCGTGTTCCCATACAACTGTCTACTATAGATGTTCCAGCATAATACATGATTAAGCTTCATGTTTTTATTTCTGGGACATGTTGTAAGAGTGCACAGGATTTAAGTGGCAGCTGAACTGTTTTGAACCTCCGACTTTTTAGAGCTTTTAATACTATAGCGGTCTTGGCATTGCGAGGGAATTGCCCTTAGCTCCAGCGACTGGTGTATTTGAATAGCAGCTAAGAGGAAAGATTCATCAAGTCTAGATGAGCTCTGCTGCTGATGATATTTGGCAAAAGGCAGGTGCCCTTTGCGCGTGTCATCTGGTGCACTGAATGGATCGATTATTCAGTTCACTCTCATTTAGCACACTCATTTAGCCTCATTTATCATCATACTGAGAATGACTATAAGTAATTACTCATCTTTGGGGAATGTGATAATGCAAAAAACTTTGGTCAGATGCATCTCTTAACCTTTAATAGAAAGGCTGGGATTTAGTGAAGTGCAGTATTTCGTGCCTAGAGACTTGCCTTCTCCATCTATTTCCTCTCACCGAGCAGCGGCTGTCTCATTGTCTCACCCTGCGTGCACTTGAAATTGAAATGTCTCTTTTAATAATTTGATTAAGGTGAGTGTGTGGCTCTGCTGTGCGTCTATGATATGATTCCGGTGCAGTTATTAGGCTTTCTCCTGCTCAGCCTCGGCCCTTTAGATAATCACAGTGCCCTTTCCTCACATGCACAAGCCAAAACGTTCTCTGTAAATTATTCAAGGAAATTCAAGCAAGGCCTCTCAGTGTATCCTCTTAATGTGTGAATCCTTTTAATTATCCTGAAAACATGTCCAGGTCAGTCGGTATCTCCTAGTTTTTGATGGCCGGAATTGCATGTTAAAGTTTCAAATGTTCCTTTTGTGCCACAGTTCATACTGTCCACATGTGGCAATTACATTATTCATAAGGAGCGCTTCAATCTGGACTGCTTATTGGCTAAACAGAGGTAACGTGTGTGTGTGTGTGTGTGTGTGTGTGTGTGTGTGTGTGTGTAGTATAGCTAGTATAGCTATAATCTCTCTCTCTCGCTCTCTTGCTCTCTCTCGCCCTCTCTCGCTCTCTCTCTCTCTCTCTCTCTCTCTCTCTCTCTGTGTATATTTATAAAAACTGATCAGCCATAACATTAAAACTACCTCCTTGTATCTACATTCATTATCCATTTTATCAGCTCCATTGACCATATAGGTGCACTTTGTAGTTCTACAGTTGCAGACTGTAGTCCATCTGTTTTATCACCCTATCACCCTCTGCAATGGTCTGCACCCCCACAGGGCCACCACAGACCAGGTATTATTTGGGTGGTGTGTCATTCTTAGCACTGATGTGGTGGTGGTGTGTTAGTGTGTGTTGTGCTGGTGTGAGTGGATCAGACACAGCAGTGCTGCTGGAGTGTTTAAACACTGTGTCCACTCACCGTCCACTCTATTAGACACTACTACTTTGCTGGTCCACCTTATAGATGGAAGGTCAGAGACGATAGCTCATCTGTTGCTGCACAGATTGTTTTAGTTATCCTCTAGTCCTTCATCAGTGGCCACAAGATGCTCCTCACAGGGCGCTGTTGGCTGGATAGTTTTGGTCGGTGGACTATTCTCAGTCCAGCTGTGACACTGAGGTGTTTAAACACTCCAGCAGCACTGCTGTGTCTGATCCACTCACACCAGCAGAACACACACTAACACACCACTACATCAGTGTCACTGTATGATCCACCACCCAAATAATACCTACTCTGTGGTGGTCCTCTGGGGGTCCTGACCCCTAAAGAACAGGGTGAAAAGGGGTCTAAGAAAGCATGCAGTGAAACAGATGGACTACAGTCTTGGTTGTAGAATATAAAGTGCTCCTATATAGTAAATGGAGCTGATATAATGGAGAATGTGTGTAGAAACAAGGAGGTGATTTTAATGTTATGGCAGTGCATATATGTACTGTACAAGAGACAAGTTTTTTTTCCAGTCAGTGCAGCTATTACAGGAGCAGTATGTAAGATTTAGGAGGATCTATTTGAAAAAATAGTATAATATACAAAAATATGTTTCATGTTTTCATTAGTGTGTAATTACCTAGCTATTAATCAGTGTGTTTTGGGTAGCTTAGAGTTAGCCCTTCAACTCTACATACAAGTGGGTCATCTTTCAACAAGGCTGCAATGCCAAGCCAAAATGTTGGTACAGTAGCCCAGAATGGACAAAACACACACTTGGTGTAGAGAGTGCTTTTCATGTTTTGAGTTGAAGCGGCAGCTTACATTTGTTAGAGATACAGCGCTGACTGGAAGACACAGAAAAAATAATTTATTAATAATTTAAAGTTAATTTTTGTATCAACTGCAGATCAGATTCAAGAAACTTCACTTAAGGATTTTTTCTCCCATGCAGAAAACCCATGCAAGACCTGGTAGACCACCATAGCTGTCATCATCACATAACACATCAGATCTGAAAAACTTCACAATGTTTCTGTCCGTTCTTCCACTCTGCGGATGTGTTGCTGTCAAGAAGCTGTTACTGAAAAAAAAAAGAAAATACAACCCCAAATCAGAAAAAGCTGTGGCAGTGTGGAAAATGCAGATAAACAAAAAAGCAGTGTTTCTTACATTTACTTTGACTTTTATTATATTACTTTTATATGTTTCGTCTGGTCAGCTTCATTTGTCAACATACATCCATTCCTGCATTTCAGGCCAACACGTTCCATGTGCCATTCCTTCTCACAACACTTAGAATAAGTTTTGGCTCTGAGGATCACCAAGCGATGAAGTCTTTCAGGTGTTATTTTGTCCCATTCTTCCTGCAAACACTTCCAACAGGTGCACAACAGCACAGGGTCATCACAGTCACTTTTTATCTACTGAAGATGGGTCAGGACTTCAGGCAGGCCAGTCCAGTACCCGTACCCTAATCTTCCGCAGCCATGTAAGGTGTGCAGTATGTGGTTTTCCTCCTCTTTTTGAAAAATGCAGAGCGTACCCAGGAAAGATGTCTTCCTGAAGGCAGCATATGTTTCTGTAGGATCTCAAAGTACTTTCTCCATTAAAGCGGTCATCACCAATGTATAAATAACCTTTGCCAATGGCACTGGCACACTGACCCCATGGCTTTTGGACTTGTTGCTGATAACCTGGATAATGCTTTTCATCTTTGGTCCAGAGCACACAACGTCTACTTCTTCCAAATAAGATCTGGAAAGCTGATTCGTCTGACCACAGTACGTGTTTCTACTGTGTGGTGGTCCATCCCAGATGCCTCAGAGCCCAGAGAAGTCGATGCTGCTTCTAGACATAATTAACATAGGGCTTCTGTTTTGCACAGTAAAGTTTTAGGGGGCATTTGTGTACATAACTCTGTATTGTAGTGCTTGACACAGGTTTGCTAAAGAGATCCCCTGCCCATGTGGCTATATCAGTCATTGTTGAATGACAGTTCTTGATGCAGTGCTGTCTGAGGGATCGGAGATCACAGGTGTTCAGCTTAGGCTTACGCCCTTTATGCACTGAAACTCCTCATTGTTTAATGATATTATGCACTTTAGAAGGAGAAATATGCAAATCCCTTCAACTTTTTCTTTGAGGAACATTGTTTTTAAATATTGCAATAATTTCACACATTTGTTTACAAACTGAGATCCTCTGCCCATCTGTGATCCTCACAGACTCAGCCTTTCGTGGATACTGCCTCATTATTACCTCATTATTAGCCCAAATTTGCCCCCGTCCCAACTTTTTTGGAATGTGTTGCAGGCCTGAAATGCAGGATTGGTTTATATTAACAAATGAAACGAAGTTGACCAAACAAAACATAGAATATCTTGTTATAAATATCTGTCCAAAACTTTTTGACTTGAAATTGTACACAAAAAATGTGTATTTGTAAATCAAGCAAGCTGCTGGTTTTCTCAGAACCTCAACATCATGTGTTTGAGGTTACTTACATTGAAGTTGGGAAAATTTCCCTGCAGATTTCTTTAAAATACGGATACTTTCCTTGATTTTGGAGTAATATTAAGTAACTATGGCAAGTGACAGAGTCACCATTCAATTACATTTCGTCTATACTACGTGAGATAACCTGTACTTTCAGTTCTCAGCTTATGTATCATTTTGACACAGTTCCCATTCTGTTTTACTCTCAGTTTGCTGGTTAAGGTCAAGTCTATTTGCAAGAAGATTTCTGCTCACGTCTTATCTAGTGTTCCCACATGCAGAGTTTCAAAGGAAGCTCATACTCAGCCTCAAATAGATATGCCTAATCAAGCATGTGACACATTTTCACTTGCCCAAGTTTGTAAGTGATTGGCTGCAGGCATTAGAAACAGATGTACTATACATGGACAAGAAGAGCCTTACTTTTTAGATAACACAGCCACAGAGATAAAGTGATTCCGGGAGCAGAGCTACAGCAAATTGAATTAGAAGCAACCAAAGGCATGTGTTGGTCAGTGGTGAGTGTTGGTCAGGTTTTTGCCCTTTTAGCAAAAAGAAGCCCCAGTCTCTTAGGGGTACAGTATTGATACAGTATTAAATTGATACACAACTTTTTATTTTGTGATATTTTACCTTTAAAATCATATCAGTGCACAGAGACACAAGTATCACAATATTAAATTATTAATATACTAATGTCATATTATGACAATAATGTGTATGATATTATTGGACCTCATCATGCACATGAGACCACAGGGTCTGTGTCTCTCACTCAGGCAAGGATCAAAAACATCACTTTAATATACCAGTAGGAGTCCCTGGATGAAATATCATGTTTATCTGCTGTTGTAAATTACTCTGGATAAAGGCATTTGTTAAATATGTAAGAATAAAACCTGATTTAAATGTTGTTTTTTTGCGTGCTCCACAATGAAAGCTTCAATTCAATATGTAAATGTAACGACAAAGGACATAAATTACATCGTACCACAATGTACCTGAGATGGACTGTCAGCCTGTCCAGGATGTTCCTGCCCAGTGAGCTCTGGGATAGGCTTCAGGACTTCCCGTGGCCCTGAAGGATAAGCGGCTTAGAAGATGGATGGATGGACAATATGTCATAATAGAATTGTACTGTATCACGGTTAAAGCAGAGGTCTTTATGTAAAGGGTACTGTCTTGAGTAAATTTGGATCCCCAATGCAGAAACAATGTAAATGTACGCCACAATAGTCTTATGGGTCAATCGTGCACCTTAAGCGTTTCAAAGGCGTTCACTCTCTTGAGTCTGTAAAATATGAATCTGTTCAGCGATTCAGAGTAGATCTGCTTATTAACAGGCCACAAAAGAGGATGATAATGGTGAGTAGATGACAGTGGGTGTAGTACAGTAGTGAGTGTGGGTATATATGTAGATGTATGAGTGTAGTTTGTTAGAGTGTAGTTACAGTTCAACATAAACAGTGAATGCAGCACATAGGCAGGGATAGCTACAAGACTGGCTGTTTCGTTCTAAATAAACTCCTGAACTGTACCACTGAGTCTCTCGTCTACTTTCCAATTGGTACAGATTTGTATCTGTTTTCTAGAGCGTGTGGTTTGATTGCTGTTCTAGTGTGTATTTGCTACACTCCAACATTTCTCCGGCTCGCCGTGAAGTGATTTATGTCAAAAGCATATATTAAAGAGAATAATCTTAATTCATAAAGTACTATACAGGAATTATGCGGTTCACTTCTATTAGTGGTGTTCAGTTGCCTTGGAAACTGGGGGTTTAGAAATGGCAGCATTACATTGTTGTGGCATCTAGTCAGCCCCTAAGAGGTGTGAGGTCATTTAAAGTGTGTGCGGACAGCACAACGCACACTCATTATTTCTGTGCTGCTCTAGAATGAGTGTGTGTGTGATTGCTAAGCTGCTGAGTCACAACGACGAGTCCTTATCTACTCCAGAGTCCAAAGTGTCTCCCCATGTCCAGCCTGACTGCCAGCTTCTGTGTACTGTCATACAAAAGATTCATACAGCACCAGGACAAACAGCAAAACACACACACCCAGAATACAGTGTGTCTACCTCTAACTGGAGCTTTTGCGATAAAAATGGCTGTTTCTGTGTGTGTGTGTGTGTGTGTGTGTGTGTGTGTGTGTGTGTGTGTGTGTGTGTGTGTGTGTGTGTGTGTGTGCACGCGTGCGTGTGTGCACGCGTGCGTGTGCATGTGTGTTTTCCCAGTACAAAAGTGTGACACAGCAGCAAGACTCAAATATACTCTAAAAAACCTGTTTTCTGACTGGATGGAAGGAACGTTTGTTGTTGTGTTAAAGGCCATGCTGCTTTTTTTTTTTTTTTTGCATCAAATGATGAAATGCTTGAGTTCAAAACACTGGGTGAGTTAGAACTGAAATGCAGCATTTGATCTGAGCCTTGGATCTGAGCCAGCCTTGGAGACACTGTTATGTTCTTGTGCAGGTGGGGCACACAAGGGGACTTCACCACCACCCATCCTCTGCCTGTGGTCAAAGTGAAACTCTTCACTGAAAGCACGGGTGTTCTGGCGCTGGAGGACAAAGAGCTGGGCAGGGTGAGGTTCATCCATTAGTTACAGTTACCTCAGTGCAGAGTGTTTACTTCTACATTGCCGTTAACAGAACCTGCAATGAACCAGTTATAAATGTTTAAGTATGGCATGGTTACACACTTTAGTGATAAACAGTGTAAAATCTAGTGAGAATTATAATGTTTCAAATGTTCGTTATTCTGATAACCATCTTTTTAATAGTCACAACAGAAGTCAACAGGTAGTGCTACAGTGTACTTTCAAAGCTTGCACCAGGACAAGTATGTTTAGATGGTGTGTTTAGTCATCACAAGTAGTGGTACTGATGGTGATTTCATATCTACAGCACTGTGCAAGAGTCTAGCTAATTATCAAGCAGCTAATTACATAACACTGTAGTGCTCCAGGCCCAGTGCTGCGTGCCCTTGCTGTATGCCATATATCACTGTGTGGTGGTACGGGCAGGGGGCAGATGTTGCACAACAGCTTATAAGTCAGAGCTACATGAAGGAAATCCTGAAGTCATTAGAGCTCAAGCTTCCAGGGTAACAGATGGAGATTCCCATTAGAATCTCTCACCAGGCATCTGCACCTCTTCCATCTACTTCTGCCTCTTTTTAATGGCTCTTTCTGTATCACTTTCTTTCACCATCACTCAGCCCTTTTTTTGTCTTGTATAAATCCGTACATGTCTGGGGTCTTGTTTCTCCATTTGATCCGGCTGTCTTTTGTAACCAGGTGGTACTGAACCCTACAACAAACGGGCCTAAAGCTGCTGAGCTGCACAAGATGGTGATCCCCAAAAATAGCCAGGACACGGATCTGAAGATCAAACTGGCCGTGCGCATGGACAAGCCCCCCAACATGAAGCACAGCGGGTATGTTACCCCTCAGGGTGTTCTTACAGCTCCCGCGTGAGCGTACATATTAAAAAAGGCCGGGCCACCTGCTCCATGTTTTTGTATGCAGAGTAAAACTAATGATAGCAGCCCATTGCTTGGAGCTGTTTTGTGCTGGAATTCTATGCTGAACTTGTAAGAATAACTCCTTAGATACATTGTCAGATGAAGGCTGTTTCATATGTGGGACACATTTGATAGCTGTCATTCTGTAATAGAGCTGTCAAAATAATCTGTAGAATTTGTGTTGATTGGATTCAAGCTGTTTTCTATTCCACTAGGGGGCAGCATAGGTCTAGTTTGATCAGCACAGATTTTCTCTGTCAGATTTTTCAGATTTCTAGTGCTCTGTCACTGAAATAAAACAGGGCAGAAATTCAATCTGTGCTCCATTTATTTCTCAAGAAGTAGCTTGTTGATTTGTGGAGTTTCTTCATGTCTACTTTAATGCATGAAGTACCTCTAAAATTGATGTGAGCCGGTTTTTAGAAAAGAATGATGTTGCCATCTAGAGGCCAAAGATTGTCTCACTGCAGTTTTTCTTGTCTTTTCCTGGACTGTTGTTTTTGTTAAACTATGAGCAGCTTAAAATGTATAATAAGCTTTTGGATACCCACGCTGTCACTAAAGCACCGATGGGCAGGTCCTGATTAGTCTGTGACTGATGAATAGTCATGACTAAGGGTCATAGCAGTTTCCATAGTTTCCATAAAGCAGGGCCATTGAAAGGGCTGAGCGGGGCAGGCTGCTGCGCTCCGCCCGTCTGTACAGCTAGGTCAGGGGGTCGGCCCTCTGCCATTAGCCTACTAATTATGGAGGAGGCCCAGCAGGCTCTATGTATAGAGCTGCTCACTGCAGGGCCCAGTCTAATTGGGAGAAGCCTCCTCAGTCTGTTATTACCATTTCGTATCTGACCTCACAAGCGGCCTTCAAGCGGTCCTGGAGCTTCAATTATGGAGATTCGCAAAATACACATTGTTATTTTGTGTGACAGGAAAGAATAAAGTGATGATTATTTCATTAAGCCCTTGAACACAACTGTATATAATTCTATAATGACAGTATAATGATATACTAATGCAGGCTAATCCTGGACTTCTTAGTCATTATGCCAGGCTGGCGGTTTGTTTGACTGCTTGAACTCCGGAGTCCAGAGGAAAATTACCACAGATATTGCAGGTCATGTGTGATTTCCTAGGCAACCAGTGTAGTTTTCACACTCCTAACGAAAATAGTTTTCTTGTAAGTATGGCAACCGCTGCCAGGCACTGATCTGTCACCTGTTTCTCTGAACTCATGACATGCTATTATAAAGCTTATGAAAAGGCTGGGTAATGCTGGGCAGTTTGCGCAAAAGCCCTGCAGGGGCACTTGACTCAGAGTGGATGTTATTTTTCTTTTAAGCTATAGCTCAAACATAGCCTGATTGCTAGTAAAGTCATTTCAAGTCCTTCAGGAACATCTTCCGAGTCTTCGGATCGGCATCCACGATTAACATTTTTTCTCTTCCCCTCTTGCCATTGCTGTAGCATTTCAGCCGTTTGCCAGGTTAGATCCAGACTCTGCCAGTTTCAGCTGAACACTGACAGGCGTGCGCGCACACACACCCACACCCACACCTGAGGACTTTTTCGTACATAAAGGAGAAGAAGGAGAAGGATTGGAAGAGGATTTTCAGGTTGAATGCTCCCCATTAAAAGCAGCCATCTGTTTAGCAGTGGAGAGAGTGAAGAATGGGGAACTATTCAGTTTATTGAATTTGGCAGCGCGACCCCTACACGGCTCGGAACGGCGCCAGCTTCAGGGCTGATCGAGCTTTTGTCTGTCTGTCTGTCTGCCTGTTTCCCTCTTTCCGTCCTTCTCTCTTTCTTTGCTTTCCTCTTGCTGGCTTTCTCACCCCCTCTGTCTGAATGTCAATGTTTTTTTCTCCCTCTTCTTCTCTCATTTTCTTTTTCATAACACTGTAAAACCATCATGTTGTCTGTCAATAAAAAGCAGAGAGGGCGCAGGTCAGGGCTCCTTCACTCTTTTTCTCTGCATTCTCACCGCTGCCCCCCTAACAATCTCTTCTGATCTCTTTTTCACTCTGAGGTCACAACACATTCACTTTGTCTTTTAATGCTCTTTTCTTTCTCCCGCCATCCACAGATGGCCAGCACTTTCAAAAAGACTGCGCTTCAGTAATGACAAGCTCCCTCATAGCCTTTACCCACTGATTGCATGTTAATAAAGCAGAAGGGGGGGAGAATGTTATATGTGCTGTAGAGTATGTATGTGTGTGCATGCGTTTGTGTTTTAGAACATAACTGAAGGTGCTATACATTAAATTATGCTGAATTATAACTTAATGCATCACATTTCAAAAGTCTTGGTTTTGCTACAGTGTTTATTGTAAGTCATAGAGTTAGACTCAGACTACTTCACATTACAGGCTGCTAGAATGGGACTTTAACAGTATAAATGCTTCAGGATTCGCCTTTTTGGTTACCTTAGCACATCATTGAGAGGGTTATCTGGCACAACATGCACAATTAGCTGATTTTCCACGTACCTCAGAAAGTAGCTTGCTTGAGAGTCTCACTGTAGCCAGCAATACCGTGAGTCCGGAATGCTGAAAATACTGTTTACAGTTGTGTTTGCTTTCCTTCTATAATAGCCACAAGCTAAACTAATGAGAATTCTCAGAAACAGATGTATAGCTCATATGATCAGTTAATCTGTTGACTGTGGTGGCTGTAATATGTTCTAGGCACACTGAGAGAATATGCCTTTACACAAGTTGAAATACTGCCTCGTTTACTTTAATGGTATTCAGTGAAGGGGAAAGTCAGGTGTAGTGACTCTCACAGACCGCACGAGGGCCCCCTCACCATGTTCATTGGCGGACATGATGAGGCTCGTTCCTCTCGCTCTCCCGCACTTTTCTCCACACATCGCACTCCGAAGAATTTTGCTGCGCTTTTGATGGTATATTGGTTTGTCCCGCTACAATAGAGTGCCCCACTCCATGACTGGTTTCGCATAGCGCATTAACGGATCCTGCAGATGTTTTACTGGGTATGAAAGTGTTTAAGCCAGTGAGCGCTCGAACAGACACATATCTTTTAGCGGCTTGTTGTTTGTGTTCACGCGCGCCGTCCGCACAAATGACTTACCGCAGAGCTCTCTAGCTGTGTCCCCAGCAGGCAGGTCGGTTAGAGACGAAACCTCTTTACCTTCAGAAAGTGTTAAAAGTGACCCAGGACCTAAACTATTTCAGTGTATCTCTGTTCTGGAGCCGTGAGTGTTTGAAATTTACGTTTAAATTTCCTTCTTTTTGGCTGGAATAAATGTGTTTCCATACTGTCCTAGAAGATGCTAGGCTAATCTTTAGGCTCTCACTCAAAATCTAAAGCTCTCACGCCACTTTATCATGAATAAAATAGTATTCAATAAAAATTAAGTAAATAAAATCACCCCTTTATATCTGTAGAACAGTTCTGTATACATATCTGCTTTATTTGTTGTTTTTTGTCTGTTGTTTATTTCTTTGTGTTGTTTGGTTCTTGTCCTCAGGTTTGTTTACATGTTTGTGCTTGTACCAAAATGGGGTAGAAATATGACAGTGATGTTCAGGTACACTGGACAAGCCAGTGAGCTGCTGACTGACCATTGAGATGTACAGCTAGGATATTTTAAAAAACCTGATTAACCCCATCAGAAAAGCATTAGAATAGTAATTAGGATATTTTGATGGCCTGAATCACTGTATTTGGGGGGGGGGCTAAGTAGTGATAGCCTATTATGCAGACTCTGCAGTGAATTAACGTTAAAGACACAATGAAACGTTTGAAACACTGGTTACCCTGCTGTACTAATGATAGGTTCATGCTCGGTAGGACAGATTCTTAGAGCATTGGCAGGAAAGTGCCTGCGGTCAGCCTGCCGAACCAGGGTCTCCTCGACCCTCCACTGCTGGATATTGATGTCACCTAAATGGGATCGTGGGTGTATGAAAGGTGTTAGAGAGTGAACCGAAAATCATTTTCACAAGTGGATGATTTCTCCTGCCACATGTCAACCCGGCGTCGTTGGACATGCTTTCCTCCCTTTCTTCCCCACAGACAGCCACTGCCTCCCATTTATAAAACCTTTCTTTTCCGATTGATTTCTCCTTGCTTATAGCACATGTTTACTCTGATCTCTTTCTCTCTTTTTTGCTTTTTTTAAATAAAGACACAAGGTTGATCAGTAGGACATAGATTTCTTTTTTTTTCTGAATAATGTTCAAGTATTTTAATTTCTTGAAGAGATCAACTGGGAAGCAGTAAAGATGGCACATCTCATTTGTCTGGTCTTGTTATCTTGGTTACATTTGTTAAATTTGAAGGAAATAAATGAATCCAAGTTAGCAAATGCAGTGTATCTGAAATGACGGTGCTATGTCTAAGAGCACTTTTTTGATGTTTTTTAAATTTATTTTTCCCCACTTTAAATGCAGGTCTACACATATGCATTCACATGCAGTTGGTGCATGTGTGCCCACCCATCTGATAATGTAAAGGTATTGTTATTCTTCTCAAGGTACCTCTATGCATTAGGACAGAGGGTTTGGAAGCGATGGAAGAGGCGGTATTTTGTCCTTGTTCAGGTGAGGCTATTTATTTATCCAGCTCACTTAATTGCAGTTTAACCTTGTATAAGAATCTGTCTTGTAAATGAAAAAGTTCTCATTAAATTGACTGTGCCATGGCCTCCAGGCAATGCAGACAACATCAGAGATGTTAACAGATAACCTCATTTGCTCTTATTGCTCTGGTCCCTGTGGACGCAGAGTGTCAGCGAAAGGTGTGTTGTGTTCCAGGTCAGCCAGTACACATTCGCCATGTGCAGTTACAGAGAGAAGAAGTCGGAGCCGCAGGAGCTCATGCAGCTTGATGGCTATACAGTGGACTACTCTGAGCCACAGCCAGGTAGCTGCTCCTCTCTCAGGCCCCAGCATCATACTACATTAACACAGCAGTGCTATTTAAAGTTCACTACAGTCAAAGCTAGTTTTCACAAATATTTGACTCATCTTGGATAATATAGATAATCTGTGTCTAGTGTCTGCATGTACCCTGTTTGATTTAGCATGATTGTACCTGGTGCATCTTATTATATTTTTGGAGGAATATACCAGTCTCCAAAATCAAATACATATTTTAAAATAAATAAATAAATATATTTGTCAGGGTGTATATTTATAAGCATGCGGCCCCTCTTTCCTTTATCTAAACCACATTGGCATCTTAATTTTTTTCTTTACAATACATTTTCCTGTATTTTGTCAACATTAACACCATGCATTCCTCTAAGTGAACTGAATTTGCCCAGTTAAATTCAGTCAGTGACATGTATTCTGAAATGTGCAGAACTAAATTTTGTCAGCGTAATGCATCTCTGTTAGATTTGCACTCTGTTTCATAATCAACTCAAGTTGAGCCTCAAGTGCCAGCTGAATGAGTTTTGAGGCCTGATAGCGTTTTCGTTCCTGTACGTTTCAAGGTCATCTTTTTCTCCCCCGGAAACATTTTTGCCTCTTATTTATGCAAACCTGAGCTTTTTGAAATGAAAGGCGCATCAGTATGAAAGCGGTTATACAGACAGCCAGCGCGGCGCTGTTCTCATCCTACTGAAAGGAATTTGTTTTGGAGAGAAGACCTTTTGAAAAACTGTAGACCTGTTAGTGGTCCTCAACATGTCCCCAAAAAAGAGAAGACACGAAGGTGTGCGTAAATCATGAGTGTTCTCCACATTTCTCCTTCACATTAAATATTGGCTCAAACTGATTAAGGTAGCAAGGCTGTGTCCTTTCAGTGTGTTTAGTGCATTTAGAATGCAGTTTCTTTGAGTGGGGATAAAATATCTCGTAACGTCTAAAAAGTTAAAAACATTTCAGTTTCTTTAAAAACCTGTTTCACCCGCTCTGTGTGTGCATATATATTGCCTGTTCTATATATATATTATTTCTGACTTCATGCCAAAGTGTATAACATTTTAAATTGTGTGCACTAGGGCTCCACAATATATTGTTCAGTAATTGTTATTGCAATATTGATCTCTGCAATAGTGCCATTGCTAAAGGTGGTAATGTACAAACAAGCCCTGTAATTAATAGACTACAATTCTACAAAATTCTTGCTGTACTGAGAGCATCCCCTAATTCCTAACTTCAAATGTTTCTGACTAGATTCTTTGAGTGGATGAGTCAATATAGTCACAAGATTTAAAAATGGTTAATAATTTTGTTAAAAAGTGCAGGCGGTCTTTAATCTTGTTATATATATATATAAGCCATATCACATTTGTAGGTAGTGGTGCATTAAGAGTTAATACTTTTTCAGTACCACAGTGTAATTATTCATTTAAACAGCCTAACACATGCCATATGCCATCCCTGCTGGGTGAAAACCAATCTCCAAAATTGTAACTTTTCCTGAGAGAGAAAATTATTCTTATATTTATATATTTATAACTTTCAATGAATAATTTTTTTTGTTGTACAAAATGAATTCATTTTCACACAGTGTAAAGGATTGATATCTTGTTTAAAATATTGTTAAAAAAAGCAAAACAAAAATGCACATGCAAAGTTTTTTCTATAGGTGGATTAAACCAAGCATGCCAGGTTGACAGAGATGCACTCATCTAAGAACAAAACATTTCTTAACCATAGAGGTCAAGAGTTTTATTCAGTAACTAATATGAACATACATTGCAGGGATCGATCATCATACAATAAATTATTTCCTGTCTGTGTTAGACATTGTAATTAATGCTAGGCTATAATTTATTTCCTCAACTCATTTTTAATTTTCCTTTTGGAAAAACGTTTCAGTTACTTATTCTTTCGATTTGAAGATTCTATTTTTTAGGAAAAAAAGGTTAAATGTGAAAAATCTGACAAAATTCGTGTTCTGTCCAATAACATTGGCTGTGCAGATGATGACTGTAATTTTTCTCCCCGGTTTTCTTTTATTATCAAGTGTCATAATTCTATACTTATTACTGGTATAAAATTGGTGTGATTTATTCTGGCAACATTAATTGCAGTACATAGTGATACTGTCACAGTGTAGTATTTTGCCCACATTGTGCAGCTATGGACCACACATATTGTTTATCTGCACAGGCCTTACTGACTAAGTAATGACTGAGTAAATAATCTCTCGCAGGTCTTCAGGGAGGTAAATCTTTCTTTAGTGCAGTCAAAGAAGGGGATGTGGTGGTATTTGCCACAAATGATGAGCCGGACCGAATGCTCTGGGTACAGGCTATGTACCGCGCCACAGGCCAATCCTATAAGCCGGTACCACCCGCCCAGAACCAGCAGCAGAACTGCAGAGGAGGGAACGTCCAGAAAGACACCCCTGCTTCATTACTCAGTAGGTTGCATCCTCTCAGATCTATGGGACGTCACAAGTGATTTATGATACCAGCTTCACACCTTTGCTCTGCTTTCTCTTATTTGCTTATTTAGATTCCTGTTTACTTTAATGTGTTTCGCTGCAGGCTAAAAGCCCTTCTTTCAGTTGGAATAGAGCTGTTTCTCTGAGGATTTTTCAATAGTGCGGGTGATGGGGTGGAGGCTGGCTTCCCATCGATCCATTGGGCTGCGGTTCTCACACACTCTCTAAACAAATGTCAGTGGGGGGCTTAAATGACCCAAACACTGCCACGGAGTGAATGAAATACCTCTTGCAAAAAACTCAAAAGCTACAATTTGCTCACTTTGCTCCACAGGCTGGATAACCAGGGAACCCTTTTATAATAGCTTATTTATGGCCAGACTATTATAAAGGCTACATTCCATAACCTAATGACAGTGAGAATCATGTTTTTAAGCTTTTCTTTTAAAAAAAAATAAAAATAAAATAATTTCACCTAAGTTGCATGTACCTTTTAGTGTTGTCACTATCACTAAAAAACCTCCAGTGCTGCTTGGCAAAATGCTGGACAATAGCCAGAATAAAAGGTGGCACTTTGTGTCTTAGACATGCAGGCATTTCAGAAAGTGAGGGCAAGCTCTCCACTTTCATCTCTGCAAATGCATCATGTTCTGCTGTGCTCTTGTTAAAAGCTCAGTTCAGTAAAAATGTGTTTCTTTTCTCATATCTCTAAGGCCCTCTTCCCCCTTGTTTCTTGCATTAGGTAGGACCTCATATGGTACTTTTTCCTGCAAACATTTTTGCCACTTATTTATGCAAGCTTGAGCCATTTGAAATGAAAGGAAGATCAGTTTGAAAGTGGCTTTTCACACAACCAGTGTAGCGCTGTGCTCATCCTACTAAATGCTGGAGAGAACAGCATTTAAAAATGTTAATACCTCTTAGTGGTCCTAAATAGGCAAAGACTTGGACAAAATGATGAGAAATGTATGAGTTCATGTGAGTGTTTATTTGTCTTATTTGATGGACAAAAGGATTTCTTAACTGATGAATGAAGTGAGACTATACTCTCCAAACAGACCTCTCATATTGTCATTTGCAGCGATGTTTTTGTAAATGCTAATTACTGAAGTTCAAAATACTTTCTAAAACTTGAAGTTAACTTCTTTGGATGCTAAACTCTCTATCAAGATTAATTCACATGGATCCTTGATATGCCCATGAGGCCTATATGTTGAATGGCACTTGCTCAGTGTCTGTCCTGTCCTATTGCCTTAGTCTCTTCACTGACCATAGCAGACCTCTTGTCTCATGGCCCAGATGAGTGTCACAGATGAGCTCCTCCAGCAGAGGTTTGGATTACATTTCAGAGCATACTTGTGTGTGGACAACCATGTCCAGGCCGTACAATCCCGACAAAGCACGGATGTCCTGTCTGTCTGGCCGCATCTGTCCCTCAAAATCCAGCTGCTTTCACCGAAGTGACCGGCGGGGGCTATACCTGTGATATGGGCTCAGTGCCGTGTTAATATCTGTCATAAAGCTCCTGTCCACCTTGCTGGCTTGTGTCAGATGGATGTGACTGCTGCCATGAAGACAGAAACGGGAGATGGGCTGCCTCTTCTGGACTGGGGTAACATGCCATGGCCCTTCAGCCCCGATTAGAGACGACAGCCCCCCTTCCTCCTCCTCCTCCAGCTCCTACACTCCCACCCCTCGTCCACAGATAATAGCTGTAAGTTAAAGTTGACACAGATCAATATGCTTCTTCAGTCAAACTGGATCTGTCAGGCTTGCGCCTCATGGATCAATATGAAGCTTCCCTCCTCTTTATTACTGCATTTAATCTATATTTCCTTTTGTGTTCTTTCTTTCATTCTCCTCCTTGTTTCTTTATCTCTTTAAGCCCCCCCCTCCACCCACCCAAACATCTCCATCCCCGTTCCTTTCCCAAATGACATTAAGGAGCTGATGCTTCTGTAGTAATGAATGTAATATGACCTACATCGGAATTAAAGTGAGTAGGGACAATGGAGACCCGGACACGTTTCCAGGCCAGAAGAGAGTAGAAGTGTTTGTGAGTCGATTGGAGAATTGCGACTGTCTAACAAGCGGCGGTCAGGGGGGGACTAACAGATGCCCACAGTGCTCCTGGGCACACACTTGGCTTTTCTCTGTCCATACAAGCATCCACAAAGTCGTCGGCATGCCAAAAATGGCAGCGTTAATAAAAGCAATCACTAATGCCCGGCTCAGGAAGGTGCCGCTGGCCATGCAGGCGTCAGGAGATGTGTCTCAAAAGCCTTGGTCTTTTGTGGTCTTCCTGGAGCGAAGACCTCACTCCGCATATGCAGCTCTCTGATGGCCGGCAGCAAGAGTTAGGCTTTTGATGGGTTCCCCATTAGCCGGTTTTCAGGACGCGTGTGACGAGCGCAATGAAAAGACTGGAAATGAACTTGGACACACTTTTAGTGCTCCCTCCTCTTCTTTCCTCCCACAGAGTCTCTCTCTCTCTCTCACACAAGCTGACCTGACCGTGCACCCTTCAACATCTTGCACGTGTGTGTCATTTTTCTCATTTCGACTTGATGTGTGTGCTTTCAAACCCACCCATCTGCTAGTTCCTTATTTAAAAAAACTCTAAGTGCATATGGGAATGTGTAGAGACAGATGGTAGACAAGTGTGGACTCACTCTCACTCTCCTCATATTTATCGAACCTTTGCAAAGGTGTAATGCCTTCTTCGAGGTTGAGACTCAGTTGACATGGTCCATAAGAATACCGTTTCTTGTATGTGAACTGCATGTGTTCTAAATCCGCTGTGTACCTGTGCATGACGCTTAGAAGTCATCTACAGGCCACCATGTTCTTTTGCTGGTGCCGCAGTTAACTCTCATTGCAATAACAGCAGAGTATTCAAATCGGTTTGAGAATTGATTGCATGGTTTATGAAAATGAATTTGGATACTAGCAGTTCCTGATTGATGAACATAGAAATCCTCTCCCTGTTTCTTTTTATGTATGTGTGTGTACATGTGTATATTTTAGTTCAGAATTGCGAAATCACAATGCACTCAGATAGCTAGCAGCTTTCTGATGACAGCTCCTGTGTGTGCAAGCAGTGTTGTCAGTTTCAAATGTTTACTGCGGAAGTATGGAAACTGGCTGTCACAGTAGCTTTGGCCAAAAGAGGCGACATGCAAATACAGGAAGATGATGATGCCAATGCAAGCAAACCCTGAATTAGAAATGTACAAAATATTCTGAAGCATGAGATGTGTTTTTCCTCTTTCCATTATAGCATAGTGGTAAGATACATAGATTTTCATTTTAATTGCACTAATACACTTAGTAAATGTCAAATAATTTCTATGTATGCACAATGCGTTTGTTAGTGTATGTGATGCTTTGTTGTCTATGTATAGTCTATATGACAGCTACCTCTGTATATTTTGCTCTTTGCTGCAGATAGATACAATATTCTTCCAACTTGTAGAATCTGTTGGTATATTAATAATTGTTATTTATTAGAAACTTATACTATGTAGATTGGAATGCTGTAATCTAGTCAAAACATGAACTCATGTCTTTTTGTCAGTTTAAAAGATTTTGGAAACAAAAAGAAGGAAAAAAGACAATAGCAAGTGTTATTAAATAATACAGTACTATTGCTCTTTTTTATAGCAAGAATGTCACAGAATTAATATGACTGTTTGTGTGAGCAGCAAGATCTAGTTATTACATTTTTATTCACATTCTGTATATTATTTTTATTACTTATGATCCCAAAGGGAGAATTTGGGTGCTGTAGTAGCAGAAGAACTAGGCACATTATATACCCTAAATAAATATGCGTCTTGCGAGGTGTTGTTGTTAATATGAAAATAATGTCAAATAATGATTTTACTGTTTAAACTCAATTGCATTCATCAGATTTGGCATATTGATGCTATAAGCATTGTGATGTATAGATATGTATTGTATGTTCATGGTCCAGACTGAATGGAGTATATTTGTGGCTCAGGTTTGGAGAGGGCAGGAGTGGAGGAGCTCATCTCTGCAGTTCCCTGCAGCTTCGATCACGCCAGCCTCTTCCGATCACTGCAGAAACACACACTCGTCCACCGCATGAACGACTCATTCTCCTGCCTGGTGAGCCCTCCCTGTGTGTGTGTGTTTGTGTTGTTATAGTTATTGTTGTTTGGCTGTGAAGGAAGGTGGGAATAGAGTGGTCTAAGACTAATTAGGTTAATCACTGTTTTTTCTTCAGACTGTAAAATACTGCTGCAGTGCTTTAAATACTGTATCATTAGTGTAATATCAGTAAGGTTTTTTAATCTGGCATTTAACTTTGACTTCCACATTAGCTGAAACTGATCCTCAAAGGAAACAGAATGGAGGAGAAACGTGTAGGAAGATATCCCTAGGATTAAAAAAGGTTTAAATGTCACGTTTGAAAATGTAACATAAGAGCTGACAGTGGCTTAGTGCATTTTCAGTTTCACATAGGTGCTGCCCAAAATATCCTAGGTACGTTGAAAAGCCAGACAGCATTCTTCTAGAGCGTGGGCACTGTGCGCTGTGACTGATGAGAAGTGTGCGTGTGTGTTTATATGTGAGTGTGTTTAGGGACGTGGGGTTGAGGGGGAGTGTGTGTAGGGTTAAATGTCCACAGGGGAGGGATGTGGCCCCTCAGGCTAAGTGAGAGCTCACGCTCAAGAGGAAGATAAACGTTTCCAATCAATACAGCCCGTATAGCAAGTGCAGCCTGCTGCACTGCTGCTGAGCCGCTCCGTACACTGAAAAAAAGAGCCATGCTGAGAGTTACAGTGCTTATATGTATGTGGGATGAGGCTGGAATTACATAGCGCCGACAAATACTCCCTGTTACACTTGTCGTCGCACACACCGTCTACATGGAGGTGGGGGGGGTGTATTCATCTGACTAATACTGGAACAAAGGAAGATGATGAGATGATATGAACTGGAGGTGTAAAAGTGTTTCATGTGCTGCATTGTTGGCTGTCATGGCAACATTTTGTAATTTGGCATAAAAATGGAAGCTGCCCTTTACACTGGGTGAACATTTCGTGAAGGAACCAAAAGAATAAATAAATAAAGAATAAAAAAATCTTTGCAGTAACATACATTAAAGGGTCCATATTTTTTGCCTCCTGAGGTCCACGTGTGATGTTGGTGTGGTTTTACGTGCCATCACAATTCTTTTTACGTGGCTGTTTCTTGCTCACACTTTATATCGGGCTGTTTCTGTCATTCTATGTAAATGACCTCCGTACTCATTGGCAGCCCTGCAATGAGATTTTTTCGCAAAGCAGTCACAAAGCAACATTGTTATATAACTTCGGAGTGAATGGTCGAGGCTAAACTGCTATTGGCTGAATTAACGAATTTACCGACATCACCAAAATGCTGATTTTATTTTTGCAACTAGCAAATGTAATCTCTGTCTTTCAAAACAGTGAAGGAAAATTCAGTTTTTCAAAGACATGGGCCCTTTAACGATAAAGCTCTTTTTGCTTTGCCAATAAAGTTCCCATTCAAAATGTATAAGGTTCTGTGTCAACAACGTTCAGATGATGTGTTTGTTACAAACAGGTTTGTAGTACCGGGCTACAGAAAGGACATGACAGCTACAAGGACAAGTAACAAACTGCTAAACAGTCTTGTGCTTTTGTCCTCTTCATTGTGCGTATATACCTGCTCTCAGAGAGTACCTTATGTTTGGCAGCCGTCTGCTGAAATACTAAGTCTGTGCTCAGCTCTTTGTGAGGGTGCCAAGGCTTTTGTTCAAACTTCAGTGGACGGCAAAAAGCCTTGTTCAGACCACAGTGAGCCACAAAGGCCACCTGAATGTGGTGCTTTTCCCATGCTTCCTGGGACAAGGACATCTGTGGGGGTGTGTGTATGCGTGAGGCATTCTATAATACAGAGAGAAAGAAAAAAAAATTAATAGTTATATAAATGGGATATCTTTTTTTTCTTGGTTTTTGTTTGTTTTTTTTGTTTGTTTTTTATGTGTTTTAGTACATTTGAAAATGCCAGCTGCCTTCTCTGTTGTGTGAATATGCAGTGATGAAAGGAGGAGTAGAAGTGGTCAAAAATATCTTGGAATATCTTGGGGTACATTAAAAATCCTTCTTCCTTCTTCTACACAGTTACTATTTGGGAGATATTTTGTTCTTGCTGTTTTGCTATTGCCATGTAAAAGATTTATGGGGCTAATGAAAAATGCAGATGATGTCTGTCTAGATCAGTTAAGCTAGTGAACTTGATTGTGAAGGGAAACTCAGATCTTATTCCAAAAGCTAATCAATGCTTTTGCCCTGAAGGAAAATCAATAACTGTTGACTTTTTGTGGATACATGTACATAAAGAACAACTTTTTTTGCGTCAGTTGTTGAGGGATTAGGCTCAGTGAAGTGTTGGTGATTTGAAGACCAATTTTAGCTTTTTCAATCAGTAGTGCAGCAGAGGATTCCCTGAGGCACAGCGCTGAGCACATGTAAGCGTGTGTGCAGGCTCAGGTTTGTCTGTTATCACGTTTTAAAGTCATCAGGTTGTATAATACCACAAAAACCTCCCATCCCCCTTTCCAGTGACAAAGGTAAGACACCAGACGCCTGTGAATTTAACAGCAAATGAGGGGCAGTGAGGGCCAGTCATGTTCAGCCCTAATATAATTGCACACACCCACTCTGCGTTCCACCCCTAATCACACACTCTCCCCACAATGGGCACACTCACGTCTCCACACAAATACGCATCTGTGCTGAAATTATTAATTTATTAATAAAAACTAGCTGACTTGTCATCAGTGCTGCAATCACAAGAGGCATGAGCACAACAGTGTGTTCAGTACCAAGACAGTTTATTGTGGGTATTTGGTCATTTTAAATCAAAGAAAAATAAAATTCAGGGCTTTCTGCAAATCTACTGATATTTTGTTTTAATTAATTGTTAATGAATTTGTTTGATTAGCATTGAGATGAATAAGAGGGCCTTCTATTGCCATGTCAACAGGGCTTATAACATGTACATGCCCAGGTAAACTAGTGGCAAATTAATAATTTATACAACAGATAATTTATATAGATTTCTTTAATTCAATTGTTTTAATTGAATGTAATTTAATTATTATGGTATGTTGGCTACAGCATGTGACATACTCCACCACCATCGACAACAGAATGGTTGGTCATCCAGGACAGGGACAGTTATGAATTTCCGCAGCATTTTAATAACTGAGGCTGCAGGCGTCAGCATGCTAGCAGGGACTTTCCTTTCTGCTTTTGTTATTATGCTGCGCTCTCCATCTCGAGCAGAATGTTGTGTTTTTAAGTGGCATCAAACGTAATGGAGACGTTCTTAGTTGTGTTGTAGCCCCTCTTGATGCCCCTCACAGTATGAAAAGAGATTGCAAATCACTGATGTCCCTCTCCTGATGTCACATGGCTGACGTTTTTACTGTTTATCTGCTGCTGCATCTTAGTCATTTTTCTCATCGTTACAATTATTACAGAAGTCTTGGACTTGCAGAAGTCTTGGACTTGAATCTTTGTGGGGTTTGTTTTTTCAGAATCAAAATATTTTCCTCAGTTTCCTTAGTCTTAATAATTTTATATTTAAGATGTAATTTGTAGTTTGGTATTAACATTAATAACATTAAAACATTTTATTCCAGTTTATTTCATTAAATAAAAAGTTTTTCCTCAGATGTTGAGGCCAGGTGATCATAACTATATGGAGAAAATAGCAAACGTAGATTAAATTAAAATCCATCGGATTTGCTTGAATTTCATCCCATCTCCTTTGAAATTCTCAACTGAGGGAATGCACCTTGTTTGTTTTGAGGGTTTTCTGGCTTCAGTGAATGTGATGTTTACTTGGTTGGCTATAAATTTTGGGCCTGGCTTGGCCATACTTGATTGTTTGCCCTCCTGATGAATTCTTAAATTGCCTTAGTAAAACGGGCCATTGCCTCCTTTGTGTTTTGTTTTGTTTTGTTTTGTTTTGTTTTGTTTTGTTTTGTTTTGTTTTGTTTTGTTTTGTTTTGTTTTGTTTTGTTTTGTTTTGTTTTGTTTTGTTTTGTTTTGTTTTGTTTTGTTTTGTTTTGTTTTGTTTTGTTCAGCAAACAAGAATCACATTTGCTTTTGCCTAGACTTTATGATTTCTGGTTTAAAAGTTATCTGTGAACAGCACATTGTCCATTCACTCTTGAGTTTGCATTTCAGTGGCAGTTCTTCTAAAGGGTCTTTCACTGAGTCTGTGTGCTACTTACCCCAAAGGCAGATCCTAAAGATGAGAACAAAACCAGAAGGAATCAGACATTCACAGCTCTGCTATATGTGTGCATTTAATACAACTGTATATAACTCTCTTAAAAAAAACATTCGATCCGTTGTTTCAGTGCTTCCATTCACTTAAGAAAGAAGAACCTGAAGTAACTGAAACCTTATAAGACATATGGCAATTGAAAAATATGTCTGGATGTCCTCAGAAGTAAAAGACAGACCTTCCACATTCGTTTCTTCATTCTGAATTTAAACTGCTTGAGTACACAAGAAAGAGTCATCTGACTTCACTCATTTTGTTTCAGAATTGCTGAAGTCCGTAGAAAGCTCTTCTCGTGTTGTGGTTTTGTGTGTGCGTAAATACAGTGAGGAGATTTTCCATGTCTTTCAGACTATGAGCAGCATTTTGAGCCAGACTGCGCCGTGTTCGTTAGGACGATGCGACTGCCGTCTCTGTCAATTGCTAGTGGTTAATTGAGCGGTCGGAGCCAAGACACGAGCAGGCCATCTGTTTGTCACGGTGGAACATCTTGTGGCACTCTGTTCGGCACAGGGCCATTCTGCTGCAGCTCTGAGTGGTGTGATATTAATAGATCTTGGGAAGAGACAGGCTGAGAGACAGACATAGTGATAAAAAGGGAAGAGAGATCGATGGTTGAGAAGGATAACAGAGGGAAGAGAAAAAAGGGAGATTTGTAACTGTAGAAGGATAATGGGTATTTTTAGAGAGAAGGTGTGGATACAGAACCAGAAAGCGTAGAAATGTGTATGACATGACAATGTAATGGGCAAACTTCTTGAATCATTCCAGTCAGGGGGAAAGATGCTTGAAGGGGAAGTTCATAGGTGGTACTGATGAGAGATATAAACAGATATAAAGCATACTCTGTTGAAAATGGCATTTCTTATGCTGTATCTCTGAAATGGGAACTTTACAGGAGGAGGACAGAACAGTTTTGGCTTTAATGTATGTTGATGTCACTTTAGACCATTTCTATTGGCCCATTCATCTTGAAATGTTCACACAATGTAAAGAACAGCTAAAATGAAGAAAAAAAACATTAAATGTATTTTTAAAAAGAGTTAAGAGGTTTAGATACAAAAGTGATGACATGCAGTGGCACAGCTACATGACGTGAAACAAGACAAGGTGAATCACAAGAGGGCATCCCATTAAGAGTCCTGCTGCTTTCAAAAACATGAACAAACATAATCTAAATCTTCTTTCAGGTCAAGAGAAAGCCATGTAGTGAGAAAGGAGGAGGCGAAAGGTGAAAGCAAAGACGAGGACATGAAGGCACAGCTATGAGGCACACACTTAAGTCAAAATATGCTCGCTGTGTGCCAGCTGAGCAAAACCTTTGAACCACACTCCTCGTCTTTCCATCTTTTAATGGTAATGATAGCTGCATCTTCATACGCAGGCTGTGGGGTCATGGGGGTCTGTATCCAGCCTGGTCCTCAGCATCATGCTTGCTGCTCCCTGGTGGCTGGTGGTCTCCTGCGAGTGTCTGCGGCGCTGTGTCAGTCCTCACGACTCCCAGCCTTCAGCACTGCCGTGGGCGAGCGGCCCCCTCAAAGTGCTAATTTGTTAACGTTCCTACGGAGAAGGCGTCTTAATTAAGTTTGTAAGATTCATGCCTAATTTAGTTATTATGTGAGGGATGAATGAGCTAATGAATGCAACAGGAGCGTCTCGGCACGCTTCACCCGCCCGCATTATGTGTGACTTTTCTGCTTATGAATTAATTGTTTGCGCTTAACCTTGCTCTCACTCGTTTGTTAAATGTTGAAATTAGATAGGGCATTTTTTCCCTTTTAGGGCTGATGCCTGGTTAGTAAACTGGGTGTTTTTTTTTTTTTGTTTTGTTTTTTTAGTATATATGTTTGTTAATTTTATTAAGTTACGTTTGAAACAAGAGACCTGTCCAAATGCTATTCTTCTAAATGTAATTTGCTTAGTTGCTGCGTTTTAGAAAATGGAGCAAAATCATGTTAAATCAGTCCACACAAGAAGTATGACCAGTGAAAGCTACAACTCTTAAGGTTCAGAAAAAGAAATCAGTTGGTAAATTTTGGTTACAGCTTCTGGGGTGTTTGCTTAAGTATATTTTGGATATCTGAGTAAAGTAGTGGTTCAAATTAGTTTAGTGCTTTTTCTGTCGATTATATTAGAAATATAGCAATCTGACAATAATTTTCAGAATTCATCAAATAATCAAAATGAATGATATGAACTTTATTGCAGGTTTATATACAATGTGATTTTTTTAAGAGTAATCAAATTTAATTGAGTAATCAATGCAGCCCAATGTGAGATGATTTTCTAACAATAATATGTCAAAACCTTTTTTCTATGTGCAGGGATGGTTCAGTCCAGGTCAGGTGTTTGTTTTGGATGAGTACTGTGCTCGCTATGGTGTGAGAGGCTGCCATCGTCACCTCTGCTACCTGAAGGAATTGATGGAATTCTCTGAGAACAATGCCCTGGTGGACCCCACCCTGCTCCATTACAGCTATGCCTTCTGTGCTTCTCATGTCCATGGGAACAGGTACCAACGCACCTCACTACAGTCATTTAGTCTCTGCTTCTAGACAAACCTGGGCTTTCAGGAGAACAATGTCAAAGCCTAACAGTGCTTTGGGAATTGTGTGTCTTAGCTTTTTCATTCTCAAATGTTTTTAACTTCAATAGTAAGTTTGGATAATTTCTGTTGCTCAGTTTATCATAAAATTTTCATGATATCCTCAAACTACGTTGTGTTCCTGCAGTGACATAATGCTAAATGTACCTTCAATGCAACCAGAAAAATAGCAAGACAGTCGTAAATGTACCTAAACACACAGGAGGAAAACAATATTTTATTTAAAGGCGTCCTGCACATAGTACATAAACTCTGACTATTTAAAGGCGCATTACAGTATTTTGCTTCACTACATGTAGAAAGTCCTTCTACATGTAGTGAAGCAAAATACTGTAATGTGCATTTAAAAAGCATGTTCAATTAATTGTAGAAAATACTTAATAAACAAATCTGTAGAATAAAAATAGTCTCTTGTTTTAAGCCTTTATTTATGCTGGCTTGAATGGTGCTGGAATGATGTGGATTTTTTGTGCTTACAGCTGACTCAACTGCTTTATACCCAATTACTGGCATAACATTATATTAATGAACCTTCATTGTAGCTCTGTGACTGATAGCAGACTCATAAAAAACATTTAGCCCAGAAATGCTGTGTGTTCTGTATTCAAATTGAGGATTCCATATTCAAAATGTGGATTCCATATGTATTGAGGGACTGATGTTCAGCGCATCACAGAACAACCCAGAAGGGCTTTTTGTATGAATATAATGAATGTCTTAGAATAGATATTTCAAAGACAAAAAACAGCAGCACATTCAGTGTAAACTGTCTTGTTGTGGTATTTCTCAAAAGGGAGTAAGCGTGGGTTTTTGCTTGCCAGATTAATTAACATTCCTCAATAATCTTTAATGTAAAGCACTTAAAATTGAAATGATGAAAATGATGAAGGTTTTAGCTAGTTTTATATAACAGCATTTGTGTCATTTGTTTTGTTGACTGAATTTTAAATTGGCTGAAACATTTTTGTATTAGACTACTTCATTCATACGTTCTAACAGTCCTTTAATGTAAGATAGGCTGTATTAAAGAAACCATTATAAAGCAGTAAGGTGAACTTGAACAGTAAAGAATGAAAAAGGCTCTTTGGTATGAGCAATGTTCTTGTCCACTTGTTGGTTTAAGTCCTTTGTGTTCAGATTGTAGACTGTCCTCTTTAAAGCTATTAGCTTTCTCTTTATTGCAAATCATCTCCATTTGACTTATTCCACGCTAAATACACATGGATGTGCTGCTTCTCTGTGATTGTTAATTTAGTCAATTAGGGACGGTTATGATTAGCCTCTCTGGCTAATCACTGGGTACAAATGAAAACTGGCAGTAGTGGCTTTTTGTCAGTTTGCAGATTCATTTGAATAATTAATGTCTGTTCAGAACTGTGGATTCCTCGCTGACTGTGTGAGAATTGGTAAGAAATGCTATTTAACTCACAGAACAAACACAAGTTTTATGAGCAAGGTGTATTTGCTGGCCTGTGTCTCTGTTTCTCTGTTTTCAGGTGCCTCTTTTTTGTGTGAGTGCAGTATTTTATATCCTGTAATTCACTGACTGTTATATCCTGTAAATTCACTGACTGATTAAGACTGGCCAGAATATGTTTGCTATGCTACCTTTGTCTTTGTGAAAAGTAGCGTGTTTTGCTGTTTTTAAAAGGCTAAGATATTGCACTTGGTTAGTACGTTCACAGAGACCTCCTGCTTCCTGTTGCAACCTTTTACAGAGATCTGATTTGTATTTGTTGAATGGTTTTGTTAAATCTCAGTTTTCTGAATGAGATGTCATAGAATAAAGATGGCTTAATGCTGGTCAAGAAGACCTTGACCGTCCAGAGTCGAATGAAATGAGAGAATAAATTGATCCAATTTCTCAGTCCATACAGCCTTGCTCACTACAAGCATGCAACATCAAAATGATAGAATATTATCATATATTTCAGTCCTCTTCTGCCCGTTCAGGTGCCTCTCTGCTCACCACAATGAAGAATCATACTCCTTTAATGTACTGTCATCTATAAAGCCTGACGGAATAAGCTAAATACCCCTAGATGTTCAGAGAGACTAAGTGTATGACTCCAGTGATGTGTTTCAGCATCCTGACAGCCTACACAGTGCTGAGATTTTACCTGCAGTGAAGGCTCCGTTAGCACAAAGTTGTTTCTGGTGTGTCATGGATTGATCGTCACATCAGGAATCACATGCCTGTGACACGTTTGATTGGGTGATTGCTGCTTATTTATGACAGATGGTAGGGTCATCCAGGCTTGCTAGCAAGCAGGGTTCATAGCGGAGTTAACGTGTTAGTGTGTGAGATGCACCTGTGGGTGTGCAGTGACAGTGTTAAGCCATCTCCAGGAGTGACAGCCAAGACAATAATCGCAAAGCATCCTTCTTCTCACCTGTCAGTCCTAATCCCAGCCTCACTTGCCTGTCCGTCGTGCACAAACGCCCCGTTTGACATGAGCATTTACTAACTATTCCCCTCAGCGCACTCACGATGTAAACATGACATGCATCTGGGTTGTCATCTCTTACCTTGTAACTTATCGGGGGTTCTAGATATACATTTACACACGCCCACACATATTTTTACATATACTACATTTAGTCAAGTCGTGACATTTTGGCATTTTAACAGATATGTAAAAGATGAAAATACAAGAAAATGGCAATAATTTCCAGTGTGATAAAGTAATTAACTGTCATTTTAATAGTAACCTATGGTATTAACATTTGACAATGACATTTATAAATTATTCTCAGTATAAAAACAATTCAAATATTCATGGTTTGCTTATTTACTTCTAACACCTTTATAATGATGTATTAGATAAGGCACTTCAGAGCAGTTTGCCTGGACTCCTATAACTGATTAACCCTTGTTGACTAGCTGAGCACCAGGTCAGCATTTAGCTTGTCTGAAACACACTTGCTTCATTAGGTATGGACAATGAGTATGCCCCTCTACGCCCCACTCCCACCAGACCAACCAAGCGTGATGCAGCATGGCTAGAGATTTTGATGGCTGGAAAAAAGAGTGGCCACTGTGTGAGCAGGCTCATATTGCTCTTTGGCAAAGTATAGTGCCTACTGATTAGTATATATTTCTTCAAAACTGATGATTTAGGAATGTTTATAATTTATTAAGGATATTCTGACTTACAAAGCATTATACATATCTAATATTTCACAGTACAGTGTGTTACTGCGATCTGTGTGTGTTTGTGTTTGTGTGTGTGTGTTGTGAAATCATGTCAACATGGACCAGAATAAATGGTTCCAACATTGGCATGCAATCCATGCCATGATTAATGAAGGTCTGGACTTTTGAGTGGTCAATCCATAACACCATGCAATACTATTTGGAAGAAAGATAAATGTTGCCAGCAACAGTTAATGATGAAAATATGGAATATTAATTGAGTTACATATACAGAAGTAGTGTCTCTCAGTATAACGTTAGGCCACCATGTTTGCTAACGCAACATGCCAGACGTCTCAGCATGGAGTTGTAGAGGTTCCTAATGGTGTCCTGTGATAATCCATCCTTGCATCCTGAATATTCTCACACAGGTCCTGCAGATTATGTGTTAGGGGTAGAGGTGTAGTGACACCAGACCTTCTGGACGTGTGACAAGTGACAACAAACCATTCATCTTGGTGCTGAGCACAGTGCCACTATGTATGAATTTGTTGGTCGTCTCCACCAAGACGAAAGTGAGACTCGTCACTAAAGAGGACCTGCAGCCATTCTGAGTCACTCCATGACAATCTAGCACAACACCATTGCAGTCTTTGGTGACATTGAGGTGGTGTTAAGGGTGGTAACGGTCTGCGTGCACATGGTCCTGCATCATGCAACGGGGCGACTCAAGGAGGGCATCACTGCTCGCTGAATGTCTGCAATTGTGGCTGTTGGGTCAGTCAGGTACAGTGATAAGACCCGTCCTTGCTTATGTCACGTGCACGGCTGACAATTGCATGTCTCACAATTTCAAACCTACCCACCTAGTTTCATTTCTGTCAGTTGATTCTTTCTGGGTGCAACTGTTTTATGATAATGAGTGTAGGTGTAGGAGTTATTTGTGAAGAGGATTTAATATTAGATCTCAACATCATTGAAAGTGTTTGGACTTACATTTTGAGGAAAAAGAAAATGCATTTTTGGAATGTATGGAAATTATCCCTGCATCAAAATCTGAAAGCAAGAAATTAAAATGAATTAAAGCTGTAATGAAGGCATATAGTGAGCACACTAAGGGAGGTCTCTGACTTTTGCATAGCATTACCAACATGTTCAATTTAGTATTTATAAGTAAATGTACAGTAAGACAAACTACAAATTCATGGAGTTGTACACTATGTACAATGTGTTGTAATTAGTAAAAGTACATGGAGTGTAATTAAATTTGTGGGTTTTTTTTGTTGTTGTTGTTGTTGTTGTTGTTGTTGTTTTTTTTAAATTATTTGTAGGAAGTTAACCTTGTATGATGTATACTTCATTATAGTTTGGTTGGTGACCAGGAGCACAGCTTCATGTATGTATTGACTAAGCTGGACCCACACAAGGACAAACAGAGCAACAGAACAGAGCAATTCACACTGGTGCTCACAGTTCAATTCCCAGGCCTCTTGTTAGCAGCTGTTAAACTATGAGGCCTACACTGGAAATAATGAGCCGAGACATCAAGAGAGAAAAAGGGAAGAGAGAGGGAACATGGGGAATGGGTTGAAAGACCCCTCTGTCTTTTCTTCCAAGATGTCTCTTTGCTACCAAGAACAAACTTAGGATAAGGTTGGCCCCTCTCTCTCTCTCTCTCTCTCTCTCTCCCTCTCCCTCTCTCACACACACTCACACACACAATCTACTGCAACCCTTTACACCCCTTATTGAGCTCTCTTCGGATTAGCTGGCTCTTGTCAAAAGGAAAAGAGGGATTTCATTTAATAGAGAGGGATTTTGAGCACAGACCAGTTTACAAGTTGCACTTACAGCGGCAATGTAAAGAGAGGACTTGGTTTTTAGCATCAAGCTGTGTCATTCACAAAGTAAGTGGAGAGGCTTGGATAAGCAGACACAAAGCCCAGTAACAGACCGTTGTAGCTCAAGTTTAAAAATCTTGTGATTACATTTGGATTATGGGTAATGGGTTTCAGTGTAATTATCTAATACTTGACATAGGCATGTGTAACATAGGTAGCATAGCTATTTATTCTCCAGAAAAGTAACCTTTTTACTGCCAGATGGGCAGAATGTTAACAGTTTTGCCTTACAGTCTCTGCAATCTTTGATGATCTCTTCTATTTGAACATTGAATCCTCTGCAAATGATATGTCTTGTACTGCAAAATTAGGCTGAGCTGATAACAGCAAATAAGACCATGCAATCAACTACCGATTCACTCTTGTTTATTTCTGAATGCACTTCAATAAATGTCTAGCTTGTTTAGCTCATGGTGTGTGAGAATACTGCAACTGTTTCAGATTTGATAAGATTGTATAGTAAAGCATGATCAAATATCACATCATAAGATATAATGTACCTGTATTATTATCAAGGCCTAAATAGCAGGTTCCAGTCCTAATCATGCAGTATTAATTCAGATGTGCTTCTAATGCTGTATTATAATTATTGAACAGGCATTACATTTTAAAATATGACAAACAGTATGTAATATTCATGTAACTAAGAGGACAAAAGGCTACAACAGATCAAAATAGGAATACAGCAGGTCTCTTCCTGGGTGAAAGTCTTGGCTTGATTTTTTTAAAGCTTGATGACTTGAACTACCTAGAAATTACATGTCAGGTTTAAAAATTGGAAGCATGCTAAAAAGAACCAGATGTCTTTAATCGTGAAATGATTCAAGGGAAGATTGCTCCTCTTTTGCAGGCCAGATGGAATGGGCACTGTGACAGAGGAAGAGAAGGAGGAGTTTGAAGAAGTAAGGAGCAGACTGCTAATTCTTCTAGAAAATCAGATCACCCATTTCAGGTAAGGACTCTATTAGAATGCAGGCAATTCATAGCAATGTAATTTTCCTTTCTAATGTGAAGTTAGAGTGGACTAAATGACTATACGCCATCATTATAGTGCTAAATAAGTAAGTATACTGCAGGTATCATGAGTATCTAGAGATCCTAAAGACAGATCTAGGCCAATTATAGACAGTCTGTGAACAGTCAGTGTATAGTAACTGCGTAAGAATTTGTAAGTATTGTGATGGTATATTTTTGCCATATCTCCTCCTTTAAATTACCTCTTATTCTTTCAACAAAATATGCATCAAGAGATGAGCCAAAGTGCAACTGATGTTTGTAGTCAGTATATTGTAAAAATCTGTTGTGCTTCAGTACCTCTTAAATGCACTAGTCACACTTCGGTCTTTACTACTCCAGCTGCCCCCTGCTGGGTCCACCTGAAGAGTGCTAGAGAACGGCAGTAATGAAGCATGTAGACTTGAAGTTAGGCAGCAGCAACTCTTAAAAACAAGCTAAGACTACTCAACAGTAGCTCCAGAACAATGTGTGGGATTATGCAAATGTATGGCAGATAAAGGCAACATCAGTGAAGGGTGTGCTGAGGGCTAAGAGCAGGACTCAACCCCAGCTGATTAAAGCTGGTTGAGTCATTTGTTAAGTGTGCCTCATGTGCCACGCATCCAAATGGGACGGCAGCCTGACAGAGAGGGCCTCTTCTCTGCACTGAGTGCTCTTCACTAACACCTGTGGTCTGTACTGCCATTAAAGACTACTAGCCTTTTTCAACCTTTTCTCTATTCATTCATTTTAATATTGTCCGTGAGTGTGGTGACACCTGTTTCTTTTTTTTCTTTTGACGTCAAGAAAATTATTTTCTGGCAGTTTTCTTGCAGAAAAACATTTTCACACTAATTCCATCAGCTGATTAATGCTTTCATGATGCATTACACTTTCCTGGAGCTACATGTTTATCTCCTGGTCTGTTTGTTTTGTTATTCTGCCCTTCTCTGTCTATTTGTAGATACTGTTTTCCCTTTGGGCGACCAGAGGGTGCTCTGAAAGCCACACTTTCTCTACTAGAACGGGTATGTGCCCTTTTTATGCGATGCAGGTTTGTGTTCCCTATTGTATGCTATTGGTTCTGTTTACACTTGGTCACTTCATGTGTCACGAGTATCAGGATTATATCTGGGTAAGGCCAAGCCACATAAAAGTACCAGGTGTACACACCCAAGACACATTTAAACAGATGCGAATCCGATCACACAGTTTACTTAAGGAGGTAATTTGAAAAAAGTTTAAGCCACATGTTTTAGCAACGTACATGCATCTGTCTCTCCAAGACAAATTTGAAAAGTTGTCCCAGTACAGCTGAAAGTCCTAGCCATGCAGTATGTCACTGGGTATGTGATCATGTCTGCGAGTAAGAGAATGCACATGGTTGAGGACTGGATGTAACAAAATGCTAGATAGTAATATGGACAGTTATAATAGTAATATGGACACTACTGCATGAAACGATAGAGACTTAACGAATAAGCATTTGGTAATTAGTTGCATGTAACTAGTAGATTTCCATATTACATGCCACACAGCAATCGGATATCAGGAGACAAAGGAGACAAATTTGACTACCAAGTATACATGCATGTGGCTAAAACCAGGATATAATCTATCCTGACTATCCAACAAGAAGTGACCAGGTGTAAATAGGGTTATTGGGTATTGAAAACACTCTTAGCATGTAATAGAAGTTAATGTAACCCAATGTATTTTTTTTCCTAGTATTTTGGACCATTTCTGTAGATCCATTCATCATGACATTTTAACACAAGGCAAAGGGCGGCAGCTTTTAGATTCTGCATGACAGCGATAATATGTTGAACTATCAGTAGCAACAATATAAGTAGCTAAGTTTAGGTGACAGACATGCAAGTTAGAGCTTAAAATCCTAAACTAGCCTGCCATCTGAACATTTCTACTTTAATGTTGCTGCAAGTCTCTATTGGCTGTCACATCCTGACCACCTTTCTGTAGGCTCTTATGAAAGACATCACCACACCAATCCCTGTTGAGGAGATGAAGAAGATTGTTCAGAAGTGCCTGGAAAAAGCTGCGCTCATCAATTACTCCCAGCTAACAGATTATGCCCAGTTTGAAGGTTTTGAACACAGCATATTACTGCTAATCTCAGTGTGAACACAGAAATATGCTCTGCTTTGAGATGCACTTCATTCTCATTTCTTTCTTCAGCTGACAGCTCCCAGGCCCCTCCAGAGAAGAGATTAGAAGACATGATGCGCCTGGGGGAGCTATGTATGGAGGTGCTTCAGCAGAATGACGAATATCACTCTGAGGTAGGACACATAAAACAGTTGAAGTTCTCATACGTCAGACAAGACATTTATCAAGAATATCAGAATTAATCGTCAGGTCCTTCACTTTGCATGGCCATTCATATGTTCGAAAGAACACCCTGGCACATAGAACGACAGTCCTTGTTTATCATCGATTCATGATCATTTACCGTCTTGCTGTCCATTTTCCTCCCTGTGTCGCCACGACAGCTGTTAGTGAATAGTTTGGTTAGACAACTAGTGCCATTTCATAGTAGCAGCAGATGAAAACAACGCCCACAGTCCATCCACGCAAGGCCAACTTTAGTGAGCGTTTGCATGCTAAGGTTTTTTTTTCTTCTTCTTCTTCTTCTTCTTCTTCCTCTTCTTTTACTTCTTCTTCTTGTTTTTCATCTTTAAACTGATCAATCATAGGTGTTGAGGCTTCGTTGATGAAGACTGTGCTCATTTGCCTAAATGGTAGAGCAGCAGTAGACATCTGTTCGTGAGGTGTGGAGCTATTTTTAGGCTTCCAGCCACCAACAGCTGTCACATGTGAAGATGGCGATAATGCCAAAGCATTTGCACCTAATAAGATGAATGTCCCACGTGCTGTTACTAAGGAAACATTGAGGTGCTGGCACTGAGAATAGTCAGATATGGAACGCTTAAAGATCACATTTTGGATTTCTGCAACTTATCTGTTGTTCATGGAAGTAAATTCAAACAATTTGTTTATTACTTATTTTTTCAAATGCTGTGTAAATATTAGAAGTGGTTTTGCTCACAGTTTTTGTTCTTATTTTATGCCTGCATACTATTTGTGATGTACAGTATTGGAGCTTTAGAGAATGTGTATCTCTCTGTAATTGTCTTGCTCTCTTTCTGTCTTCCCCTCAATCTCCTTGTAAATGCACAAGGGAAGAGAGGTAAGTTTTTTTTCATAGCTTTTAACTCTCCTATTAGTGTACATTATTGTCAGTCAGATGCATCACTGGATCACTGTGATTTGTCCTATCTATGGAAACAATATAAAATAACAAATCAAATTAGAAAAAGGGACAAACAATCTAAGCTAAATTGTCTAGGACTCAAAATAATGTCAATACTTTTATAACCA
This sequence comes from Semaprochilodus insignis, assembly GCA_034552555.1. Taxonomy (NCBI): domain Eukaryota; kingdom Metazoa; phylum Chordata; class Actinopteri; order Characiformes; family Prochilodontidae; genus Semaprochilodus; species Semaprochilodus insignis. The sequence goes on along the minus strand of CM067474.1, from coordinate 48,258,209 downwards.
TGAAATTATACACATCAGCTGTTTACTAAAAAACAGCCAAACACCATTCTGGTTTTCAGTGTAGTTGAATCCAGTTTTTCAGTCAGCTTTGTTAGATTTGTGTGCTGTGCCCCATATTTTTGTCTTTGTAATAAGCCTAATTTGTTCATTTTCATCTTATCATTCTTGATATCTTGCTTTTAGCGTATTTGTTGGAGCAGATTGTTTGAAATGTTAAATAGAGATAACACAATACCACGTTTTTCTGATGCCAATATTGAAACTTTGAGATTTGCTCAATTTTGATACCAATCAGATTGTTCTTCTTAGATAAGCTTAAATAAGCATTTTTTCTTTACTTGATGAGAATCTAAAAAGTAAGCTACCATTACTCAGACACACTACTACTCTGCTCAAAGAAGTCTATAGCAAACAGTATCACATCACACAATGTGAAGGGTACTATTATAGGTACTTATATTTTAGTAAATACAAATGAAATATGATATTTTAATCCTGTAGAAATCTAGTAATCTAGACATTTAGTAATAAGTAGCTCAAGAATAGTCCTGTTCGAATTCACCTTACTGTAATGTAATAACAAAACCTGCTAATATACAATGCCACGCTTGATGTTATTGTTATTGAGTGTGGCACTTGTCATCTGATATAAACATCTGGACTCTTTGTGGTGTTTTGGAAGCATTAGATATTTTCTACCTGCAAATTAGCCACTCACTCAGATTACATTAGAGACCTTCACCTGGTGAAACTAATTTAGCTCAAACAGTAATTTAGATACAGTGGTCTTTATAAAACAAAATTTGAGGTTTTGAGTCACTGTCAGCTTGATGAAGAGGTGAAGTTCCTCAGCCACTCATGTTAATAACCATATGATTTGCATACACACATTGGTGCTGGTGTGTGAGACAGGGAGAGTGAAGGAGATGTTAATGGTGTTAGGTGGCCCTATGCTGTTGAAAAGCTGCTTATGAAAGGCTCAAAGTTGAGCATCCTCAAGGCCAGCTCTATTGTCACAAGAAGTCATAAAAGAGTGGCGTTTGCTCCCACATACCCTCCCACACCCCTTACACACATGCATCCACACACTCATGCACAAACATGCACAAGGATATCTGGTAACAATGGAATCTTTTAGTAGATCTGCAGCATTCTTCTCTTCAATACACATTTTTCATTTGACTGATTGCACTTTTCCTATTCGCCTCATGTTGGCAGCTACGCTAAGAGATTTCTTCTCTCTCTTGTGGTGGGGGGAGAGAAAGAATCTGAGACAAACGACAGGCTTTCCTTTACACTCACAGTTAATTGGGCAACAGACACACAAGCGTCTAGGTGTGTAAGAATACGAAGAAAAATTGATTGAAGGACTTGGATCCTTTCAGCGAGTTTTCAATGGGCAGCATACTTTCCCTAGGAGTGCAGAAGAGACGGCCTGATCCTTTGCAGTCAAAAAGGCCACATTTGTTCGGCTGACATTTATCTTTAATCTTCATTCGTTCTGCATAGAAGTAGTTTCTTTTGCTTTTTAATATGATTTTTGAGTGGCCGTGAAGTGAGTTCTGAAATGCTCTGGGATATTATTATTGGAGTGTTTCAAGAATAATTGTTTATGGATTAATTTTAGGGAAGAAGTGATTGAGAGAACCTGAGGATAGTTGAAAGCGAGTCGTCTTTGTCTTGCTTATACAGCAGTTTGGCCATTTACAATAGATGTGTACAAGCTTTATCTCCCTAGCTCATCCAACAGAGCATGATTAAAAATACACATGTTCGTTGACAGTTGATTATCACCTTACTGTACATAGCTTAGCTTTAATTCTATCAATATACTGTCTCTGTGCTCGTTAAAAATCCTTTAGCGATTATATTGATTTTGTCACTTCTCAGTGATCTAGCCAGCTTTGTGTATGCATTTGTATAATACTGATCTATGTAGATGCTGAGCTTCATATTATGTGCAAATGTCCTAATTAAATGATGTAAAGATGTTAGATTGAGTGTTCAGTGACAAGAGCAAAAACCATGATTTCATGGCATAATGTGTAGAATTTTTTATTCATCTTCAGCAAGCATCTCCACTGTGTAACATGACCAGGCAAGTTGAGCTTAGGAAAAAGACAGTGTTTAGTTGCTTCAGAAACGTCTAATTCCAATCGGTTGACTAGAGTTCTGTTTGTAAATCTTGTGCCGTTGATGTGGACACATTTGAGAAATAGATTTGTCACCAAGGATGGTATTTAGCAAAAGTTTTCATCCAAGAGAAACATTTCTCTATATGGCAAAACTATGAACATATGTAAACAATTAAGGCAGTGCATAAAAGTGCATTTAATTAATTCATCAGTGAACAACATTTTTGGCAACTGATATTATTTTCAGTATTTTTTCTTTTTATTTAAAAACTCTAAAAAAGCCTACATGACATGATAAACAGACATGATAGACTAATAAAGCAAATGGTTTTGATCTGTGTTTTTTTTTTTTTCTTTCACTCACACTGATCAGGCATCACATTATAGCCACCTCAATGTATCTACACCTAATGTATAGGTTCACATTGTAGTTCTACAATTACAGACTGTAGTCCATCTGTTTCTCTTCATACTTTTCTGATACCCCATCACCTTTTTTTCAGTGGTCATGACCCCCACAGGACCACCACTGAGCAGGTATTATTTAGGTGGTGGATCATTCTCAGCACTGCAGTGACACTGATGTGGTGATGGTGTGTTAGTGTGTGTTGTGCTGGTGTGAGTGGATCAGAGACAGCTGCGCTGCTGGAGTGTTTAAACACCTCAGTGTCACTGCTGGACTGAGAATAATCCACCAACCCAAACTATCCAGCCAGCAATGTCTTGTGAGCAGCGTCCTGTGACCACTGATGAAGGACTAGAAGATGACCAACACAAACTCTGCAGCAGCAGATGAGCTATCATCTCAAGGTGCACCTATCTGATTAAATGGATAAAGAGAGACATTGAGGTGGTCATAATGTTAGGCTGATCTGTGTGTTCTTCCAGAGTGTAACAACATTACTACAACATGTTAAATAAAAGGTGGCAAACAGGATATATAAATACAATACTACAATGCTACTTTTAAAAAGAGGAGACAGAAGGAAATAAGATGCTTTGTATGATATGTTCCTGCAACTAACACCATTAATTTGCAGAGTGGTGATTAAATCCTTTTCTTCATCTGCGTCTCCCAAATGTATGTGGCCAACCCTCCTCCACCCTGCTAACAGGTGTATAAAATCAAGCACATAACCATGCAATCTGCTTAAACAAACACTGGCAGTACAATGGGTCTCACTGAGTTGCAAGTTCAGTGACTTTTGATGTGGCGCAGTCATAGTATGGCACCTTTTCCGCAAATTAGTTTATGAAATTTCTGCCCTGCTAGATCTACCCCAGTCAACTGCAAGTGTAAAATGGGAGCTATGTCATTTTAGCCAACATCAACATGAGAACTGCGTGCTGGGAACTTCTTAAAATTGTTTTTTATGGTAATCAGTTGCAGACTAAGATCACTATGCTGTGAAAATGTGTTCTCTAGAGTGATGAATCACGCTGTCAGACAGTCATGATAAATAAATCTGGTTTTGTCAAATGCCAAAAGAACGCTACCTATCTGAATGCATAGGACCATAAACACACAAGTTTGATATGGAGGAATTCCAGTGACCTGCTCAGAGTCCTGACCTCAACCCCAGTGAACACCTTTGAGATTAATTGGAGCATCAACTGTACGTCAGCCCTTCTGCTCCAACTTCGGTGCCTGACCTCACAAATGCTCTTTTGTCTAAATGGGCACAAATTCCTACAGACACTCCGCTCTCCAACATCTTGTGGAAAGCCTTCCAAGAAAAATGGAGGCTGCTCTATGATTGCAAAAACTCCATAGTGATTGGGTATGGGATGAACTAGGTGTGCTTTTCAGGTGTTCAAATACTTTTGGCCATATAGTGAATATGGGTTAATTGAGCTACTTCTACATCAAAAGGTACATCTCCAAGATGGCCAATTTAGGAATGCTAGCATTTGATTGGCTGAATGCGAGGTGGCTAGCTGAAGGCTAACGTTCAATGTTCAAGTTTCATACTTACTGCCGGACAATAGGGAATTGAGAGCTGATCGGTGTGCTAGTGGAAACAGGGCTGTCAGTTCATACCTCAAGCATGGTAGAAAGTGTCTTTCTGATGATTTACTCTCTTTCCTCTATTGCTTACATTGCACAGCACACATAATGTAATTTTGTCCATTCAAACACTTTATGTACTTCATGGCACCAATAAAGAGAAGAGAGCTTTTTCACCAGCCAGAGTGTGAGAAGTAGGCAGTAAAGTAACTGGCCATGAACCTTATAGATTTAAAATGAAAACCTGCTAGCTACATAACTGATGTTAGTGAACCGTGGAAGCTAGCAGTGATGGTAGCTACCTAAATAGCAAACTAACCCTGTCTTCTGTCATTCGTAGGCTAGAAGGCAGGTTGCTAGTAGGATGGAAGATAAAATGGGTGGATATGAAATTATTGAATTCTCAGTGTAGAAATCCCATGAAAATATCACAACTAATGACTTTATTTGTAGGCACTACGAGAAGCACTGCAGCAGGCTAGAGAAAAGGAGTAGACTTCTTGATATGATTTTGCGATAATTTGGCTATTTTAACGTCCATGCAGTGTTAAATGAAAAATGGATGATGCAGTATTTTGTGGCACACATCACTAAAGGTCAGTGACAAGTTTGTAATGCCATTCAAAATGTCAGTCATTATTTATATTTTTATATCATATTACCAAGTAAACATTCAAAATGTCTTTCGCAGTTGTGAAGAATGCTGTTTGTTGGTTGCTTAGATGCGACGATCCACATTAGATTTGTGCAGGTTTTTAACTTGTTCCTTGTTAAAAATGATCTAACAATTGGACTAGGTGATCAGTTTATCACTTAAAATAAAGTTTTCACTGGTTTACATTGTCATATACACCAAGTGTTATATTCCCTGTGTAAGTCCTGTTACTTTCTCATTGTGAAGAATTGTTGTAACACATGTTGCTTGTGTGACTTGAAGGTAAATACCACATCGTATTTGGACCTATGTGACTGGCGGTTTCAATGCCACTGAGTGGCAGTGAGAGGTCACTTTTCTCTTCTGTTCCAAAGGACCAAGTTAGCTTTTGCCATTAAACACATTAATATGTTTTACAGTGAATCATAGATAGAAGTTGAAAACCAGTGAAAGACTTTAAAAGTATTGAAAGAAGGCTTTCGTTACCTTCAGTGCCACTATTGTTTGATAGAAGAATAAGGGTATCAAGCAATATAAAGGTCAACATCCATCAAACACCTGTAAGAATGGGAAATGGCCATGACTAACCTGGGAGTGATGTTAGCAAAAACACTTAGAGGTTCAAAAGAATAAGTAAAGTAAAGTTTTTTGCATATTTCTTTAATTCAGTGGATTCTACATGTGAAGCTTCCTGGACAAAGCATAGCCCAGTGAAGGCTTAGTTGTGTTTTTATTGTGGTTCTATAGCAAAGATGTGGCTTCTGCTTCTGTGCGTAGCTCAGCGTTTGAGTGCAGTGTATTCTCTGTTCTCAAGGTCTCTTTATTGTACTGCTTGTCATCCAGTGAGCTTGTGGTTGGTAACGTCCCTCTCATTGTTTTCTTCTTTTTAAATCCAGTGAAACCTTGAACACATTTGTCTGCCCTGGCATGTGAATTTCCCTTTTGTTATTTTTTTTTCACGTTGCTCTGTCTTTAAGTGTTTCTCTGTGGACACTGTACATGGCCTGAAATGTATCTCTTGTGCTTTATACAGCTGTAGATTTGTGATGTGTTTCTGTTATGCCTGTCTGTTTGTGTATATGCGTGTCATAGGCCTTCTCCTGGTGGTCAGACGTGATGGCAGAGCATGCTGAAATTTTCCTGTCCCTGTATGCAGTAGATATGGACGCCGCTCTGGCTGTACAGCCACAAGACTCCTGGGACAGCTTCCCTCTCTTTCAGCTGCTCAATAACTTCCTGCGCACTGACCGTAAGTTCACTTCAGTGCACCGTAATTCCTTCTGCCACCTCTGCAAACTCATTGTTTTCTTTTTTCTTTAGCCTTTCTTTCTTTTTCTTTCTTTCTTTAGCCTTTATTGTTTTGTTTTTAATCTAACATGTCTTCTTTCAATCGTTTTCAATCCTTCCTACACATTTTTCTTTCTATCTTAAGCCTTTAGGTTTTTTTTTTTTTTTCGTTTTTCATCCTTCATTTCTTCCTCCCGTCTTTCTTATATTTCTTTCTTTCTTTCTTTCTTTCTTTCTTTTACTCTGAATCTTTCTTTTTAATCCTACATTTCCTTTTTTACCTTTTATCAGTCCCTCAAACATTTACCTTTCTTTTTACCTTACCAATATTTTTTTTGTTGTTCTTTCCTTCTTCTACTTTTCCATTCATTTGTTTGTACTTTTTCTTTCACCTTTTCTTTCCCTTCTTGTACTATGTCTTTCTTTCTTCCTTTATTTCATACTAGTTTACTATTTCTTTTCTCTTTCACTTTTTCTGCAAATGCTTTGTCTCTGCACACCCATCTTCCTATCCATCTCTGTGACCCTTTGTCTTATCCGCAAGTTTGTGGAAATCACAGCAGGCCAGCTGTTTAGCAACAGTGTCCTAAGAGCTCTCAGCCCTCTTCCAGATAAACACACGTAGAGTTAACACTTCTAATGTAACAGATAACAATCATGCTTAGTAAAGCAGGTTAATATGTTGTGCTCTAGTGTTGGCAACATTGTAATTAGACGCATATGGTGATCTGTCAGGGCTAGTACAGAGAGTACAGAGGATCTGTTGCCATTATAGGTCTATATCTAGTTTTAGCATTCTTCCAAAGCATTTGTTATTTACATTTATATTCATTTATTCATACTACGCAAGGAATACTTTATGTTATGTGATAATTAAATTTGCAGTTATCATACATGATCAATTAACAATACAATACAATTTAGCCACTACCAATAACCAATAATCATGAACCAATAGAAATGCTCCAAAATTACATATTAGTTTGTTTTAGTGTTTATGTTTGTTTTCCTTTTCCTGTAAAGCTACTCTTTTGGAAAATGGAGATTTTTTTGGTTGTTGTTGGTTTGTTTGGACAGAAACAATCAGCAAAAGATGCTTTTATAATTTTAAAAGTACATTTTGCCTTTCTTACAGTAATTTGCTCACTAGTGACCAAAGCCCTCTTTGTGTGCTCTAGTTATACAAGGTACATCTGTGCATTTGACAGTAATTTCTATGATTAAAATCTGATAAAAAAAAGTCAGCTATACTGTTAAGCCACACACTCCTTAAAAGACTGTCTTTTTGTGCAGACTTGTTTGTATGAGGCTGAAGTAGATGCACATTGTTTTCTCCTCTAATTGCTTTCCTCTCTACGCTCAATTATTTAGCTGTCACAATACTCCTTTCATACAGTCTGAACTGTAATGAGAAAACCTTGTGGGATGTGTAGAAAGGACGGAATCATTATTTTGTTTTTTAGTGTAAGTGAGATGTATGAACTTGCTTCAGTTTGAAGAAAATTCATTTCAGATTCAGTTCTGTGGAATTTCTTTTTTGTGAGCCTAAGTCAGGTTTACGAGAAACCTGGGAGAGACCAGAAACCAGAAAAAGTTTCAGAAAATGCAAATTAAAGGATAAATGAGGTCTGTCTGAGGACTCAAACTGCATGCTGATTATGTTGTTTGTTGTTGACTGCAAAGAGCTATTTTTAAGCACTACAGGTGGTTAAATACACAAGAAGCAGAGCCAACATTGTTTCTACAGTGGTGTTTCGGCAATAATGTAAATGTGTTTAAAAAATCCCAGTGTCCACTGTCTGTCTGCCTGGTTTACTCTGAATCGTTTTTCTGTTATTCTTGATATGTGTGGTTTTATTATTATATACTACCATCTTGCCTTGTGTTTCCTTCCCCCTCTGCTTCCCCTGTTTGTACATGCTAATAAAAAGTTGATCCCAAAAATAGAAGATACCATCTTCGTACATACTGAATGGTCATTTACAGGTATTTTTTATATCTTATATCTTATTTTAGGAGTATATGCTCAACATTCACTCCCTGATGACTGTACTTATAAAATGTTGCTGTCAGTAAATGCTCACATGAGTTTCATCATCTCCTCAAGATGTTAAATGGTCGTGAAACATGTTCATGTACCCACGAGAGTAAAAAGGCTAGTGTTAATGATGAAGGAACAGAGTGAGAGGGAATTATAACTAATGATGCCCGATGAGACACACCTCTCTCTCTCTCTCTCTCTCTCTCTCTCTCTCTCTCTCTTTTTTTAATCTCTTTTTCTCGCTCTCACACACACCCCCCGCCCACCGCTTACTGTCTTTCTCTCTTTCACTCACTCGTCTTTCTCTCCCTCTCACTTTCGTTAGGATGAAATTCCATGGGGATTTGTGGGAATGTGTTACCTTTACTCATCTGCTTCATCTATCCCACACACTACTACATGCTGTTTATTCTAACTCAGTTTGGTCTTGCAAAGAGTTTATTTTGCTATTCGTGAAGCTGTTTGGTTTCGTGCAACAACATTTGAGAATTTTTTACAAAGGAAACCTTTAGAATTGAAAAGTGTTCACTGTGTACTGCAGTTTCAAAAACTTACAACCTTTGAAATGTGTTTTGCTTCTGTAGCTCAGCTGTGCAACGGAACATTCCACACTCACCTACAGGAGCTCTACATGCCCCTTGTGGTACGCTACATTGACCTGATGGAGTCGTCCATTGCTCAGTCTGTCCATCGCGGCTTTGAGCAAGAGACCTGGCAGTCGGTCAAGTAAGGCCTTTAAGTTTACAAGACTCAATTGGAGCAAACACTGGCTTTTCATTCCATTTCTTTGCCTTCTGTAACAGTAGCTTCAAATAAAGTGTGTTTCCTGGAGGATGTTTATCGGATCTTATTTGTCTTTATATTTACTTTTTTTTGTATCCATCTAATGACTGACACTTGGATATTAGCACCACTGCTTTCTGTTATTCTGTTGTTTTTTATTGATTATGACTAGGATTTAAGCCTCTCTAAGTATCCTTTCTATCTGCGTTATCATTGAGGCTCTGCATTGCTTCCTACTTTGTATCAGCCATTCCTTCTTTTTCTCTTCATAGTCTTCTTCTGCTGCTTTTTCTTCTCTCTATTTTTTTCAATTTCTGGCAGGACTATAACCAACAATCTGCCAAGCGTGCCTTTGCCTAAAGTTCCCAACCTGCCCCTCAATCTTCCTCAGATGCCCAGCTTCTCCACCCCCTCCTGGATGGGACCACTATGTGATAACACGTGTGTATGGTCCAGCTGGGCACCATCCATACTTAATGGCTAAGCCATTTGCTTATTATAGCTATAAAGAAAGCCTTTCACTTGGATTGAGCTCCCAACCTATAGATAAGGTTTACTGTAGAAAATGATCATGTAAAGTACTTTTGAAAACGAAAATGAGCCCGCAGCAAATCCTGTTGGGTGTAATGGTACAATTCTGTTGATCATTTTAATCTGACATAATATCAGATTTTTAGTTTGTATTTTTGGCATTTATAGGTAAATTAAGCATTTTTAGGGTTCAACTATGAGTGACACATGCCTGTCATACTTGTTACTTTCAGTAACCTGAATTAGACCATGTGATTTGCACATGTGTCTAAGCAAGCATGTAAAATGGCATGCTGCATCTGTGCTGGTTTTAGATGTGTATTGCTCTGGTATGCATGTGCTATGCCTGTCAAAGCATTTGAACTTGCCTGTGAAAAAGGACTTGCTGCCTAGTTTCGAGTCACCATTCATGTACAGCACATTACTCTACTTCATCTTCATCAAAAAACTTCTTAATACAACATTGATCTGGATTTTTTTGTGCATAGAATGGTCATACAGTGTGAGTGTTCGACATTTTAGATTTTCGCTACGGATTCAGTGAGTTTAACATAGTTTTACTTTTGAATTTCCAGCTTGCAAGGAATTAATTTGCCAGATATTTTGTGAGTACCAGAAATCTAAGCTTTTATATCCTTCAGGAATAATTTGAAATGTTGCGTATTCTCTTCTTTTCTAGGATTGTTTTCAGAGTCATTAACGCAGCAATTCTCGCTTTATCTTTGTCTTTCACACTTGTGGACAAAATAAAGAAATGGATTGATATGTTTTTTGTATTTTATCATTTTTTTAATTTACGTTTGGCATAATTAATCGTTGAGCTTGGATTACTCGTTGAAGATCAGATAGAGCACTGTTTTGGGCACCATCCTCTCTCCCTCTGAAACCTGAGGCTCATTAACTTCTAATTAACTAGACTAATTCTTGAGACCATTATAATGCCTTTTCAGAATTAAAAGACATTTCCTGTTTCCATTGTGAAATAATGTATTCCATTAAAATAAGTTGAGCGAAGGTACACGTTTCTTTAGCAGTAGATAGATGTTGGCTTGGATAGATGGATAGATAGAGAGAGAGAGATATATGTGTAGAAAGAGTTATAGATTGCATTGAAAATGCACCCACCCCCCCTTTCCCCCTTACTGTAGGGGTCAAGAATTCAGGCCTGTACCAATCTCTTGATGTACACCACACATGCACTCTTCCACATCTCTTCAGACCAGTGACTATGGTTTTTGCACCACTGAACTCTCAAATGTGCATTCGTCTTGGTAATGAGGGGTTTTTGCAATGCAAACCCCACTATAATATTCCTCTCTGTGTAGTTCAGGTGTGACTGTTCATGCTGGTACAGTCTGATCATGTCCTGCATTGACTTGCTCTTCTATTCTTTCTTACGCAACTTCACAATTTCCTGCCCTTTCCCTGTCTTTCTCATCGATCCACTCCCATGGAGGTTTCTTCATTTGTTATGTTTTTACACTTTATGTGTCACATACAGTATTATATATGTATTAAATGTGGAAACAAAACTCTTGAACAAAAAAAAAAAAACCTCATACAAAAGCAGTGGTTCTGAAGCTGCTTCAGCTGATAGTGGCGGCTACTTGGTTAAGAGAGAATATTCAGGAACATCATAATATGTATATGAACTTATTCATTGTAAACAGTCTGGACTGTAAATGCACACCAGGTTTTAGGCCTGAAACAGTGTCTGTAGTGGGAGTAGTCCTGTGGGTGTGTGTCCAGGGGGACTCTGTGGTTAGCTGGTTGTTAGAGGCAGTCAGAATGCCGTGTTCCCCCATGGGAGTCCCTCGCCTGGCGTGAAGCGAGTCCATTTGTTCATACTGCCTCTTCCCCCGCTCACGCAGGCTTGAGGGGGCGGCGCAGACCCCCGAGGGGGCCCTCACGGACTGTACCGCCGCTAATTAATCGAGTGGGAACTCATGCTCATCCTTTTTAATTGCACTGTGGACTTTGCCAAACTATTTTCCAGGACTGCCACTTGTGAAGGTAACAGTCTTTTAACAGTGAGAGGAGTGAGTGCCCTTTTTTTCTTCCTTACTGCCGAGCGCTTTGCGCTGTACACTTGAATGCTGCTTGTGTCAGCCTCTCGGTGTGTTGCCGTGTTAACTGTGGTTGACACGGTGGTGTCAGTCCATCTGTCTTCATTGCTAAGGCTCTCTTGAGCCTCTGGAAAGCCAGTTGCATTCTACAGCAACAGCTTTAAGCTTTAGAGACAAAGCTCATGTGCTTTTCCTCATTTTCCAACACAATTGTTTTTTTTTCCCTCAGAAAGAGTTAAGTGGTAATAATAATATAGAACATGGTAATGTGTTATAAATAAAAGGAGTAACGAAACCTGTACTTATGAATTTCATACTAATAAGCCCCTTCTTTTATCTCTACTTAAACTCGTGGCCTTACAAATTATTCATTGCAAGGTTCATTGCACGGCAGTTACTTCTGTATATACAGTAATTTGAATGACAATAGCAATTTATAGCGTATAAGGCATGAAATTAAAGTGCCCTTTTGTGTGATTTAACTGTAGCCTCCTTTTGTGAAGTCGTTGCTAAGTTACCTTGTTCTGTCTAAAACTAAAATTAGCTTAGATACGCTTACAGACTAAAATCAATGATATTCTTCATAAACCCCCATTTTAAGCATGTATTGATAATAACACTGTAGTTGCATGATAAGTATTGGATAGAGAACAAGACACAGTGTTTTGCGGTTTGATGTTGTTGCAGTTAGTGGGCATATCTTTGTGGTACAACAGCATAAATACAGCAACAGTATAGTAGTGGACATCACATGAAAATATCCAAAAAATCTGATGTGATTGCATTGCTCTTTTTTCAGTAATGGCTCAGCAACATCAGAGGACCTGTTCTGGAAGCTGGACGCCCTCCAGATATTTGTGATGGACCTGCACTGGCCGGAGCAAGAGTTTGCAAAACATCTGGAGCAGAGGCTCAAGCTCATGGCCAGTGACATGATGGAGGCCTGCGTCAAAAGGTGTCAACAAGGCTAACTTTGGAGATGCTGCATATTAGGATCATTATTCTGATAATGTTTGGATGAACGATATATAAAACTATTCAAAATCTGTTGGTTTGCATTTAACTTTAAGGTGTAATTAAAATAATGATGACCTTTTGTTGTTTTCTGACATCAAGGTTTACGTGGCTTAAAATGATACGGTCTTTTGAGGTGTTTGTTGAACCCATACTCCTTTTTAACACAGGACCAAAGCAGCTTTTGACACTAAGATGCAAAAGGCAAGTAAATCCACTGACTTCAGGGTGCCACTCTCTGTCTGCACCATGTTCAACGTTCTTATGGATGCAAAGAAGCAGTGCTCAAAACTCTGTGTCCTCGACCAAGGCCAAGAGGTAAATAAACCACAGCCATATTGGTGCTGTCATGTTAAAACAACTTTTATGTACATCTCTTATTATTTTAAGTTTTCTTTTACTAAATGGGCTACATGACTAGTCCAAGGTCAGTAAAGTGTGTGCACAGTTTATGAGTTAATCTTTGAGCTGATCATGGTGTAGGTCTCCCTTTTTTCCTCTCTGAAATCAGTGCTCAGAACCTGACAGAAAGAACCCCCAATGCTCTATATTTTTGGAAAGCCTTATTTTGCTTAGTCATGACCACAAAAGTAGTCAAGATATTAGGTTGTAAATCCTAGACAGGGACAAATGTCCACCTTTTTTTCTTTTTAATCAGTAGAAAGTGATTGATTGCTTAAATTGTTTTTTAGTGGATGCAGTGCAGCACTATAGTGGAAGCTCCTGCGATATGCAACCTTACCACTTTGCTGTGTTTTTTATCCAGTAAGAAGTGACAAAAGCTGTGGGGATATGCTCCAGTGGCATGATGCTGACAACAAGTGGCGCAAATATGGCATGTTGCCGGTATTAAAAGGCGTCACTCATTAGCATGCATTACTCATTAGTTTGCTGCACTTGACTAATTAGACCAAAAGCGGACTAAGCCCCGCTTTTTAGCCTGTTAACTTAAAATGTTTGTTGTTGTAATAAATAAATATAACATCTAAACTGTAGACAATTTTTTAAGTTTATGTATTGCACAGTGTTTCTGATTAAATATGATTTCTGCAAAGTCATCTTTTGTGGAGCTTTGTTTTTTTTTCTTATTTAATATTATTAACGTTCATTTAAAACTGGTTTGGACACATAACTGCTAAAATAGGTTTTGAGCTTAATAAGTATTAATAAGTATCTTTGGCTGCTTTTTGTTTTATCATGAGGCTCACACATGAATGCTTTTAACAGTGTAGGCCAAGCAGAATGCTATTTACTAAGGGTAAGCCTTTCAGAACAGACTGGCCCACCAGCACCAGAAATAGCACACAGAAGCAAAATCAATGTGCTACTTAGTAAGCCACCATTTGATTTAGAAGACTTAGTCACTGTAGCCCAGTTTTATGTTCAGGTCATATTTTAATTTTTTTAAATTTTGCATAACTGATTCATTTATCTGTTATATGTTGTTTTCATTTGCCATGCTATCCTGATTGTTCCTAATTAAGATTTCAATTCATGTCAGTTTTATTTAAATCCTTTTTTTTTTAATCATATTTTCATTTGTCTTGCTCATCATCGCATGAACCCAAGATTGACAAACAGTGGGTAAGTCTTTCATCTCTCCCTTAAAAGACCTAATAGCTCTTTTTTACAGGAGCATTACATAAGCACAGTCTTAGCATTAATGAAATAGTTTATGAAAAGGTTTTTTTGTCCATTTAAGGTCTCTTTTATGTAATTCATCTTGTTGCTTCCAAAACTCCACTTTTCTTTTTTTTCTTTCCTGTCATTATTATTAGTGCATTTCATGCGATCTGAAGAGATTTTTTTGCAACAGTCTATAAAATGTAATGTTTTAAAATGCAGGAAATAATAGAAATATCTAAATCCTTTTTGTTAGAAGTTTCATTTTTCCGAATCTTGTTTACTCTTTCTCTTACTTTCTCTTTTTACATTCTGCTGTCATATATCAGGATCATCATCATCATTGTTTCAGTTCTGTTGCAGACTGAATGAGCTGTAAACTTTTCAACGAAGAGCTGAGATGTCTATAGTGCCTTGGGAAGCCTATAGCCTTGTGCAATTGCTTCTTTTAAACCATGTCTCTTTGTAGTTTGGACACCCTGAAAAGTACTCAACGCTCAATTGGATCTGTGAACAAAAGATCAGAATTTTGCAGTGGCTCATGTACACTTCTGTGTCTGTAATATGTAAAAGATAATTTTGCTACAGTATATGTTGGCCTGTTTTTACTTCCATTGACGTTTGCGTGTAACAGGGGGTTGCCGCATTTCAGAACACAAGGTTACTCTTTAGAAACTGCTTTCTCCCTGAAGAGCCTCTTACTGGATCGCTCCCAGATAAATGTTTTTATTGTTCTTTTGGTTTTCACACATGCCACGAAGACTTCACAATTTAATCTCCTCTAATGTAAAAAGAGCCCTTGCAATTTGGCCCCCACTCTTATATAAAAAGCAAACATGGAATTGTTAATTGAGGTAAAAAGTCCTTAAGATTCACCCATAATTCCGTTTATGGAAAAAAAGGCCATTTCATGTAGTGAAAAATGGTGAAAAGAAAATTAGGGCTGCCAACGGTGACCTCTCAGCACCCTCAATTTGTCACCGATCTACACTCTTTGTTGATTGAAATTTTTAATTTGGGTGTTCTTTAGATGTGCTGTGAAAGGCCATTGTTGGCTGAGATGAACTCCTGCTTGCCTTGCATGCAGCAAAGGCATCTATTCAGAGGAGCCAAATGGAGACTCTCTTTCACACTCACACACACACACACTCAGACATGGTCTCTCTCTCTCTCTCTCTCTCTCTCTCTCTCTCTCTCTCTCTCTCTCACTCAAGCTCTCCTGCTCTAGCTCTCTTGCTCTCTCTCATTCTCTCTACCTCTGACTCTTTCCCCATCTTTTTTCCTCTCGTCTTTTTTCAGCATCGTATTTTTTTTACACAAAAATAAGTGAATAAGACTTATCAGACATGAAATGGCAGATTAATTGAATCCTGTGTGAGGCTTTGCTCACTGCAGCTGGATGGGCCCTTTAGAAAAACGCAAGGCTGCCCTAATTGTGGCCAGCATAAAAAGTATCCTTCAAATTCCTTTGCCCTGAAGAGAAAAGGAATTCCATTCATCGGCATAATGGGCCTATTAGCTGCTTAACTCAGCCCTGTTACATGGGAAGATTTTTCTCCTCCACAATATATGTTTATGTGATCATGCTGCTGTTGGAACATGTTGTCTGTTTGCTGTGTTGTAAGATTTATTTTGCTAGGATTTGAGAATGGATACTGGTCTTAATTTCCATGAATCTTTTTTTCACTTCTATATTTGTGCAGTAACCTATTGCATTATTTTTGTGTCTTTCTGCACATCTCTGCAGCAACAGTACCATTCTAAAATTGATGTACTGATCGATGAGGCCTTTAAAGAAATGATCTCCTGCCTGGTTTCGAAGGTACTCTTCCATTCCTTCCTTAAAACAGACACATTTTTCACAACAGTGAGGTTTGGCTTTTTCTAACTCTTCTGCTGGCCTTCACTTACGTGACTGAATGCCTCAAAGCGCTTCCATTTAAACTCAATGAATATAGTACAGTCATGAATGCTAGACATTTTTCTCCCAAAGCCTCTCACTGAGCAAGTTAGCAGCTCACTATCAGGAAATGTCATTTTTTACCTGGAGTTGCTATTACTCAGTCAGCTTCTTATTTATCACATTCTCATGGGTTGCAAAGGATTTTATTATGTGAGATCTGTGCTGCTGAAGTGATGTTCATTGTCTTGATAGTCTTAAAAATCCCCCCTTTTCCTTTCTCGCAGTTTGCTGCTGTTTTGGATGGTGTGCTGTCCAAGCTCTCACGATATGATGAAGGAACATTCTTTTCTTCAATCCTTTCTTTCACTGTAAGTGTTCTTTTTTATTTTAGTGGCTAAAGCTGATTTAATGCTAATGTTTGGGGAAAAAAATCTTTATACCTTCTCTTAAAGGTAAAAGCAGCAGCCAAGTATGTGGACGTCCCAGTAAGTGTTAACTCAGTTTAGAACTGTTAGTGGTTGATGTGTGCATGCCTCAGTGCCTGCTATGTGTCTTTGTATGAAGTATTTTATTAGCGCATGCAGCAATTTGTGAGCGTGCCAGTTTTGTAATATCATGTAAACTGTGGTATCCAACTTTGATGAGTGTTTGAGCCCAGCCTTTTGGCATGCCCTCTCTCAGCAAGAAAACCAACAGGCAAGTAATAAACGCTGTTTCACTTGCCATCATGCGAAATATCTTCTATTTATTCATCAAATGGCAATGTTAAAGATGGGTGCGGAATTAGCAATTTGCAATGAGCTATTGTACTGCCAGGGTGCCTCTGAGAGCTGGCTAAGCAAGGCTAATTAGTAACCCAATTGGCTTCAAAACGGTTTCACGATCCGGCAAGTTGTTGACAGTAGGCGGTCACAACAAGCGGCAAGAGAAGAATCGCTAAGACTGTTCAGAGGGGTGGCAAGGAGACAGCGAACAGGCAGAGAAATCTAGAAAGCTTTAAATTATGTAAAAGAAATGAGGTGTGGAATGGCATCAAAACACATGTGTTTTACAGAAAAGGCGTATAGCATCACTGTCGTAATAAGAGCCTGATTTACAAAAAGCAGTGAAGGATAAATAAGCTTTTAATGTCAGTGTATGTGAATGTAATGAGATTTTAGTATGGTTTTAGACCATTTTTGGTAGTCCATTTGAAATGTGCAGACAGTGGTCAATTGGTACAAATTGAATACAAACAGTAAACTGGAGTTATGAGGTATGACATGCAGAAAAAAATGTTAAAAAGAAATCTGTTATATTATTCACAATTAAAATGTCCCTTTTTCATGTCATGTAATGTTCTATTAATTTGCTACTTTGAAGGCTAGAACACACCGACCAAACAAACTGAAACTGAAAAGTTTGCCTGGGGTGCCATTTCTCTCTACAATAGTTGCAGGTACTTAGGACAGAGCTGCCTGTCTGATGCCAGTGCAGACATTTGCTTTGGCCTGCCAGAATGTTACCATAGCCCCACCCGATCGCTCAGTAAGAGAACAATCACGTTAAAAAAATATAATGTAATGTCATATGAAGCATTTTATCATCTCTTCCTGCCTTATTTAGTTTTCTGTTTTTGGACTGAGGTGCATCATAAACATTAAATTTGGTCCCTCCAAGAAAAAATCTCCTCTCCACTCCACTTGTTTGATTATTTTGCACGTTCTAAAGACTGCAAACTTGAAACTGTTGGAGATCAGTGGTCTCTGGACTTAAAAACTCCTTTGATGTCCTAAGTTTTAACATAAACACAACAAAGGAAGGTATATCGCTGTGCCTCACTGTTCACTACGCCGGTCAACATGTTAAACGTGCTGTCGGTATCAGTTCTCTGAGGTTTGCAGCAGGCAAATAGCCTTCCTTTCTTTTAAATTAGAATGTAACCTCCACCTTGCGCTTTTGTGTGGAGGGAACACAGCACCTCATATGCCCGTTTGACAGCTGTGCTGGGGGAGAGAGAGAGGGCGGGAGAGCCAGGCTGTGGTGTGGCCTTTGGCTCTGAACATTTTCGGCGCTCTTGTCACGAAATGTTAAGCTGTCCTGCTCCTTTTGTGAAGGCTGCCATTCAGAGGCCAGGAGTATTTTGGCAAGACAAGCCGTGCTGGGGTAGCTCCGTTAAACACATTCAGTAACACATTCACACCCTCCAGAACACATGCTTTGCTTTGACGCTAACGCTAACACATAGGCATTAGCACTCCACCTCGAAACTATTTACCCCAAACTTGCTTGCAGATTCACAAAACACTTCACACATACTTCTCTGTCTCTTTCGTTCTTTCTCACACACACTTCATCTCTCTTACACACACACACACACACGCAAAGACTCTCTCTCGCACGCATTTATACACCTGCACCTGGGCAGTGAATGGGGCAGTGGCAGTAAGCCAGAGCAGCCGCTCTGTGTGTAATTACGGCCTATTTGTCTCTCCTTCCCTTTCTCGTCTGTTTCCCATCCCCGGCGCTTATCCCCTCAGCTTAACCGGTCATTAACCTGGTCTTAATCCCTCCGTCCCACACCTCTTCATTCATTCAGTCACACACTGCTCTTGCATTGTTCTGGCTGCCGTGGCTCAAATGCTGCTGTGCTGTTTTGTGTCAGACTGTTTGTCATTCAGTGCAGTCGATGGCTGGTGGTTTGTGTGTGTGTGTTTGTGTGTGTGTGTGTGTGTGTGTGTGTGTGTGTGTGTGTGTGTGCTTACATGAGCTTGTATTTGTGTCATATTACTTTCTCACCCTGTCAGAAAGACAGAGGGTGGGAGTAGAGAGGGAGGGAATGGGTTAAAAGGCCTCCTGGTGCAGCTCTACTGAGGGGCTCAGAGGTGTATTGACTTTCTGCACAAGTAATCTGATTTCCAAGGAAACAAGCCGCTGCTGCACAATGACATGTTTGATATGTTTACATCTCTGATTCCGTATGTTATTATTATAAGTAATTATTATGATTATTATTATTTCTCTTTCATCAGAATCATTACACAAGATATGCCGCTCATCTCCCATATAGAGATGTTTTAGTACTTTGCTTTTAGAAAGGCTCTAGCCATTTCTGGACCTCTCTCTGTAAAAGTTAAAAGTGGCAGCATTCCTTTAAAAATACTCTCAAATTCTCCTCAGTTCAGCAATACCTCTCTCCCATGCTGTTTGTGTGTGTTGTAGGAGGCGTGTGAAGAAAACCCGTCACACCACACTACAATATGTACATAAATGTTTGTTTTGAATATAGGTTTTTACATGCTTCCAATGTAGACTTTCGTAACATTTCAAGTATCAAAAGTTTTATCCACCAATGTTGGACCTGAAGAAAGGGTTTTTTCAAATAATAATAAAATATTACCATCAATTTCAGTAACACAATAACACACTCTCACTGCAGGAGAACATAATTACTCCACTGCAATGCTTTACTTTGTGCCATGTTAGCCCCGTGGTTGTATGTAATACTTGTGGGAGGTTTTCTTATCATGTGCAAGTAGTTATATATATGGGTTCTGCAGGTTTGCAGGCAAAACGTCTTCTCACACTTCAGAGCGCATGATCCCATCAATGAACAAGATGTGTTTACAGGGGTTGTACCGTCAGTATGTTAATCAGCTTTTATCAATGTTTTAATGGTTAAGGTTTCTAATTACTTTTTGTGCCGTCATGTTAACACCACTTCCTGACATTGTATAAAAACACTGTAAAAATGATATCTTGGCAAGTAAAATTGTATCTAGTTTTATTGTATTCTAAATAGATTTTATATATAGTATTTAAGATTGTAAGTTTATTGTAAAACTGTAAGCTTATTATAAGATTTTGTGTCTTATCTAGTCGTGTTTTCTTGTTTCAATGATTCCAGCAAGCCACGTCATCTCGCTGCATTGGCAAATAATTTTGCATATTTAAAGAAATATGGTTGAACAGTCAAATCATTTGCCAGCCCAGTGAGATATTGATTAATTTCCTGCCAAAATATAATTTTATGCAGTGCAGTCATCCACATGAGTGAACTGGACTTAAAGTAAGAATATGCCATCTTGGTGTGTAAACTCTAATACCAGCATATATAATCTCTGACTTTGACAGCGTTTATCTGTCAGTCTATGCAGCATGTCTATGTTGTTACCAAAGCTCGGGTATAGTATGTTATGCCATTTGAGCTGTCACACACCTGAGCCATCAATATCCTGAGAAAAGGCGTATCCTCTGATATCTGGCATCTTGTTATTCCTTCATTCTCTTCTGAATATCCGGGAGGGAATTTCCACTTTACTTGCGTTCCTGCGTCTCGCAGTGTGCTGAAGAAGGATAAGAAGGGAGCGTAGCGTGCTAAAGAGCCTACCTCTGCCCCAAGGCTGTCAGCCCCTGAGAAAAGGGTGTTAAAGGTGTCAAAGCAATTACAGTAGTATTAGAGCCTCTTCCTCCTCTGTGAATAGAAATGTTTTTTTCCCCTCTGTTTGTCACTTAGGTAAACTGAGAGCATTGCTTTGACGTCGTGTAAGTGTTTCAGGGGCATTTCAGCCTGTTATTGTTTTAAATTCAGCCGCTTAAAGACTTGTGGAGTGAATTAGATGTCTTTTTCCCTTCAAGGTGTATTAGTACAGGCAGGCATTCTCTACGGTTTTTAAGTATGACTTTACATTCACAAGTTAGAATGTCTGCCCAGGGCCTTGAATGGACCTTATTCTCTTAAGCTGATTGAGCATTGCTGACCACCAATAAGCACCTACATAGCAGAACTAGAGGCATTGGTAAAATATGTCCTTGCATGCAAAGACAGGTGATGTTTTGTGAGTTACCTCTTACCTCTGCTTATGAAATGTCATGGTAACTGTTTTGTTTTGCTACAATTCTATGTCTGGAAGCTATCTAGCAGTCCTCGGCACTAATCTCTTTCTTGTTTTCTTTCTCTCTTAGAAACCTGGTATGGATATGGCAGACACCTACATCACATTTGTGAGGCAGAATCAGGATATTCTCAGAGATCGTGTGAATGATGAGATGTACACAGAGAAAATCTTTGAAGTAAGTGCCTGCACCACCACATCCATACATAATCGTATCAATATTGCAGGTCAAAGTGAAGTACAGCTTCATTTACCCTGTAAACAGCTACATTCAGCACACACCATCTTATACAGGGTATTTGTCAGAGGTGGATAAAGTGCACAACTGCATTACCTAAGTAGGAGTATAGATACTCCTGATCAGATATTACTCCAATATGAGTGAAAGTCAAAGTTCAGTCTTTTTTTTTTACTTGAGTTCAAGTACTGGAGTATTTGTTATTAAAAATAGTATTCAAAAGTACATTTCCTTTTAATGTCAATGCTCCATTGTGTTGCTGTTCACCATGCACTTACAGAACCTGAAGACTCTGACACAATCTAATGGCTGCACGGCCTCAGCATGACATTACTAATATTTTACTAAAACTAATAATATTTAAAAAATACGTTTCTGAAAGGTCATTAACGCATTGAATTCACACAGAATTCGGTGTTAAGTCCCAACTGGTTTCCAAGCAACGGGTTCCTGTACATGTTCACATTATGTGTTAACAGCAGCAGTTGTGGTCCACTTTGTTTGGTAGTTGTAGCCATCATTACAACTGCCAAGTTCATCTGTTCACAAAACGTAGCCCATACTCTAAACTTGATTGACAGTGTAGGAGTAGTTTACTGTTATTGTTTTTTCTCCTGTGATATGTCTCAGTATGTCCTATCGTATAAGAATCTTAATAATAATTTGTTTTTCAAATGTATTGGAGTAAATGCTATAAATAAAAATAATGATCTTCAAGTAAAGTACAGGTACATAAGTATGGATACTTAAGTACTGTATTTTGTTGCTGTCCAATCATGGGCTATGATTTGAAATCGTTTCCCCTTTTTCGTTACAGCAGCTTCCTCTTTTTTGGGGAAGATTTTGCATTTGATTTTGGGATGTGAGCACTCATTTCCATTCAGCAGCAAAAACAGGCGCTGACTATAAGCTGGCACTCAGCGTTCCACTTGATCTATTCAGCTTTAGCAGAGCAGAAATTTAACTATTTGGATTTTTAGAGTGCTTTGATGTGGCAGTGACAATGTACTGTGTTATTTACTGTGTAGATTATGACCATGTAAACATGAATGATAACCATGAATTTTACTGATATTTCAGTATATATTAACATTTGAATTCAATCTCTCAGTAGGATTGCTCTGTAATGGCTACTCAAAAACAGGTGGTTGTTTGGGGAATTCTAATCTGAGCTGGAGAGGTGAGCAGGCCTCCAGGGCCAGAGAAGGCCAAACAGCCTTACTTAAGGGATCACTTCCATTTTTGCTTTTGATTGGTCTGGTCTCTCCGGACATGCTCATAGATGAACCCTGCACATCTTTTGCTACTGCTTTCTACTTCATGCTATAGTCAATGCTCTTTCGTGTAATATAAAAAGGACAGATTATGATGCATTGGATGGTCCAGAAGTTAAAAAAAAAAAAAAGTTAAAAGAAGAGTAGATTTACTGAGTCAGGTAGGAAAAAAAGGTCTAAAATATAGTGTACATGTGGTGCTGCGAGTCAACATGTATTACCCCTGTCGCACATACAGGCTCAAAAAAACATACAGGCTTGATGTTTAGGTCTGAAATGCAGAATGAGCTTATTATACTGGTCATATGATGACAATAGCAGATAATTCAGTTTTACATTACCAGACTGAAGTGGGGACTAATCTGATTTTTGGCCCATGTGACACGTCTGTGAGTTGTGTATCAAATCTGATCTTTTTAAAACAGATCTCAGCCACTTCCATATGTGGTCCTAAAATGGATTCAGTTTGCAGCCATGCAAGCTCAATGAGAAAGCTCAGATCGGAATTCATGTGTTCTTTATCTTTGTGCTTGCACCATTATGCACCATTAATGTGACATTCACTTTAAACCTTCACCAGCAACCTTGTTTCTTTATCACGTTCGTCTTGCTCTAAAAATGAGAGCTGTTCAGAGAAATTATCTTTGCAATGAAGGCTTGTTCTGCTGGTTATTTTGTTGTTTATGAGGCACGTGGTTCATTCGCATGATATTATTGATTAGTATGTGTGCACGTGAGTTGTTTCAGAATGCAGGTTCATTCACATTCAGGTCAAATTTCAGAAATGTACTTACACAAATGTGAATTACCATGTTAAAGAGACCGAAAAAAAATTATTTGAGGAGCGAGGCTTGTAATGAGAACATAGCCATACATCCTCATCCTTTACCAAGTTTGTGAAGTTCTCTTTGGACACTCTCTCAGTGGACTCACAGTCAACAGATTACTTGGTTCAGGGAAGGAGTCTGAAGCACAGTCAACGCTACAAGATGTTCTTCCACTCGATGTGTACAAATGGTGCAAATGATGCTGTTATATGGCTTTTCGGGGATGCACAATATCGTTGGAATCATATCAGTATTGGTAGCTTGTTGTTTTGAATGAAAATTATCAGCATCTGACGGATGTATTGAATGAACTTAAGAAGAATGTAGATGATTCTGGGCTGCCCTACTAAAACAACTACGTTTTGTTTTTGTTTTGTTTGTTTTTTTTCCATTTTACCTCTTTTGTAATCCCTCAGAAATTAATGTCATGTTTCTCCTCAGTGTTAATACTGAATAATTTAAGCCCAATTTCTACATTTTATAATGTATCAGCATCCTCCGACATCCTCTTACAGTTCCCATATGCCTAATTGTTTTACTTTGTGGCTTTGTAAGATGACAGGCCAAAACCATACCATGTCCTCCTACAGTGTATTTTTTCTTTCTCTTTGTCTGTCCACAGCTCCTTCAGCAGTTCTGTCTGGTCCTTTAACCCCCCCCCCTTTCTGTCCCTTCTCTGTATTGTAGAACTGAGTAAGTGGGAGGTGTGGAAAGTTTTTGGTGCGAGAGGCAATGAGGCCTCTTCAAGAGCACTCATCACCCCCATTGTGACCATTTCCAATGTCTGGCCACTCACCCTGTGCTCCTGTTGACCTGTTTATGTTGAGGGGGTCTATGTTTGTCTGTTGTATGTGTGTCTGCACTGTTCCATCCTTAGTTTTTTTTGGCTTTTCAGTGATGCATAATACAAAGACAGCAGAACAATAGGAAAACAAATGCTTGTTTATATTGACATTTGAGCAAAAAAGGCAGGATATAGACACAAACACAACAGCTAGTTTCAGCAGCGTGTTCCTAAATTGTGTTTGGAAACTTTGTGTGCGGGGCCAGATTGAAGAGACGCTGTGTTTGGGGCTCTTCTGTTGATTTGGTGGAGCTGTGGTGGGGTCGGAGAGAGCGGCAGCGAGGAGACAGGCAGGCAGAATGCTTAATGCGTCTCAAACACACTCCCCATGCTTCCTAATGCGCCTCACACACACCCAGTCATGCACACGGAGAGAGAGCTGAGAGTGGGGGTCTGACTGTGTCACCGCAGACGCTTCCTCATCACACAGGCTGTGAGGGGGAAAAGCGCTTGTGAATCAGTCCACATGCCTGTGTTCTTATTTGTTTTTGTGTTTGTCCCTCCTCGTATGGATGAGATGATGCGCTGTACAGTAAATCAGCAGTTGTGAATATGTGGGTATATATGGACATCTAAGACGAGATGCTTGAGGAAATCGAGCCACGCATGCCCTTGCAAGCAGCAGTAAATCAGCATGATTAAGAGTGTGATGAGGTGCACATGGCGAGGGGCCACAGCCCTCAGCCTGGCCACAGATGCCACACACGCCCTTCACTGCCTCCTTAATGATGAAGACAAGAGAACACTTAAGTGTGTGATTACTGCAACACAGGAAGGAAATGTGTCCGTAATGTGTTCGTGCTTGACTGATAGCAATACTCGGAAATGCAGCTCGCTACCCCTCACCTCCAGAAATTAGTGGCTCATCACGCTGGCCGTCTGCTTCTATCTCCTACCTAAGCTCAATTAAGGACAACCTCTGCTTTCTATTTTGTCTGCATTCAATTAAGTATATCAGTCGGCATTGCTGATGGCTTCAGAGATGAGTGCTAGGAGTGTTAATGCTCCACTGACTGTCATGAACACAAATAAAGAAAGATGTGTAAGTGATTGTTGAACCTTACATTGTTTCATCACAATTTTGACAAGCAGGAACATCCCTGAAAACGTCTATGTACTTACTTTATATGACACATAAAAGAAAAATTCAGATTCATAGGCCAAATATAGTACCTCTTATAAACCCGATCATCAAGTAATAATAAAAATGAATTATAGTTGCTGTAGGGCTAGCTAACTGTACATAAAGCAGTAAATGCTGTCCTGTCTTTGTTAGTATCTTACTAACTAGCCTGCCCACTGGGGCTAGGATGTTTTTATTCACAGGTTGGGCCAAATATGTAGGTACAGTACTGTGCAAAAGTCAGAGACCACCCTACATTTATTTAATAATAGTGATTAAGATATTACTTTTCAGTTTCCGATTTAAAGAGATTGGATGTAAGGGAAAGAACAAAGTCAAAAGAAAATAAATGAGGGGGGAAAAACATGCAAGACCTGGCAGACCAGAGAGAGGAGAAAACCAAGCTCCACTCTTGCTTCAGCTCTGACAAAATACCACAGGTGTTTCTGTCCATCTTTCCACTGTGAGAAGACAATGCTGAAAGCATATGCAGCTGACTGACAAAAGCCATTGCTGATAAAAGGAAACAGACAGAAAAGAAGAACATTTGCAAATCAAGCAAAGAAGCTGCTGGTGTTTTCAGAACAATGGACTAACCACCCCAGTGTCCAGACCTCAACATCAATAATGTGTTTGGGATTACTTGGATTGTGCGAAGCGGAAAAAAGTAGCTTCTAAGACTCAACTTTGGAGGCAAGGAACAATATCCCTGCAGATTCCTTTGAAAAACTGAAAGCAAGCATCCTGAAAAGAGTAGAGGAATGGAAATGAAATAAAGACAAATGGTGGACACCATAAATAATGAAAAGTTTGATATTGAAATCTCTAGATTATGTTTTTGGTTTGATTTGTATATAGTGTTTATGTTGTATGTGAATGTGTGTGGGTTTTTTTTAATAGTTACACTAATTTATTTCTCGACTTGCACAAGGCTGACCCTCTAACCACTGCAGCAATGCTGTGTTTGATGCTTGCCAGTCTTCCATGGTATGTGACGTGAATAACTGCAACCAAAACATTCTACGTATTATTCCCTTGTGCAGGGTTTCTATCAGTCATGATGTAATTGTCCCTTGTACAGCTACAATAGTAATGTGTAGTGAAGTAAGTGTCTATGTAGGCCTGTTTTTAGTACCTCGTAGTAGAGATTGTGGTTTTGATGAAGTGAGTGATGTGAACATAAACAGATGGATTAGCCTAAAGCCTGTTTTAAAAGGCATCATGTGTACATCAGCTCAGCAGTCTGGAGCAGTCGTGGCCTGTACATGTCCGATGCTTTCATACAGTGCTGTTGTAGTGCGAGTATTTAGAGGTGTCATGACCTACAGAGGCACGCAGCCAACTAACCAAGCATGATGAAGTCATTTCAATTTTCTGAATGTTCAGTGGAGCACTTAAACCCTTTAAAACACCAAGAGCCACTTTAATTGTCGAGTGTGTGTGGCAGTAATAATGTTATTCCTCACAGTCAAAGTCCAATTCACTGACCCTGTTACGCAGGGCAGGTGTAGGTGCTGGCTGTTTCACATCTTCATTAAGCCCCTGAGGGTGCACCTGTAAAGAGGTTTGAATCCAGCCAGTATAATTGGCTGTTCTCATTGAGAGGAAAGCACAGCAGGGGTTCTCTCACCCATGACTTTCTGTAGCACACCAGCCCATCATGGTCAAAATGCTTAGCAGTCCACTGTAAGGGCACAGAGGTGTGCTGTGTGGTGAGTAGTTTGAAAAGAGCCTCAGAGGAGAAGCATCCTCCATGGTCATGACCGTGCCCAAGTCTGAGACTGGTTATATCTGAATAGGCCAAAGAAAAAATGTATAAAAATAAAACATTTTTAAAAAATGTAATAATGAATGGATTCAGTGTTGATAATATGAATTCTATACTGCTTTGTTTACGTTTATTCATACAGGTAATATGAATATGCTGGTGTGCAAATGGCTCTAAGCTGCGTTGTTTCCTCTTGCTGTAAGCTTAGATGGTATTTGATGGAAGATGGACAGTATAGAATGTCATGTCATAACATAAAAGTCGATGCAGCATGTTAACGCAGTATATTTTTGTGTGACAATATTGTATCAGTCAGTATTGTATTGTATTTGTGTACATGGATGCCAAGTATTAATGTTTTTTTTTTTTGTAAACGTTAAGTCAAGTTTCTGCTTGACCGTCTCATTAAAATGTTTCATATGTTATTATGTTATCACAGCATTTAGCATATCATGACATTTTTAGACAATTTCAATATTATAATGCAAGTATTATGATAATATCATGTCATAGGGCCTTTGATGAGTCCCACACCTACCCATTTGTAGATGCAGTTTCTTAATGATTTAACCCGTAAAATAAAAATGTATTGGGTCAGCCTTTACCATTGATTGCAAATACTGTTTTAATGCAGCATGTTTTTAATACCTCTTTACAGTACTGTGCAAAAGTTATAAGATATCTAATAAAAGTATGTCTGCAGCCATTTTATCTGGGCAGTAAGCATTTATTTGAGAGAGAAAAAAAACCATTGGAATAAATTTAAATGAATAAATTAACAATAAACAGTAGATTGTGATTTCATACTTGTGACTGTTATAGTTTAATAATTTCCAAAGCTGTCCACAAACGTGCCCAGCTTTATTTACCATCTGTGGTAAATGCGTCAGCTACATGCGTCAGCTGATCAGGCAGACATTAAATGAAATCAGGTGTGCTGCTGACGGAATTTAACAAATCCATGTAATGGCTGAAGGGCGGTAAAAAGTCATTCTAACAGCATTCGCGTAGCCAAGATGTTGATTTGCTTTACTGCATTATGTTTAATTTTTATAATGTTTTCTCATGTTTATAATGGCAGAAACATGTTTATTCCCGAGAGTTTAAAACCATTTAAAACTGTTTTCTTGGCTGCCCAAGGCTTGTGCACAGTATTGCATGTGCAAGCAATTTCGATTAATCCCTGTT
Source organism: Semaprochilodus insignis (assembly GCA_034552555.1). Classification (NCBI taxonomy): domain Eukaryota; kingdom Metazoa; phylum Chordata; class Actinopteri; order Characiformes; family Prochilodontidae; genus Semaprochilodus; species Semaprochilodus insignis. The sequence goes on along the minus strand of CM067474.1, from coordinate 48,230,027 downwards.
GCACAACAGTCATGAGGTGTAAATATGAATTTCTAACGTCAGTGCAGCCTACTTTAAATGAAAAGATGCTGGTCCTTTAAAAAAATCCTGCAGTCTTCACCACGCTCCTCTGCCTTATGATTGTCCAAAAAAAGCATCACTATAAATGCTGACCCAACAAAGAAACCCATATTCAGTGAGCTACTGCTTTATTCTTAGTGCACAGTACTGTATTAAAGCAGAGGAGTGGGATAGAGAATTTGATGTGTTCTGGAGTCTTTATGTTCTCACAGGCCAAGGTTTCTGTTTCTTCTTCTTATATTCACAGCAATGGTACAACACCTCCATGAAGGCGGTGTGTGTGTGGCTGACTGACAGACTAGATCTGCAGCTCCATGTGTATCAACTCAAAACCCTCATCAAGATAGTCAAGGTGACAGCAACTCAATATTCTTTCTTCTAAATGTACACGTTTGTCTCAATACCTCCGTTTTATGTTGTCTGAACGAAAACCATAAGTATTGTTTGTCTGCGTTCTGTCTTTGTTGTGCAGAAATCGTACCGTGACTTCAGGCTGCAGGGTGTGTTAGACAGCACATTAAACAGCAAAAACTACGAGACTGTCTATAACCGGCTTACAATAGAGGAGGCCACAGCAGCTGTGTCGGCTGGAGACGGCCTGCAGGGCATCAGCATGAGGGACAGCGATGAAGAGGATGGCTAATGGCAGAAGGTCAACACTGGCTGTCCGTATTCACCTCACCAACTGAGAACTGTATTAAATGTTTAAATAAAACACTATCAGGACAGCGCCGTTTCCTCCCCCACGCTACAGTGCCCTGTGTCCTGGCTTAGCTCTACCGATATCACTACAGTGTGTCTGTACGGTATAGTTCAATGACCACCTGCAGAGAGCTCAAACGTCTGGATCTTTGTTGTACTTCATTTTATGTCCAGTGATATGGTGAACTCATGTCCAACGAAGCTGGTTCTAACTGAATATTTGAGGTGCCAATGATGGGAGCTACATGTAGGCACAGCTGAAGAACAACAAACAAAAACGATTTGTCAGTGTATCATAGACTTGGTGCAAATCAATCATGATCAAAGGTAACAATGTTCTTATCTGCTTTTTTGCACTGTGGCTTTATCTTTGTTGGTATATGTGGGCCAAAAGTCTGAAACAAGGATAATATGCTAGTTGTGCACTCACTGTTTTCAAAATGTAAGTGGTGACATCATTCCACTTGATATAACTATGAACTTCAGTTCTTCTGTAGAAGTAACGATGGGTTGTGTGCATTGTGTATATTACTGTATGTTGGTGTCTGGCTATGTTTTACTCAAGAGAAATCATGTCAAAGAATTTTAACAAGAGATGTAGGCTATATTTCTATTGTCTTTTGTGCACCTGAGTTTGCACAGGTGTTTAAAGTGTTAGAAATAAAAGTGTTTTTAATGTTCACGTGTATGACTCCTCATTAGAGCTTGTTTATTAAAAATTAAAACGTTTTTGCAGTACTAATAAACATGCTGAGTCCCTGTTCAGTACACACTCGAAGTTAAACACTGCAGTTGCAAACCACTATCCAAAGAAAGACACGGCTAAAGAATAAAGTAAACTATATCAGGTAACATGACATTATGGTGTGATATTTAATATCAGTAGAACTTTAAAACACGATTCTTGTGTGTTGGACTAGACTAAAAGGCAAGTGATGTAGTGTAGTCCAGTTTAGAAAACGCTTTACTGTAGGGTACTCTTCATGATGATGCACAAGCTTGCAATGACAACTAACATAACCCTACATAGATCTAAATAAATGCTTATTCCAGAACGTGTTTGCTGTAAAGTTTGCAGTTTTGTTCAGTTAGCTAACGTAGCCTGCATGACTCCTGTTAGAATAAGCATTTATAAACAAAGCATTTATGAGTTACGTGAGTTCGCATGACAAGCTTATGTAGATGTCATGGTGCCTTATGATCAGCATCCTACAGTAAATTGTAAAGGCACATCGGCTTGTGAATTGACAGTAATGATGTATACATACAGTAGTGTGCAAGTCGGAGAGCACATCTTTGTACAGTTTCCAAACAAAGTGGCCAGTGTCAGAAAAGAAAAGCATGAAACGTGTTGTCGCTGTCCAATGAACGTACCTCCATTTTGGTCAATTTTTTGCGTCATTTGTCCACATGAGCTGCTGTGTACATTGAAATTTCACGATGAATGGATCAGCTAAAATGTTCCAAAATCGCTTGGAAAAACGCCTGGTTTCATTGACTTACAATTTCAAATTAAATCAGGTTTTTGCCCTCTCCTGTAAAATTGCTATTTTGGAGAGACTTGTTTTTCTTTGGACAGCGAACATATATTTCACAGAAAATAACAGTGACGCCTCCAGCACTGTAATACTAAATCTATCAGCATTTACTTTACTTTCAGAAATACTCCTCCATCATTCCATTCATAAAACTACCGCATTACGGCTGTCCTCGCAACTAAAGCTGCTCTCAAAGCTCTTACTGATATTACTACTCCCCTTCAAACAGACACTAACATTAACACAGGCAACTTTCCCACCTTTCCTAACCTGATTTGCCTTACCGCAAGACCTGACAGACCATCAAAACTGTTCTCATTAGACTTGTAAACATACAAAGTGTTTGTGCCTATTCTTTAGAAGACAACACTATTCATCTGAAATGATTAGTCACTTTCAAGAAGCCCTTACAGAAACTAAAATGGACTAAAAAAAGAAAAACATTTGCACTGAAACACTCGACTCAACTGAGATGTGGAGTAATGTGTTTTATGGACTGATGGTGGTAAGTGGGGAAAATACAACCGCAACTTCTAGGACTGAATTGGGGAGGAAATACTGAAAGTAATGCTGTATTTAAGTTTTTCTCCTTTAGATTAACACATAATGTGTGGGGTTTTATGTACTATATGACCGCATTTCATTTTGCATGGTCATTTTCCAGCCTCATTTTATTCCTTGTGTTAGACTGATCTGTGTTAAATGATCACTGCTCTGATTGTGTCGTCCTTTATTGAACCTCTTTAAGAAAAGCACTTTACCTTAGGACTTCATTATGAGCGAAAGGTGCTAAACCGCTGTAGAGGCTGAATAGGTAGATATAGGTATTTGAGTTATTTGTAGTTATTTGTATTTGAGTTATTGAGGTATTTGTTTGTTGCAACTTAGTTTCCGTATATGGAGTGTATGGACTGAGGAGTGAACGGTAAACATCTAAACATTAACAGTGTTTGCGATTTAATTTAGACTCCTTTATTTAAAAAAAAAAGCAAGGGAATTTCGGTTTGTCCATTGTATGGGACCTTTAAAAGCATAGAAACTATAATAAAGGCAAAGGAAAAAGCTGGTTTTATATACAATGCAAATTTCTGTATGTTTCTCTTTTTTCTGTACTCTGAAAAATGAATAACTTGTAAGTAATCTCCCGTGTGACTGTAACTATAATAAATGAAAGGAAGGTCTCTGACACCATGTAAATGAAAGTGGGCTCTGTTCAGAACAGATATGGTCTGAAATGCCGCTGATGGCTGTTCAGCTTTACCCGGCGTGGTCCGCACGATTTTCTCCACTTGTCACTTCACCCTGCCATGAATAAGTAAGTCCACTGAGGCACTTCACTCGGAGGAGTGAGGAGTTGTGCTGAAGGGAAAGGATGGAGAAATGAGCAGCATGGGCCCTCCGCCTACCCTCCATCTGGCCATTAAGCCTGAGCTTGGGGTCAGCTGTCCTCTGCTGGAAGAAGCCAGTCTAATCACCACAGGCCTAATTATCTTTTTCCTAGCCTCAGATTTGATAAGAGAATGATCTTTACTCGCTGCATCTCTCAGCTCTGCACCACTGCTCTTCCGAAAGTGATCACAGTCGCGGTGTTTTGTTGATTAGCTCCAGAAGTGCGGAGACTCTCTTTTCTGCTCAAGCTAACTCGAGTAAGCCACCAGTTTGTGTTGATGTTTCTGTTTTTGTCCACACAAGACTTTAAAGCACAAGTGTAAATGAAGAACTGTGGCTGCTGGACTCGCTGCTCTTTCACTGCGCCCAGTGAATGAAGGTGTAAGGTTGTTTGTAGCGAATGGAAGGAGAATCAGAGACTTAAGAGGACGGTCGATTTCTTTTTTCCACAAGAAAAAGTAGCCTTTAGTTTACACGCTTTAAAATAATGTTACACTTAAAATCATGTTAGCGCTTTGGATGATTGCTGTGCTGTGTTCAGTAGGTGTTCAGTGTGTTGATATTAGGCTCTGATAGTTCAGATGGCTGTGTTGTGTTTAGTGGGTGTTTAGTGTGTTTATATTTGACTCTGATAGTTCAGATGACTGTGTTGTGTTCAGTAGGTGTTCGGTGTGTTGATATTAGGCTCTGATAGTTCAGATGGCTGTGCTGTATTCAGTGGGTGTTCAGTGTGTTGATATTAGGCTCTGATAGTTCACATGGCTGTGCTGTGTTCAGTGGGTGTTTAGTCTGTTTATATTTGACTCTGATAGTTCAGACGGCTGTGTTGTGTTCAGTAATGGTTCAGTGCATTGATGCTAGGCTCTGATAGTTCAAATGACTGTACCGTGTTCAGTAGGTGTTCAGTGTGTTCATATTAGGCTCCAATAATTCAGATGGCTGTACTGTGTTCAGTATGTTGATATTTGTTATTATTAAGGGGATAATTAATGTTCTTATTATTGTTATTATTAATGTTCTTATTAATGTTCTTATTATTGTTCTTCTTATTGTTCTTACTAATGTTCTTATTAATGTTCTTATTATTGATCTTATTATTGTTATTATTAATGTTCTTATTAATGTTCTTATTAATGTTCTGTTATTGTTTTTATTGTTCTTATTAATGTTCTTATTATTGTTATTATTAATGTTCTTATTAATGTTCTGTTATTGTTCTTATTGTTCTTATTAATGTTCTTATTATTGTTATTATTAATGTTCTTATTAATGTTCTTATTATTGTTCTTATTAATGTTCTTATTATTGGTCTTATTATTGTTATTATTAATGTTCTTATTAATGTTTGCAGTTCTGTCACTCTTGTCTTATTTATTGGGTCTCAGACATGAAGTTTCTATGAAGTTGCTTTGGGTCAGCGACTTTCACTTACTAGTTGTTGGTTAGAGTGGCAGCAGTGAGCAGCTGTTTTAGGGTTATAATGATTCGCTTATATAAAGGCCTGCATTACCCAACAGACTAAACAAATAATCACTAACACATTATTACTGTACATTCAGATCTGCTGTTGATTTATTGTGTTAACATTCATTAATAAATGTAATAGCTGCCATGTAGTTATAACCAAAATGAGTATAATCATATAAATAATACCTCATTATTATTATTATTATTATTATTATTATTATTATTATTAGGGGCAGTGGTGTCGTGAGGGGGTATGGTTGGTGTGGGGCACTGTTGGGGTGTATGTAGAGATGAAAGAGTAAGCAAGTGACTGACTAAATAAGTGAGTGGGTAAGTGAATGAGTGAGTGAATAAATGAATAACTTACTGTGTGACTGAGTGAATGAGAGTGACTAAGTGAGTGAGTAACTGATTGAGTGAATGGGTGAGTGACTTACTGACTGACAGGCTAACTAAGTGAATGAGTGAGTGAGAAGGTGATTGAGTGAGTGAGTGATTGAGTGACTTACTGACTGACTGACTGACTGACTGTGACTGAATGACTGAGTGACTGACTGGCTAACTGAGTGAGTGACTGACTGACTGACTGACTGAGTGGGTGAGTGATTGACTGATTGACTAATTGTCTGAATGAGTGAGTGAGTGAGTGAGTGAGTGAGCGCGCGGCTAGGGCTGCTCTCTCTCTCTCTCTGCCATTGGTGAGCTGGAGACGCGTTATTGGCCAACACGCCCCGCTGAGGCGCGCATAAGTGCCGATCGCCAGCGGTGAGGCTGTGCCACGCTCTCCGCGCGCTCACGGGGAGCCAAACTTCGGCGCACCGGCACGCGCGCGCGCACTGCCACCAATACACACTCGCAGAGGGGTAGAGTGTACGAGAGAGAAAGAGAGAGAGAGAGAGAGAGAGAGAGAAAACGAGAAGGAGAGAGAGCGCTGCGCTCGGAGGCGATGGACGGCGCGCGCTTCTCCTCAGCGGGAGCGCCCGGCTCCCCACCGCAGCCACGCGGCCCCACGAGCTCCATCGCCGCCGCCGCCATGAAGCCGCTGGCCTTCTCCATCGAACGGATCATGGCGCGCAGCCCGGAGCCGCGCTCGATGCCGCTGTTCCCGGCGCGCGCGTCTCCCCCGGCTCTGCGCTGCGTCCTGCCGCTCGTGCCGCTCGCCTACGAGGCCGCGCACGGACTTGAGCTCGGCGGCGGCGCCTTGCACGCTACTCCTGCACAGACTTTTTCCCACCACCAGCAGCACGCGCACGTCCACGCGCACGGCGGCGACGCCGAGCTGCTGGGCTACAAGCACGAGCACGGCCACTACAAGCTGTTCCGGCCCCGAGTGCTCAGCCCGGCCACAGCGCACGCCCTGCACGGCGCCGCGCGCTACGTGAGCTGCGGGGCTGAAGGCGCGTGCGCGCCCGCGGCGGCGGCAGCGGCGGGACTGCTCGGGCTGCATCCCGTGGCCTCATACTTCCTGAATGGGCCGCTGCAGAAGGCCGCGTGGGCGGAGAAGGCGCGCGCCGGAGCCGAGAGCGCGCACATCCTCACAGAGAAACTCCTGAAGAGCTCAGCCAAGATCAGCGGCGCAGCGCCTCACAGCAAACCCAAAGTGTTCACGTGCGAAGTGTGTGGCAAGGTAAGAACAACAAAAAGAGAAACAATAACAAATCAGCAGCGTGAAGACGAGTTGACGGGTCTCCGGAAAGCAGAGTTCTCACTTCATTCCGGTCTTCTGAAAGTCCGCGAAAAGAAAAGGTCTATGGATCTCTGAACCGCTGCGTTCACTCCCAGACACCAGGAGAACTAACTCACTGTGTACAAAAAACTGGGATGAAAATACGGGAGTACACCTGAAAGACATTTGTGGTTTAATTATAAGGATATTATTACTTATTTTTATGAGAATATTTTGCAAGAATAGAACTTCATAATAATGCTTTTATAACTTTGTTTTAATACTAATAAATTAATAATAATAACTGAATAATAATAATAACGTAATAATAAATTAATATCTATTTTATTATAATATTTGTATATTAATGTTTTGTTTGTGGTCAGAATGATTTTCACATGCAGTATGGTTTTCCTCTTGTGTATCTTTCCTTCTCCTTTAATTCCCCAGCAGTTTGAAGTAGGTCCTAAAATGACCAGTTTAAAGAACTAGTTTTAAGTCTGGGACGCAGCTGCAGTCTGCTGACAGTATGAAGAGTATTCCGCTCTGGCAGGTTCAGGGGCTTTATTACGTGGGTATAACAGGTTAGACTGTGCTGTGTTGTTAATACTGTGAGGGTGATAAAGCGGTGTTCTGATATCTCATATCTGATAATACGTGTTAATGGAGTCAGGATGATGACCACTGTGAGAGACGCGGCTGTGATAGTGCTGTATGTGGTGATACAGAAGTTATTAACTGTTATTAACTGAATTAACAGAACCCATCTCTCTCTCTCTCTCTCTCTCTCTCTCTCTCTCTCTCTCTCTCTCTCTGTATCTCTCTCTCTGTCTCTCTCTGTGCAGGTGTTTAATGCGCACTATAACCTGACCCGCCATATGCCCGTTCACACCGGAGCCAGACCGTTCGTGTGTAAAGTGTGCGGCAAAGGATTCCGACAGGCGAGCACTCTGTGTAGACACAAAATCATCCACACTCAGGTACAGCACACACACTGAACACTGAACCCCCACTACTGCACTTATCACTATCACAGCACACACTGCAACATAATAATAATAATAATAATAATAATAATAATAATAATAATAA
>CM067474.1:48205778-48217428 GCA_034552555.1 Semaprochilodus insignis | reverse complement strand
ATAATAATAATAATAATAATAATAATAATAATAATGATAATAATATAGTGTGTAAATTATTATGTATAAATTACAGAAATAAAGTATATCTTTATTTTTGATAATAATAACAATTATTATTATTATTATTATTATTATTATTATTACACAGATATTTAATTATTATTTATTATTATTATTATTATTATTATTATTATTATTATTATTATTATTATTTCCTAACATCGTACAGCCTACTTCATTTAATACAGCCCACAGAGCAGCACTGCTGAAGTGCACTGGGTGTATTATTAATGTGGTTATAATCCTACGAAGATGATAGCGTTATTAAGTATCAGCCACATGTTAAACACAGCTTTACTCTGAGAAGACGTCATTTGGTTTTCCAGCCTATGTGAAACAGTACTGTGACGCTGTGTTCCCTGTACTGTCTCTACTGTCTGCTGAGAGTGAAGATCTTCATTTACAGTGAGGTCACAGTAAACCACACAGAGCACAGCCTGTAACAAAGCTCTGTAATGCTTGGAAGTGACGGTTTATTGTGTGCTTTCTTGTGTACAAAGACAGCTGCTTCCTACAGCACAGCACATGAGGAAGGTTAAGGCTTAGAGTTCACTGGCTGTGAAAGGTGCCGATGATAGAGAGAGCAGCGTGATAGCTGATTGATAACTGTCCCGATGGCTGATGTTCACAGAAGCAGCAGGACTTTTCTGGCCACTGCTTCAGGGATGACAGCTCACTGTCTTGCTCTGCTTATCTAGTGCTGCCCGAAACGTCATCACACCCCTGTATATGCGTTGTCCAGTCATTTCAATGTCAATATTTACACACAAAAAATTATAATATGATCAGTGATAAGAACATATGTGGACGCTTTGTAATGCACACGACAGATAATAGTCACGTAGTGCTGATAGAAATAAAAGGCAGCGAAGCGGTGCGGCTACCTGCTCCACTGAGCCCTGCTGCACACTTCGGCACAGCTCAGTGTGTGTGTGGCGTCTTTTCACTTATACAGTTCCGCTCTGTTTTACCCCCTAATGACAGCGCAATGTGGCTGCTGTGCACAATTTCAGGGACAATGTTATCAATGTTATCAATGAATCTTCAACCATCGTACTCTCACATAATTTTACAAAGTGGAAGAGGACACCTGCACCGTCCCACCCCACCGCCCCCAACCCCCTGGGAATCTGCACCAAGGATAATGTCCCAGGTTTTTTTTGGTTGGTTGGTTGGTTGGTTTGTGGGTGGGTGGTTCGGTGGGTTGGTTGGTTGGTTAGTCGGTTGGTTGGTGGGTGGGTGGGTTGATGGGTATTGGTTGGTTGGTTGGTTGTTGGTTTGTTTGTTTCATTATTTATTGGTTTGAGAATTGTATAGAGTGTAAATGCTTATACTTATATAGCACGTTATAGTTCAAAGAAACAGAAAAATTAAGCTAAGTAAATAATGTTCATATACATGTCAGGAAATATTTGTTTAGATTTAACTTGGAATTTACAGCAGGGCACATATCATACATATTTCTAGTCTTGTATTTATTTGTTGTTTACACCTGAGGTCCACTAATGACATTTATACCGTAGGTGTTTGTGTGGATGAATGCAGCCAAAACACTCATAATTCATATTACATAACTATTTCCTGATCTCTGGTTACGCGTTTGAACTGAACAGGCTGTTTGATGTTGATGCTGTTAATGCGCCTTCATGGCTGGCACATGTAAATAAGGTCTCTTCTGATTGGCTGCGTATACTGCGCTTTATTTAAAAGCAGTCCAGGTAGAAACACTGGTGGCTTCATCCAAAACCTCATACTATTTATTTAAAATACTGTAATAGGCTAGTGCGGCTTAGACACTCACTGTAACTTCAGTGAGAGTGTGCAGAGCTAAGCTGCTGTAGGCTGAATAGGCAGGTGTATGCAAATTAGTCAGTGACTTTGAAGCGGATTGATTTTGGAACTTGTTCTGCAACTGGTTTAAAACCTCAACCCTTTGTTTACATACCACAGCAGCCTCGTTCATTTAATACGTTAAGTGAGGATAATTCAGTGGTAGAGGTCTGTTAAGCCTGCGCTCTCTGGAAGAATGAATTACAGCAAGACGGCGCAGCTCAGTACTACAGTAGCGCTGGCACGTGGTGTCCCCGCTCCTGCCTGCTGAAGTCATAAGCGTGCGACGCGGGCTGCAGGAGGAAGATCCTGAGGCTGTGCTCTGATTGGTCTTGGGATGGGATCGGCTCACGTTACACGCCAGCGTTTTTGCAGCTTTCACAACAATTCAGTTCCACAGAGTTTGATGTTATTGCACGTCAGCTGCATGTTCGGCAGCATCGTGATCTCGCCTCCAGAAAACGAGTCTGTCCTGTTTGATGAGGTGTTTCTGTTTGTGTTCGGCTCCTCTCTTGGCCTCAGACCTCTGTTGCTGCTGTTGATCGCCACTTTGCTTACTGTGCACTCCTGCTTTGCTGTCACTCAGTGCTGTTGATGAGGGGCCGAGGCCACGTTTCAGCCAAGTTACCACAGTCTGAACCCTAAAACAGGTAGGTGAGGATAAGCTAACCGGCTATGTTACTGCCAACGACGGCTCTAAAACACTTGTGGCTGGCGAGCTGGAAAAGATGTAATGCTAATCCTAGCTAGCTACTTTCTGCTTGATTTCTAATAAGCTTGCGTGACCTTGCTAGCAGGCTGGCTAATTACAGGAGACGCATTGCTTACAGATGGGTGGGAGATTGTTGACAGTTGAAATACACATTTCTAGCTCCAGCTCCATTTCTAGCTCCAAAAGACCTGTCATATCACTCTCCATGTCTATATAAGGCTACAGGATTAAGACGTCCTTGCTATTTATAGAGGTTAAGTAATAAAATGCTGCACCCTCTTTAAACAAGACCTCACCTGTCCCTAGTCACTGGGGCTAAAAGACGCATTACTCACTTAATATCATGTTGGTTTTGGTCAGTTGCAGTCTTCTCCCTTGCAAACTGAACCCACATCTGTTTGTGTTGTGTAAACTGTTTGACAAGTTCCATTGTGTACATTTTCAGTCCGTGTGAAATTCAGTTTGTAGCTGTAACTCTCTTTTTCCAAAGTCTCGGTAAGCCATGCTCCGACTTGTCAGAAACCAGAGCAGGGGGCTGACAGGCTGCATGTGCAACCTGCGGAGGTCACAACATCACAAGGCTGTGTTGGCTATCCGCCGTGAGGACGTTAACGTATGGGAGAGGCGAGCACCCCTTGCTCCCCGTCATGTCAAGGAAATTACGGCAGCAGGCTACAAAGTCCTGGTGCAGCCCTCCAACAGGAGAGCCATCCATGACAGGGTGAGTAACGAAGTCCTCACTGATGCACAGTGTATCACTGAACATCACTGTATCACAATGCTGTTACCTGTTTATTTCAGTTTAATCACAGGCATCTTCTATTCAGGGTCTGTAGGGTTTAAATAGCTATATGACTTTCCTTTTTAAGAAAGCAGTAAATTAAGGTCAAGCATTCAAAATTCTTGCCAAATGATTCAACCACCTGTTTTTCCTTTAGTTCTATGAGAAAGCAGGTGCCATCTTACAGGAAGACATCTCAGAGGCTTCTGTTATCATCGGTGTGAAGAGACCTCCAGAAGTAAAAGTCCTCCCAAATAAAACCTACGCTTTCTTCTCTCACACCATCAAAGCTCAAGAGGCAAACATGGGCCTTTTAGATGATATCCTTCAAAAGGTAAAGCTCTGTTGAATGGTTTTTCAGTATTTAGGTTCTATGTATTTCCACTGCTTTCGTATTTGGAAGCAGATTTAACTACATCTAAACACTTTTGGATTTTCAGAATTCATGAAATGCAGTTAACTTTCTGCTAAAGGAATGTAAGGAGCCATGAGTACTTCTGTGTGAAAGCTCATGTCACCTCTGGTTCCCTCTTTACAGAAGGTACGGCTCATTGACTATGAAAAAATGGTGGACGAGAATGGTTTCAGAATTGTTGCATTTGGAAAGTGGGCTGGTGTTGCAGGTAAAGAAGAAGCACATTCTCTATTGATGTATAACAACAATTATTACAAATCTGCCATAAGGTATTACTTAATCCAGGTTGTGACCTTTTCCAAAGTCCATGGGTGTAGCTTGCCAAATTTTTGTCATGATTTGTGCTTTGTCATGATTTGTTCAGAGGATGATGGGAGGGGGAGGGGGTGGGGGGCGGATAGGCACAGGTTTTGAATATGGCTATGGGATAGACCACTGTAAGTCTGTAACTAATTTTTTGGCCATTGGTGCAGGGATGATTAATATTTTACATGGTCTGGGTCTGCGTTTCCTCGCCCTTGGACACCACACTCCCTTTATGGTATGCATTTCTTTCATCTATGCTATGTATATATATTATTTAGCAAGCCAAACAGTGTGACACTGCAATAAATGGCAGAGTATATTGCTTTCACTGGTACAACAGCTGCTTTTTATTTATTTACTTAGTAACTGGTACATGTGGAAAATGTTTGTTCTCAAGGAGGCAAGGCCACAGAGGATAATCATTTTTAATGAATAAAAACAGTTGTGGATTTTGGGTGCTTAACAGGTCTCTTTTTTTCTTTTTTGGTGATGGTGTAACAGCACATCGGAATGGCACACAATTATAGAAACGTTAGTCAAGCTATCCAGGCTGTGAGGGACTGCGGCTATGAGATAGCACTTGGCCTCATGCCCAAGTCCATTGGTCCACTCACCTTTGTGTTTACTGGCACTGGCAATGTATCTAAGGTAAAACTGACTGAAAATGCTGTACATCACTTTAAATTAGCAAAGAATGTACCTTAACTACAACATGACCCCCAAAGTGGACAGTAACCAGTAATGTTTTGTTTGTTAATTGATTTCTGTAGGGTGCACAGGAGATTTTCAATGAGCTTCCCTGTGAATATGTAGAGCCACATGAAATGAAAGAGGTCTCAGAGTCAGGAGGTACTACCACTCTTCCTATCTTCCTTTGTCACTCCCTCTAATTTGACTTTCTAGTGTTTGTATTTGCACACTATATAGAGTGGCATGGGGGCCTTTGGTGTTATAGTGTACATCCATGCATTTCCTATGTTTTGATGTACCCGCAGACCCCACCAAAGTGTATGGTACAGTGATCAGCAGACACCACCATCTCATTCGAAAGAGTGATGGCTTATATGATCCTTTTGAGTATGAGCACCATCCTGAACTCTACACCTCGCTTTTCAGATCCAGCGTGAGTACTACCACTAAATATCTAAAAGATGTATTTTGTGTTTTTGCTGACCCTAATAAAATCGCAAAGATGAATAAAAGCTCTGAGGTAAATGTGTGTTGTTCATTTTTGTCACTGCAAAGTAAATGGTCCTCTATATGGGGTTGGTGACACGAGACAGGCCTTTATCATACATTATTTGATAATTGTTATTATTTGATTATTTGAACTAATTGCTTTAGATTATAAGGTCAGTTTTTCATATGGTTGAAATTCAAGTTTAGGAACAGCTAAAAACTTAAAAAGCCTTCCTTTCTTTATTGTTCATTTCAAACTAATACTGGCCTGGTTTCAGAGGCCTGTTTTGTTATACTTTGATTCAGTCAACTGAGTTGTGAATCCAGAGAGCAGCTTATAGACCTTAACATATCGGAGCTCAAGATGAATAGAATCATATGATGATCAAAAATTTCTCACCCAGTGGAGATTCATTTTAAGGTAGCGTGGTGTTTTCAACTGTTGAAATGTGAGCTGCATCATGCATGAAGAGGGTCTAAGGGAGAAACTGTTTCGCCTTATTTTTAAAGGTTGCACCCTATACAACCTGTCTGATAAACGGCATTTACTGGGACCCACACACTCCAAGGTTGCTAAGGCGACTGGATGCACAGAAACTCATGAAACCTTCGATGACTTCAGCCTGGCCTGGGCTGCCACACAAGTGAGCTCCTTATTGTCATCTCTGTGCTTCTGATTTACTATATATTATGTTGTGGTATTATCTGCTGTTTAGAAACATTTATTTGTCTTTGGCTTTTCATTTAGTAACATGTAAGCTGTGAGTAATAGCTGCACTCTCTCAGCAGGCGTCGTTATAATCTACCTTGTGATCCAAAAAGCATGAATACTCGTTGCCTGTTCATCACTGAATAGCTCTCCTTAGCATAAGCAGTGGTGGCCTTCAGTAGTTAACGCAGATATCAGTGTAGCTCTTAAAGCTCAAGCCTGTACACGTGCTGAGAAGTCCTTGGATGCACGCACCTTATCTTCTACAGTGTTTGGTACAAATTGAGAGCATGCCTTATGTAAATCTCTATTGCCTAAAATGCGCACTTTAAACTCTTGTGACAAGCGGAGCCTATTGAAAACCATATGAAATGTTTTGCTCTTGTCATCTTCTTACTCCTCTCCAGGTTCTTGGCTATCTGCGACATTTCTGCAGACACAGGAGGCTCTATTGAGTTTATGACAGAGTGTACTACTATTGAGAAGCCCTTCTGTATGTATGATCCCAACCAGCACATAGATCATGACAGGTATGGCACTGAGTGTCTTTTAGATGGTATCATAAAGTGAGGGTGACTGTGGATATAACATACTAAGTAGGGCTGTACAAGACTCAGAATTTTGTCAGTCGAATCAGATTCGCCCGTCCTGGCCCGACGATTCGACTATTCGTTCATGTTTTTTCTCCATATACATCGTCTAGTAATCAGTAAATGAACTGGCATACGTTTCAGATCTGATGTCCTCCTAATTTAGAAAGTCAGCAGAGTCACAGGAACATATTTTTGAATTAAAAGAGATGTGGCATATGATGAACGATCTGAATTGGAGCCTGATTTAATTACAGAATGTAGCGTCGGGCAAGCAAGCACGTATTTATGCTAAAAATTAGCGCTTATAGCCTGTCTTTTTAATTTCACTTTTAACAGCTTCTTCAGTAGGATGACCATTTGTCTTTCATCTCTCATAAATAATGAACTCCTAAATAAAACCAAATTAGTCAATATTTAAATTATTTTTAGATGAAAAGGAGAATGGTAGACCTGAAACCGTTTAATTATTATATCACCTGCGCTGAAATAATTATTTCTCGTTTGTCGGCAGGCATATTAAGTGACTGTACTTATCTTTAAATAAAATAATCTTAGCTGTAAACGAATAAATAAAAATATCTGTAATTTAGGTTCTAAAATAATGGAATTATAATAAAACAAACGTCTTCTGTCCGTTTTTCCTTCACTGCAAACAGCCATTATGTCTAAAACGAAAGTCAACTCACTCGTTTGAAGCAGTGTTCCATGTCTGATTAAATGACGAGCAGAATTAGCTTTAATTTGTTCAGATTCTCTTCTTCAAAAGCTTCTCCAGACTTTTTCTGAGACATCGTTCCACCCGTGTTTCTCAGCTTCACAGATTTAGCTTCCTTCAACGGTGAACCGCCAGCGCACGTTGTCACATGGATTTAATTTTTTAGCAAGCATGCGTCATAGCCCAGCTAGAACTTAAATACATATTTATTATTTCCCTTTTAAAATGTCTTTATAAATTCTTAAAGTTCTTGTGCATTTTTGTAAGCTTTTGTCTGTTTTACGACAAAAATAAATAAATAAATAAAAAAACCTCGTCACTGTTGTCATTCGACTTGAAGGTTCTCAGTCAACTCAAAGGGTCTCCGACTGACGATTCGACTCGTCGACTTCTAGAGGGCAGCCCTAATACTAAGTATGTTTATGTATACAGCATTCCTGTACTTCATATTCACTAAAGAACTGTATCCTTTTTTTCTTTAGTGTGGAGGGAAATGGCATTCTCATGTGCTCCATTGATAACCTACCTGCCCAACTTCCCATTGAGGCTACGGAGTATTTTGGTGACCGCTTGTTACCCTACATCTGGGAGATGGTAAGATTTAGTACTTGACGGTAAGTAACAGCTGCTCCAGTTTTGGTTTGGTTTGATTGGAGAAGGCTGCACTGCATACAGGCAGGTTTGTTTCTAAATGTTCATTTTTTTTGTTGTTTGTTAATTAACAGTGCTAAATGTCAGCTCTTTAACACCACATGCCCTGCTATTAACAGTATCAAACTGCAACTGCTTAATGTCACATGCTCTGCTATTCATTTTCAGTTATTTTGATCTTGTGTTTGTCCTAAGCTGCCCTCAGATGCGACCAAACCACTGGATGATGAGGGCTACTCTCCCCAAGTGAAAGACGTAAGTGTTGCAAATGTGTTCTAATGACCTTTCTACTAAGCTATATTCTTTTTTATGTCTGACAAAGGCATATGTGGGAAAGTAACAGCACTTGGGTTTGGTCTGTATTGATGTACTTTAGCTGTTGTTCCCATCTTGAAGATTATTCTTTATTCCCAGCTGAAGTTTATTCAGTAGAGTCTTTTCCACTGATGTTGTTCTGTGCATATTTTAGGTCATTTTAGGTTTTAGTTAAATGTTATATCTTTTTAAATATCTCATATTATTTGCTATTTTATGTGTTTCCCCACAAGGCTGTAATAACATCCAATGGAAAGTTGACTCCCAAGTTTGAGTATATTGAGAAGCTTAGAGAGAGAAGGTAAGGAACATATTTAATGTTTTTCAACATGCCATTTTTTTGTTGTATGGAAAGGGAGCATGTCTGTTAACTATTTGATTTGCGAGAGATACGTCATGTGTCATCATATAAGCAGATTTAGAACATAGGGCTATGTATAGTGTAACTTTTCTTCTATCAAGCTTGTTGATCATTATTATTGTTATTAGAACGTAAAGTTGCTTGTGAAACTGTTTTAAACAATACAATACACTTCATGGATATTGGATGCATGAAGATATCTTCAAAGACCAGAGGACAGGTAAAACCTACAGAAATAGCATTTATAGCCTACATACCATATATGGTGATATCCATTTGTTTTGCACATTTTGTGTGCTCCAATTCAAGTCATTAAGTTCAAACACTGGTGGGCTTTGTTTCTAGATAGAGCTGAATAAATGGCCAGGTTTATAGTTATTTTTTGCATTTGCATATCTAATAAGGCTTAAACAGTGTTTGCTAGCCATGAAAAAAATTGTGGTGCAGAGTAGTGGGCAGTACTGCAGCCTTCCATGCAGAGGACTGGGGTTCAGTCTCCCACACTGGAAGGACACACTGGATAAAGGTGTCTACCAAACGCATAAATGTAAATGCTTTATTTCTGCTATTGTTATGTAATTATTATTATTATGCAGTATTAGCCAGAATTTTGTAATATTCATAATTGGTATACACTAGTTTGCTTTGGCTTTATTTAGTACAGTGATAAGCATATATAACGGTGCTCTCAACCTCACTTCTAGAAGCAGTTATTCCTCCATCTGTCACAGTCCACTCTAACGTCCAGCCATGTCTGTTCTGTTCAGGCACAGTGCAGTCACCGTGAGGTTTCTTTGCCTTAACACCTTGCATGGCTAGAACGTTCCTGCTCGAGTGTACTCTCGTGGGTAGACCATCTCATTCTCTCTCACCACAGCCGCCACGACTGCCTCCTCCTCCATTAATCTCCCAACTTGTTTTTTGGCATGCAACCTGACGTACATTTGTTAATTTATGTATTAACAATGCCATTTGAGATTAAAAATCAGTTCTCACATCTATCCGCACGTCAGCTAATTAAGATTTCTTCCAGTAACTGATGAAAGATTTCTTTCAGTGATTAATAAGTCATCATAATGAGTAATCTTCTTCACTATAATAAAGAGTCTGTTTTGTATTTATATAGCTCCTCTCCGCAAGGCCATCTTTCATTTTCTCTTCCTAGATGACTAATTCATCCTAATTGAAACTTGCATGCAAAAAAAAGCTTTTGACTGACCCTCCTGTGCTTCTGCTAGTTGACAGTTCTTCTTGAGCTACATTGTTGAATCTTGTATTTAGTTAGAGTACAGTAGATGTGCTTTGTCATACAGGGTATCTGAAATAAGTGGAATTGTGTGACAATTTACTGCATTTCTCAGGTATGTGTTCAGCAGGTTGTGTGCTTACTGTTGCTGAGCTTTACATTGCTCTCAATTTAATCGAATAGGGGATAGATTTATTGAGTAGCATTTATTAAAATGTGTCTGTTCAAGTAGGTACAACTATGAATAAATTGAGGAACATTACTCTCAAATCTTGATGTGGTTAAGGGCCTCTAGACTGCATTTGTGCACATGTGCAGCGTCGGATCCAATTAGGCTAAACACGACTGGTTGGCTGACAGCGACTCCCGAGGGTCTGTCAGGCTAAACGCTGATTTAGCAGCCTGTAATAGCACTGTAGGATTGGAGCATCCATGTTGACAAAGTACTGATGACTAAATGAGGGGCAGATTTCTTCTGTATCGTGACAGATCTCCATGCCAACTCTGAGTGCAGTGTCAATCACTAGTCAGAGTCAATTGTTGCTGTTGATAGTGTCCTTGAACTTGATCTGCAGCACTTTTCTGTAACACTCTTTAAACACCAAACACATTAGTCTGTTGCTGTAAAGAACAAACTTGCAAAAGCATGACTGCAGTGTCAAAGAAGAGAACATCATCAAAAATATTGTGTTTCAGTTGGAGAGTGCATGATGCCACTTTTTTTCTGATACCGATACTGAAGCCTTGAGTATCAGCTGATCCCTCTCTGATGATGTTTTAAAGTCTTTTGAAAGCGTTAAAAGGAGAGGTGTTTAATTTATAACATCATGTTGAACCACACATACAATACAACATACTATAACCAAGGAGAGAGATGTATAACAAACTGAGAACAACTGTCACACAGTGTGAGTTAGTGTTCACAATCATATGAATCATATGAATAATTATTTTTTTCCCCCCAATCCAATATCCAATTCAGGATTTTTTTGCTTGTATCATCCTGATAGTGATAACATAGAATACTGATGATCTTTAGTGACAATCGGTCTTTATCCTGATTGTTCCCAAAGATAGCAGATTAAACACTGATGTGTTTTAAATGTTACAGAAAAGTATTTTGAACCTGAATATTTGGTTTTATAGTGTAGTCTGAGTGTAGTCTGAGATCAGTCCATGTTCTCAATCTTAAAAATTGTGACAATTGGGATAAAATTGTGCCAGTGATTCACAGAGACACAGATTTATGCCAACATCCTCATTCATGATTTTATGAAATCATTTATTATTGAATTGGGGAATTCTCATTGAAGCGCAGCCCTTAATCTGAAAGGGTATGTGCTTGGGTATGAAAATGGGTATGTACCCATTTTAATATGATGGTAAGACCATCAAATGTGTTTCCTTTCCCTGCTTTCAGTAGTGTTGTGATTTATCACCTCATGTTTGAGAGAGAGAGAGAGAGAGAGAGAGAGAGAGAGAGAGAGAGAGAGAGAAAGAGAATGTCACTGTAACATACTCTTCTTCATTCATAGCCTTGCAGCTCTGCTCCACCATGTTTTCTTTAACATCCGTACTTTGTAGTCAGTGTTGTTTGTCATATAAGCTTTTTTTTGCTTTGTTACAAGCAGGTGTTGAGCCATAATCCTATCAGACATTTGTTTGGGCCGTGTGAGTGTGTGTGTACTTACATTTCTCCAGTCCTGGTTTGATTCTGGTTTCACCTCCATGTTCCAGTCTAAACACATACACATACACACACACACACACACAC
>CM067474.1:48143564-48201062 GCA_034552555.1 Semaprochilodus insignis | reverse complement strand
TATTATTCTAAAGCATCCTCAAATAACCAAGACAAATGACCACAAAGTAACAGTCATAAAAGCAGTCTTGTTTTCCCCCCAGTGTGGACCACTTGGTGAGTCATCCTTAAGTAGGCCACCAAGCTCAGGATAATTGGGTTTGTAATTATTAAAAGTCAAAAATGCAAATTAAGGTAAAGATACACTCTGTGGTCAAGACGGTGTCTGGCCATTTGACCTATATTTCCCTGCAAATGCGCATAACCTTTTGCGTCTTAGACTGGATTAGACATAGAAATAATTATGGAATGATTCTTGAAACGGATTATGCCATAACTCCATACAGTTGTTGTCTTGACCCCAGTCTTAATGCTGTAATTGTTTTCTTAAAGCTGGCCCTTCCTTATTTCTCTAAGTAGAGTCTGAGTAATGGCTTAGAAGGACCACAGGGCCCCTTAAGTGTTTTGCCATGATCATTATGATTTGAAAGTATTGGGTTAAGCCAAGGCTGAGGTGATGAAGGGCTTTGTAGGAGTTAATTGGAAAAAGCAACCCTTTTTCACTTCATTTTTTGCAGTCATATTTAAGTCAGATGACATTGATTGAACCATGATTGCTAACTTGACCTCATTGATAGTATTAATAGAGGGGAAGTGAAGTGTGGCGCGTGTAGAATTAGGAACTGAACTGCGCCAAGAGACTTGCCATGTTATCAAGACGAGTCTGTCCTGAGGGCAAATGGGCAAGAAAGTTTGAGGATTTATACAACGGAAGCATGGCCAAAAAAAAAGGGTCTGCTTAATCACAGCCAAACTCTACTCATGCACTAAGCAGTTTCAGCAATGGTGTAGTGGAGCCTTGAACAGGTCATATTGTAAATAGCTTCAATATCTAAACAGAACTTTGTGTATCTGCCAATTTTTGAGGTTTTCTTTTTTTCCATTGTTCCATATTTTAATGGAACAGACCAAGCCGAGCAACTTTCTAATAATCTTGTTACATGAGGAAAGTGTTTTCCTTCTGTAAAGCCGCTTTTTGGAGATACAAGGTTCCCAGTGACGAAGATATGCTGGTGACTTCAGCAAAGAAACCTTGAACCCTTTCGTCATGATCATTAAGATCAAATAAATGTTTTTTTTTCATTGCATTTAATGTTTTAAACTGAATGCCAAACTTTTATCTTAAGAGGCTCAAATTTAGTGGAGTCATACAGAGACCACATTTCATCTTGACAAACAGGCTCAGCTGAAGGCGAAAACAGTCATGGAAAATGCAAACGACAACAACAAAAACAAATCAGACAGTTGTAGTACAAAACAAGTAACTCCTGCTTATTTGGTTTTATTTGTGTTTTGTTTTTAAACCTACACGTAGCAGAAATGTTCCTATGTACAGCTAAAGAGTGTCAGTATATCATGGTTTATGTTAAGTCAATGACAGTACAAAACACTGGGACAACAAATCTCAGCAATGCTTTGCCTACATTATTAGAGTGCATACAGTGTAAAGCACTACATTAGTAAAATATAAAAATCTAATCTTATAAATAGAAATTTGGTCCGTTGACTTGGTTGCTATAATATTATTTACACATTAGAATATTATTCCAAAGCCGTGGTCTGAAAACGGTGACTGGAAAAAACAGGCGCCACATTCTTTGTATTTACACCCAAGTGGAAAACCATGTGGCTTACTACAAAATATAGACTAATAAAATATGTCTTATTAAAAAAGTGATTTTTCTTCCCTTTAATTGAGACATAATGCCAATAAATATGAAATTCTATTCAAAGAAATTAGTAGGAGGTTAGTACAAAGCGGTGGAGACATAGACTATAGCAGCCTACATTAAACTGTATCAAAGTGGTTAAACAAGAAGAATGAATGTACAAAGGCACACATTCCAAGTCCAGCAATGCGGGCTGTCGAATGAAGGTGGGGAACAAACGGATAAAACCGGAGCAGAGCAGCAGGGAAAAGGGAGCGTCCGTGTGAGCTGTGTATGCTCGTTGCTATGGTTACACGAGGGATTCCAGACTCTCTGCGGCACTTGCAGGGCCTCCTGGGACCGTGCCGTTGTTGTCGGAGGACTGGAGTGCTTTCTCGTCTTCTTGGGTCCCAACCAGACTCAAGATGGCATTGTAGAGGAACTGGTACTGCTCCTAGGAGAGAAATCAAAAGCAATTTTTCAACATAAATCACATCAGATATAATAGAAGGTGTTTGTTCATTTGGCGTGTAGTACGCAGGGAAGGTGTACAATGTCTGTGAAGACTCCTGGTCTCATGAGGTTGGTCATCTTAGCCGCCAGGTAAACATCCACGGAGCTGTCAGCCTCCTGCTGTTGGAGCAGGGTGTAAAGGGCGCAGAACGTCCCAGCCGTCACGCCCCCGTAGCTGCACATACACACAGTAACAGAGCTTTAGATCTCTAAGGCTGAGCCAGAGCAGCAGTTTAATTCTGTTTCTGTGATGACAATAATGCTGACATCACCCATGTACAACAGCTGCCTGTGCTGATGTGTGAAATACAATTATTTAAAGATTTATAGACTGCATACAGGCTGCACTGAACGAAGAGTGATGCTTTTTAAAAACCTTTTTAAAGAACGGTCAAAAAGCACATGCCTATTTACATCATACCTTTGCACTACTTAAAACAAACACTAGTGCTAGGCATTATTGTAGACTCTGACAAACTACAACATTACATTTACCATGTATTATGTGACTGATTTATTTAAACAACAACAACACAAATTTCTCTTTTAAAAGAGCCATTTGTAAGACTTCTAACATTCCAAAATCAACAAAACAGAATGTGAAGAAATGTCAGTTTTGATGGTAGGTCAAAGGTGTCTATGTATCGCGTCATAGAGATATCTGCTGAAGTTAGCATGCTAACCAGCTAGTCCCGGACCCATCCTGTCTCGTAATTGCACTTTGTATCTCAAGGTGATAGTGAGTCACTGCAGGGTTGAGTCAAATTAGTCCGACATGAGAGGATGAAGAAGTTCTGTGTTTTTTAACCTCTTGTTTATCATGTTAAAGGTTCATTTCCTGTTAGATAATTTAAAGACAGGTAGCCAATGAAGAGAACAGTAAATGCAACAATGGGGCTCCTGGCAAGTGACCATCGGTGCTCACTTCTCTCAAGAACCCACTTTTAGCAGTAAACAAAAGAAGTTCATTTTCTACTTCTTGGAGTGTAAAGGAATCCTGAACTGATACAACTGATGAGAAATGAAGGAGAAGGTGGAAGGACTGTGCATGTTCTGGCGATACGTTGCCCACTATTGTCTGAAGTATGGACAGCTTATGTCAGCTTACTCCTTGTGTCAAATTGCTCCTTTAATGTATCCCACATTTTTGCAGTGTTTACTTTCTTGTAAATCTATGTTTTTGTGTTTTAGGGTATTTTAAAAGCCAAGTGCCAGTTTCCAAGACATTCTAACATTAGGCTTAATCCAAATCATCTTCCTGTTTACTTTGAGGGCTGGTTTCCCAGACATGGAATAAGTCTGGTCTTGGACTAAATTTCTGTGCCAATGCTGAATCACCATTGAAAATTTGCTTTAGTCTAAGCTTAGGCCTAATCTGCGTCTGGGAAACTGGCCCAGAGAGTTCTCGGATTTGTATCAGCGTGGGGACGCTCTTTTGAGAATTAGGTTAAAGAAACTGTGAACACCACCTCCTGCTGGAAAGATGATTTAGAAAACCCTGCTGGTTGTTAGCAGCTCTTAGCTTCTTTATCTAAACTAAAGGCATTTATGACACTAATGCTACATAGGAAAACTGCCCAGAATTACTGCGATGATTGTATGAGTAGGTATGCAGAAGCCAGAGTACATAAATTCAATACAACAAAATAAATACTTTATGAAAAAGTAAGATGTATACAGCAATGCTTAATGAACTGAATACGTCTCCATACTTCATCACATCTCATAACATCAAAAAACTATTAAGAGCTTACTCATCATGTACAACAACGGGCCCCTCTTTACAACCTCGGTCCCCTCGGATAATGTTGATCAGCTCAAATGTGTTACTGATGGGGCTGTCTGGGTTTGGCCAGCGAGGGGCACGGTAATGTCTCACTTCCAAAACGTAGTCATCCTTAAAACAGAAAGAGAGAGAGAGGATGTGAGTAAAGGATGAGATCTTAACACTATGAAGTAAAAATGCAAGAACACAAAAGAGCATTTGTCAGCCTGTTTGTGTGTGTATGTGTGAATGTGTATGTGTATGCACTGAACAGTACGGATAAGTGTGCATGTGTGGTATATATCCTGCACTAATTGCAGATACAGATGGAGACGTGTTAGGTTTGTGAAAGAGAACAGATGTGTCCGGCTGAGGCATGCTCAGTGTTTAGCAGGCTCAACTCTCAGTCTTTTCAGCAGCCATGTGTTTCTCTAAGCCAGCTCGGCATATGTATGTAGCTCTCAAACAGTATTAGGCAGATATATATCCTTGGAAAATATATTCTGTAGTTACAGGTGTAGGCTAAATTATGTAGCATCTTAAAGCTGCCTTACATTACATAAATTGTTCTCTGGTGTCTACACAGAAGGTATGTGACTCTGACTGAGGACCATCCCCCAATGTGGTGTTACATGCCCATTTACAACCTTATGATATGACCCTAGAATTAAACAAGCTTCCCTTTTTGTGCACTCATGAAAATGCAGATGAGCTCTGTTCTGATTGGCTGGTTTAGAAGCAATACATCAAAACAGACACTGGTAGGAAAACAAAAAGAACCTCAACTGTACCACTAAACTAAAGTGCTTACTATGAAACTTTCAATTTAAGACAATCTGACTTCAACCAGTGGGTAAAAAACACACAGCATGGTTGCTATATACAGGTTGCTGCTGTGGTTGTGACTTAAGGTGGAATTGCTCCTTTCTTTCCCTGCTGTGTGAAGTCTTGAAATTGTCCAAGGTTTGAGAAACTGTCTGAAGTGGAATGTGCTGAGCAAACTAACAACTTTGAATTAAACTGGTCCGGGATCTTGTTCCTGTTCCATCTTTCTGTATTGTAGCTATATTCTGGCACCTAGTTGTAGCATTTAATGTGGAACGAAACATTCGATTAAGAAACTGGTGAATAAGAAGCCAACTTTTAAAGATTAACATCAAATATTCCCAGTTAGACTTCCTTAAAAAAGGGTATGAAAAGTGTTAACATCCTCTTCAAGGGCTGGAAAGTATATTTCTCCTGGCACCTATATAAACTATAGCATTTAAGGTGGAATAGAATTTTCAAGAAGCTGGTGAACAGGAAGCCAACGTCAATGTCATGTCATTTCCCAGACACCCACTTCACAGCCTGGAAAGACAGATTTCAGCAGGTATGATCCTCCACTGCTCTTGATCTGTTGTTGGTGTTTCTGCTAGGAATCGACTTGAGCTGTGTATAAATTTGGGGGGCATCATTTTGGGTTGAGTCAAGATTGTTACATAACAGTGTAGGATTTCAGAAATGGCTCGTTTTGTTGCTCTCTTACGGGATGTGTATTTGAAGGAGGAAGTGTTTGAGATTCACAGTATGTCAGTTCTATGTACCAAACTCTCCTTCTTCAACTATGGCAATGTAACTACAGTTTCACATTCTATGACACCTTTGTTGTAACTGCCACAGCCAGATTACCAAGAGTGAAACTGCAGTACCTACTTGATGCGCCCGGTTCAGGCAAGTTCACTACCATGTGAAAACAAAATATACCAGAATATGCTGCCAGTATTTAATTGGAATATGTTGTCTCAGTCTTCTCAGCAGTCATGTGTTTCTTTAAAGCACCTCCTCAGCCTATAAAAGGGATCTGCACATTTATTTAAATGAACTGCAATTACAGGTTCTGCAACAGTCCATGGCAAAGCTGGGTGATTCTTCAACGTCTTGTGGCTGAATGCCATCAAATCCTAACTTCTTCAGGTAAATCCTTCCCAGACGAATACAGCCTGTTACTGCAGCAAAGGGGAACTCTATGAATACTCCATAATAATACTCTTCATTTCAGAAGAAAGCTTGGATTAGCAACAAGAGCATTCGTGAGTTCAGGTACTAATTTTAGATAATTAGTTCAGGAACACAAACCACTACAATGCATCCCAAAGCTATTTGATGGTGCTCCATCACTGCAGAGAACACAATTTCATGCCATTTTAATGACTTTGAGCACTTATTTTAGAGCTAATTGAAAGAGGCATCTGGATACTTTTTGACATGCTGACTACAGTGCATATTAGAATATGTTGTCAATGTACAGACTCTGCTTCATTAATTCAATATCCAGTCAAAACGACTATTAATTATTCAGCATCATTTGTCAGTGTAAGGAAAAAAACAGGAAGTATATTTTTAACAGACTCCATTCTGTTTAAGAGAATTGCTCTCAGTTTTTCAGAAAGGGATATTTTTCCATACCTCTGCAGTTCAGTCTTAGATGTTTCATTTATCTTCACAAAACCCAAATAATCTCAAATGCATTCAGTGATGATGAGGTCTGGACTCAGGCAGCCTGTCCATTGTACCAAGAACACCAGTAGACTCTTTGTTTGATTTGCAAATGTTCATATTTTGCCTGTTTCTTTCTATGATCGGATAGTGACAGTTGGTGCTCATTTTATGACTTCTATACAGTTGTGTACACATTACAAAACATAACAGAAATATATTGTGATGTGTTTGGGGTACACTACATCATTGCAAGAGAAGGTTAAGGTTGTGGACTTTCTCACCTGAGTAGCTTCTAGGATGTAATCCTGAATAATCAGCATCTCTTCATTAGACAGACACACATGTTCCTCCCCTCGTAGGGAGACTGTGAACATCTTACAGCTGATTAGCTGGTCTCTTTGGGGCCAGAACATCATTTGCTCAGTCTCCTCTGTCTGACAGAAGAGCAGAGAGAGAAATAAGTGAGATATCTCACCCAACACAGGACACAGCTAGCAACAGAATCATAAATATATTGGCTTATATTAATAGACAATTGTTTCAAGGATTAGCAATATTATTCACATATGAATTCAACATAAATCATTTTGAACAAAGAATATCAGAAAAGTAAGTTTAATTCAAAGACCAATGAACTCAGCAGAAACAGGCTACATACCAGGCTGCTGGCATCAGGCAGCGATACAACGACCTGGGCATTATGGTCCCAAATCATCCTCCAGAAGTCCTTCACTGTACTGGGCAAAGGTTTCTGGGTAAGTATGTACTCATTGCTCTGGCGATACCCCTGCAAGAAAACCCCCAGCATGAATATGTAGAGGCAATCAATCAATATTTAATTCAGAAAAAAATCATATAATAGGGTAATTCCATAAATTTATCACCATAATATAAGAAGCGTTTATGTAGTCTGAGGTCTCCTCTGCTGATGTCGACAAACACACTCTGGAGCTCTCCACTAAAACAGACCAAGCCCCACCAGACATGGTTATGATATGGTTGATATTACAGCCTTTTTCACATGAGAAAACATGTCAAAAAGCTCAGTTCACACATTTTTGAGCTATACAGACCAAAAATATTGCTTACTACTCACCAATTTTTGGGAACTTACCAGGTATCAAAGACGAGCTCCTGTTCTTCTCTCTGTTGCACTCTTTCAATGCAGTAGAGTAATCACACTGCTTGGCACTGGACTGGCTCACCAGCTGCAGAAGCATGAAATATCATAACCATCAGTTATAACCATCACCGCATTCAAGTATCAAGTATAAAGAACGAAGGCAAGGCAGTCAAATGTAACCTGTTGCACGACAATTTTACATACCTTGAATTGCTTTTCCAGGCGAGTCCTGCATGAAGGGCCAGCAGTCAGCAGGTCATTAACATAACTATGGATGTGGCTTGTTGGCACCTCTGTGTCCTTACTCAGAATGGCCTCCACCAGTGCATCATGGGTGAAGATGTACTGTTCCTGCAGAAGAGCAGGAAGATAATAACAATACTGACTTTGGAGAAGGACACGCATGTTCACATGATATGTTAGTAAGAAAATGGTAGTATAACTACAGTAAGTAAACAGTGTTTCACAGACCAAAGCTGCATTCATTTGATCAAATCATGAAGTAGATTCAGGCATCAAAGCTAAAACATTTCCTCTATCAGGATGGAGGTATTAGGACACTTCACCTCAGTCTGCACAAGGTAGTTCCTCTGTGTGCGGATGTGTTTGAGGAAGCCCAAGATGTTCACTAAACCCTGCTCTTTAATCTGCTTCATCATACTGTCAAGCACGATGTAGGTACCTGTTCGCCCCACACCAGCACTGCACACACACACACACAAACACACACACACACACACACACAGTACACCTAAGTGTTGCAGAACTTAATATATAATAATAATTTTTTTTCTTTTTAATATAATAATCTGTATCCGTTTTAAGAAAATTTGGAAATGTAACTAAAAACAGAATGCAATGATATGTAAATCATTTAAACCCTATATTTAATAGAAAATAGCACAAAGAGTAGTATAATTGTTTTTTTGATGCCAGCAACACATTCCTAAAACTGTCAGGACAGGTTAATGTTTACCACAGTGTTCATCACCTCTTCTTTTAACAACATTCTGGAAGTGTTTGGAACTGTTTTAAAAGTTCAGGGTCTCCTTTTTCATATTTTTCATTTCATAATACACTAAAAGTTTTCAGTAGGTGACAGATCTGGACTGCAGGCCAATTAGGCACCCATGTAATGTGCACTAATGCTCCCCTCCCACACCATCACGGCTGCTGACTGTAGAACTGTTCGCTGATAACAAGCCGCATGGTCCCTCTCCTCTTTGGCCCAGAGGGCGCAGTGTCAATGATTTCCAAAAAGAATTTCAGATTTTAGAACAGATTTTCAGATCACAGAACACTTGTTTTTTCTTTTTCAGAACACTCCATCTTCCATAAGGTCAGGCCCAGAGAAGGCAGCACCATTTCTGTATCCTGTATACATCTGGGTTTTTTTATGCATGGGCAAGTTTTAACTTGAGAGTGTGGATGCAGCAATGAATTGTGATGTGTTTCTGAGTCCATGCAGTGATTTCACTACAGAATTATGTCTGTTTTTAATGCAGCGTCACCCAAAAATCACAACCATTCAGTGCTGGTTTTGGACCTTGTCCCTTGCATACAGGGATTTCTCAGGATTCTCTGAATCTTTAAATGACATTATCTACCGTATATGATGATAAGTTCTTCTGCAAGTTCTTCGCTACTTTATTTGGAGAAATGTTATTCTTCAGCTGTTGCACAGTCTTTCAGAGAGTGTTGAATCCTCCCCATCTAAAAGACTCAGCTTCTCTGGAATGCTCTTGTTATACCCAATCTATTGCCAATTAACCTATTTAGTTTAGGGATGTTCCTCCAGGTGTTTTTTAGCATTACACAACTTTATCAGTCTTTTGTTGCCCTGTCCCAATTTTTTTAAATGTGTTGCTGGCATCAAATTCTGCCATATATTTTTCAAAAAACAATAACATTTCAGAGTGATGTTATCTTTGTAATTTTTGTAATATCTCTGTAATACAGTAAATAAAGCTGTGTCCCAACTTTTTTGGAAACAGTGTTGTAAATAAATGTTGATGTTCATTCTGTCATTGTCATAACTTATGCATTTGTTTCTAGATTTTACTGAAGAGTTAAGATGAATCAAGTGAATGACAGGTTTACAGTTTAAGTGGTTAAATAAAAGCTGGAGTTATCGCTCTGAATGTCTGTTTCTGAGCCTCTATGAGACCCTCACAGAAGGTCTACCTGCAGTGCACCACCACAGGCCCCAAATCTTCTGTCCAGGCTCTGGATGACCTGCGGATGAACGAGAGCACTGGCAGCACATACTCAGGCACACCCATGTCTGGCCACTGTGTGTAATGGAACTGTGTTACCGTTCGCTCATTAGCACGACCCTTCTGAGAACCCTAAAAGGACGTTAGAAGAGGACAAGAATGAACAGAAACAAAAAACAATTTTACAGTATGACAGACAGAGACAAGACAAAGTACATCACTGCTAAAGAAAAAACAATAACTATAAAATAAGACAAAAAGGTTCTTAATTTCAATAAAATGGACATAAAAGATTTACAATATGTCCTGGGTACACAGTTTTATTTAGAGCATAGGAGTCTATGAAATTATCACTATACAGGAGAGCATTAAAATGAAATTTTACTTAAAGTTTCTATTAGTCCATAGATCAGGAAATTATGTAATGATGTTTCACACAATGCAAATGGCAGCATGCATTTTTTTAAAAAGTGTAAATAAAAAAAAAATTTTAATAAAATGTTATGTGTTATATGACAATTGGCAACCTACAAGTTAGAAAAGCAACACAATAAAATAATTGTTCATTACTATACCTTCTTCACATGTGTGTTTCTAACAGAGAAAGTTCTCTGGGTGTAGTAGGCCATAACCTCAGTGCTCTTAACAGTCACAAGGAAATGGCCATACTCCTCTTGGTTCTCCAAAGGCCAATACTGATCACATTTTCTCTGCAACATAAAAAATAAATGTTACCAAGCGGGAAACCATTAATTTACCAGCAGCATTCCATCTCTTATTAACATGGATTTTTTAAACGGCCTGGTAGAAGAATTGCATGAACTAATACACCTGCTAGACTGTCTCTTCAACTAATCGTGTATGGTGAACATAATAACATGTTGAGTGTGTCTAGAAATGCTTAGAGACAAGTGGAAGATGGCTCACTCTTCCTTTCTCCACAAGGTTTGTGATCATGACGATCACTCCTACATTCTGCTCCCACACCATCCTCCAGAAGTCCACTGTGCTTGACTTCAGAGGGCCCTGAGCTGCTATGTAGGCTCGCTGTTTATTAAAGCCCTGTGTGGGCAAAAAGAAAAGGAGACAGGGGGAGGGAGAGATGAGATCAGTGTACCAAACTCAGTGTGCTCATTTTTTGGCCAAAATAAAATTCTCAAACATACAAATTTAAAAGAATTAATTAATAATAAATTATTAATGAATTATTATTTTTGTATATAGTTCACTACTGTGAAGTAAAAGTGGGATTTTATTATGAACTGAATTGTTTCCTAAAATTATAATTTTACCAAATCCACGGTCAGTGATTTACACTAATGGTAAGATAAAAACATTGTTTCTACAAGTGTTAATGATGTTAACATATCTGAGCTGATGTCCTTCAGCCCACCGGCTTCATGCTAACTGAAACATTATAGTTAGTTTAGCTTTGGTATTGCACTAGCACCTACCAGAGTCAAACTTCCAATGATTAAAAGAATAACAGCATTTCTGTCAGGACTTGCCTGTGAAAAGGTGTGTAGATGCTCTGAACAAAAAGAAATACTCACATCTACATAGTTGGCATTGATGTAGTCCGCTTCATTCTTTCCATCTCTGTCAGATTGGAGTCGTACTCGGCTGTGGTCGTCTGAAACAAAGCATGCACTGAGTAGCAAATATTATTATATTAATACTATATATATCTAACAGAAAATTACACAGAAGCCTCAACAACTGGATATCATTTTTTTCAGCATGTAGTGTGTCCACCCTTCATTACAGCTTCTAGACTTACTTTCAGCTTTTTAAAGAAATCTGCAGGAGTAATTCTCCACACTTCCAAAGCTTAGTCTATAGAAGTTCCGCTTCTCTAAGTGATCCAGAACACATTCAGTGATGTTGAGGTCTGGACTCTGGGGTGGTCAGTCCATTGTGTTGTGAATACCAGCAACTTCTTTGCTTGATTTGCAAAAATCTTTTTTCATGTCCTACTAGAAGCTTGTTGACATCTATGCATCCTTTCATTGTAAATGTACAGTAACACTTGTGGATTTTTCAGATCTGAAGAAAGAGTGGAGCCTGATATCTCCTCTTCTTCAAATATTATTTTTTTACTGTTACTGTTTATCTGATGGTGACTGTTTAGATGGTTTAACAGGTCTTGCACGGTTATTAGGAGTCTCTGTGTCTCTACTCTGAAATATCTCCCAGAAAATGAATTACTTGTACTGAATGGCCATTTTGACTGGAAATCAAATTATTGAAGGTTGATCCCTGACAATATATAGAGCTAGGTCCATAAATGTTTGAATGTTAATAAACGCAATAGTTTTTTTGCTGTCCAGCACAGTATATTGTTGGAATTGGAATTAAATAAAATAAAATTAACAAAAAGATTTTCAGCTTAAATTTGAAGAGATTTACATCTGAATCAGGTGAATGGTGTACGGAGTACTACCACTTTTATAAAATGGCCCCCATCAGGTACTCATAATTGGACAAACTAACAATCATAAAATAAATGGTCTTTTTTAATACTGGATTGCAAATCTTCTGCCGTAAATGACTGCCTAAAGGGAGCTGTGTGTTACCAAAGTGACCAGAGCATTGTTTCTTTTGAAGGATGTAACAAACAGTTGATTTGGACACACCTAATATTTCTCTTTTGCTGTTTTTGGACTTTATCTTGATAGTTGAACGCAACAGATTCCAAATGCAAATGTAATACCTAAAATCAACTCTAGCTCTTTTATCTTCTTAATAGTAAGTAGTCCTGAGAGAAGAACACACCTGGTCATGGAACAACTAAGCAGCCATCCTTTCAGTTATTTTTGAGACACTAAAAATTGGGGGGTCTGGCTATGGGGGAATGACCATAGCTGTAATTATTAAACCGTTCACTCGATTTGGATGTAAATACCCTCAAATCAAAGCTGAAATTCTGCATCATAAATTTAATAAATGAAGAGATGTGATGTTCACGTGCATTGTTATTATGCTATGTCTTAGTGTTACATACAGGCTAAAATGTTGACATATCGGTTCTTGTTCTTGTTGTCTGGGTGGCTGGAGCTATCGGTTGTAGTTCCCAGATCCACAGTGCATGCCTGAACCTCCTGCAAATAAGCACACACAAATTATATCCACTGCAGGAACGCTGTACCATGAGAACTTATAACCACAGCCACTGTCTCTCTCTAAACAGGTACACATTGGTGGATGAGTGGTACAAACGATGCATGCTACATATATTAATGCAATCAGATCAAAGAAATCAAATGGGAGATATGGCTTACCTCAAAATACTCTTTCAATATCTAATCAGGGGAGTGAGAATGCAGAAAGCACAGCAATGAAATTACATGACACACAGTGCACAAACACGTGACAAACAAATAAACATGACAACACAGCAAAAAGCTACTGACGGGACACTTTCAGAACATGCCTCATGCACTGTGTGTGTGTCTGAGCTGGCATAAGCACAGGGCTGTCAAAGTAGTCTGGAATAGTCTGGGATTCTGTCCAATGTCCTTAATATCCCTGTAACAATATACAGTGGAGTACAAGCTGTGGATTACGTCCTGAGGCTTGTTTAGTAACAATGATGCAAAGCTTTGGCACAAACGTCAGAAAATTTCTGAAGACATTTTTTTACATAATACACCTGGTTTCAGATATACCAGACAGAAAAAAAGTTTTAAACATTTAACTGCTGGCAATATTTTAGCGAAATTAAGGACATTCAGAATGGTATGTGGGTTGAAGACAGGCTGCTGTGGGGTGGAGAGGCCAAGCACTCTGACATTTTTGCACTGCTTACAAACCATGCATTTTACACATAATACAGCAACCACACACCGTCACCAAGGAGAGGGTGAAAAAGAGCAGAGGACGAGTGCCAACAAAAAAAAACTTGCAGTCATAATATAATCCTTTATAATGACAATGCTCATGTAGATGCCTCAGAATATTCTCATGTGACCATGGGCAAGCTTATACTAAGGTTATGCAGAACGCCAACTCACAGCACTTTCCATCTACTGCTATTAAAACTCATTTGCGCTGAAGCCTGCGGAATCTCTTTTTTTACAAATGGAAGCATACCTAATTCATTGCTAATTATCTAATCAAGACCAAATAAATGAAACTCAGGAGTGGGGGTGGTTCCAATTTGACACTGATTGACGCTAATTAAGCTCTAATTGTGTACTAGTGTATTATTGTGTGCATCTAAGTGGAATATTGGCATGAGAATCAAAAGCAAGTGAGAACATGTGAGTGATTTAATTATTCTTATTCGAAAAAGTTATCTACAGCCTATGTTCACACATGACTGAATATGGACAGGGCAAGTGGGCCTGAACTAACTAAAGGGGCAAAGTGTATTTTGCAGTCTGTACTGCTTGAGTGTAATTAGAAGGGAAAAACTGTTACAGTAAGAGAAGTCAAGGAAGTCAAGGAAGCAGAGATATCTGCAAATTCACTTTAATTTCTTTCAAGATGGAGCGGGTCATTAAACTAGTTTATTCACACGTGCAGTTGCTCAAGATGAGGAACAGACTGAGCAATGTTCTGCATGTGACGTTGCAAGCAACAAGAGGTTACAGAGAACGCACCTCAAACTCTCTGGAGAAGGAGTTGTTGTTGTGAAGTTCTGCGACATGTTTGACAAACTGCTTCACTGAGAGAGGCTCATGCTCGTCTGCAAGGTTGAAGAGAAAACAGCTCATGAGTGGAATCTTCATTCATTAATGCTGATAAACAGTTTTAATGAAGAGCTTCCTCTCGCCTTTACCATGTCAGAGCACCTCCTGGTTAATGAATTCCTAAACGCATTCTTGCTTTTGATGCATCCAGTCTTTTCTGGTGACATTTCCCAGCGGTCATCAACCCTGCTGCTGGAGATCTACGTTCCTGAAGAGTTCACTCTGAACCCCTACTGAACATAACTGATCCGTATCAGTAGTCTATTTAATCAGTTGGATCAGATGAGGTGTGGGCAGAAGCAGAATTCTGCAGGAAGGTGGATCTCTAGGTGTTTTAGGTCACTGCTGTTAAGCTTAGTTTGATCTAACCCTGGATTTCCTATCTGATTTTGCCAAATCACTATAGCAACTTATGCTCTATGCTTAACCAGCTCCAGGAGATATTAAGTTCGGGATTACAGATCACAGCTCTTGGACCAGTCAAGGCCAATCAGGGACAAGCTTCATGACATAGCGTGTTCAGGTCCCTTTTTTGATTTAGTGATGTTTGTGGCCTTGATAAAATGAAAAATTCCACTGTTCAGAGGAAACAAACCCAATGAAATATATATCAAGAACATAAAGCAATTATAAGCAACAACACGCAGTAAAGGTGTAGCTTTTTACCATGACAATTTCTTTCATTTTGACATATTTCCATATTAGGATTTCCTTGCTTTTTTCTTGCTGCTCAACTTTCAAAAAGGACATGCTTTCTTGTTCACCCGCATGAGGACTAATCACAGTTTGACTATCTAAACCTGGGTTAACAGAGACTGTTGTTGACTGTCATTGTAAGACAAGTTAAGCACAGTTGTATTTGGGTTTGGTGAAGCTGAAACTTGTTCGGCAGGAATCCCGTCGAAGGAGCTTTGTGAGACAGGCCTCGGGGATTCATCTCTTGTTGTATATTATGTCTTCGTCAGGGCAGAGCCCTAGAGTAAAGTCCTCCAAATAAAGACCTCACAGAAGTCACTAACTACACTGCTGACAACAGGTAAAAACAATTACACTGCTTGGGTACACTTTCACCACTGGGAAAAACAGCATGTCACACTTATTCTGCGTTTTCCATTGTGATAGGTGTGATTTACCTGTGCGGCTCAACAGATGAGCTGGGGAGGTGGATATGACTCTAGGGGAAGTGCTGTCCTCTATGTAGAAATGAGCAGTCTGAAAGCACTTCCTGTACAGAAAATTTCAAGTCACTACCATATAAAACTGGCACCACTCTACATAACTTAAAACACAAGCTAACAGCAGACAGTCACACGAATACAGTAACAGTAACAATGTTAATAAAAAATATCCTCAGGATACTGAAATAATATAAATGTAATATAATATATTATAAATATAATATAATGACAGTATAATGACAAAAACATTCATGGCTCGTTCTACAAAGAGTTCTGTGTACAACCCCCTTAATTGCATTGATCTGCACGAGCTATTCCATGAAGAGGCCATTCCTTTGTTTTTTTCCCCTTTTTTCCAAATTGAAAATAACAAAAGGCCACAAAACATATCTCCTTATGTTTGAGAATGAATTCTAAGCATTAAAACACAGAGAAAAAGATGTTCGGTCTAATCCGCATCCAGTCTTTAACAGGATAGCCCCAAAGATATTTTGATTAACCTGGACTTGTGCTCATCCATAATAGCAACTTCTTGGAAAGGATTAGAGGAAACAACACAACCCGACGATGTCTCTGCTGATTAATCACTAACGTTTGAAGATGTCCTGATGGCTCGCCTCAAGTGCGCAGCTGTGCGCTACCCAAATGAGCACCATGTAAGTACAGAGGAACATGCAGTGGAACATGCCACGTATTATCACAATTCCACCACCCACCGCTGTGCCGACAAGACGCCAACACAACTCTGGCCTTGTCAGACATAATCAAGCGCAGGCCCTTTCTTCAGCGCCAGCTCTACTGGTCCTGTGCACCGGCGTGGGGCCACAAACAACAGATCAGCATCTCAGAGACTTAATCACCCGCTTCAAGATTAGTGACTTAATCTGGTCCAATACCCGCAGTGTAATAACATAAGTCAAGCATGAGGAACAAGCAGACGAGCCGAGAGCCCTGGCAGGATGAGAAATGTACAGCCTTATGCGCTCAAACTGTTTACACAGAGTCATGTACTTGATGGGATTGCAAAAGTTGCTTATTTCACAGTTCAAAAATGTGTTCAATGTGTTCTTCTCAGTTCTGCAGTGGTAAAATGTTAGTTCAGGGGGGTCAGTCAAACACACATACAAATTTGTTTATATACAATAGCAGGGGTCACTCATATATACCATATGTATTATATACAATTATGTATAATACATAAATTCATTTTCGAAGTCTAACACTAAATTTAACCTTAGCCTTAAAAACCACTGTTGTAACAAAACCTTGTGTCTCGAGATGGCTTGTTTTAGGACAAAGAAGGAAAAATGTTTTTTTCGTTTGAATGTATTTGAATTAATGTAATAATGTTTAATGTATGTAATCAGGACCATTCATTTTGGTCCATGTATGATATACTCACACAAAGTTAAAGGTAGCTCACATGAAATAAAGAAGGGCAGAAGAAAAGGAAATGTAAAAACAAAATGCCCTTTAGCTTAAAAAAATGAGGACATTTGCTGATACTTATAAGGAAGGTTAGTCATGTTTTCCTACAAAGACAGATCATGTTTGTTCTCAAAATGTATGAAAATCACATACACACAAACATACTTCCGTCATGTAGTCGTTCAAATACAGTGACTTGTCTTGTGCTCTTTGACTGGTTAACAGTGTGGCGTAGGACTGAGAATCACAGAGATTAAACCATCCACCTCTGTAAACAGGAATTTCCAGCCTTTCAAGCACTCCTTTACCCATGATTCTTATGATTATGTATTAACAATAATACGAGGTGCATCATCAACAGCAGTCTCTAGGGAAACTGTTTTTGTCATCACTGAACGTTAGACCAGCCATATTGTATGACAAATCTAATTATACACTGAATCTACTTCCTACATCAGCAGAGCATTTCATTCAAAAACTAAATCAATTTAAATATGAATATTAGTTTTGAAAAGGTGTTATTTGAGTCGTGCATCAGTGTTATTATATGGCAAAGTAATTTGTTTCTCTGACACAGCCCACAGAACACATTATCTAGAAAATAAAAATAAGCCTACAGCACAGTATATAGAACTCACCTCCAATAGATGAGAATACCAATCAGTATGACAAGACAGAGGAAAGTGAGGGTAGAAACCACAGCTAGAGGAACCACAGCTTTCCTCTGACGCTCCACACTGCCTACCAGGCCCACGCGTGACTCGTGACTACTGTTACTGGCATCTACAAGCAAGACAAAGACTGATATGAGAGCAGTTGTATATGTTATACCACAACACTGTCCAACTGCTGTCCTCTGGGATCCTTTATTTGTTAAATTTTATGATTGTGAAAAAAATTTTAAAAAACGACAACTTATTCATTTTATAGGATATAAAGGCTTTCATCTTTCAGAGAGAGGAGAAAATCAAGCTCCACTCATGCTTTAAATCACAGGTGTTTCTACCCATCCTTCCACTGTGAGAAGATAACACTGTGGGTCTGAAAGGATGTGTAGGTGTTATAAACATTACTGTGAAAAAAAGAAGCTGCTGGTGTTACCAGTATAACATTCTGACCACCTCAGAGTCCAGACTTCAACCTCACTGAATGTGTTTCATATTAATTGGATCATAAGAAGCAGAAAATGCAACCAACTTGTAAGGATGAACTTTCCCCACAGATCTCTATGAAGAACTGAAAGCAAGCCTCCCAAAAAGAATGGGAGTTATAATCAACAATCTAGAGTGTACACATTAAATACTGTACATACTGATACTATTTGTGGAGGCCTTCGTATATGTTTTTGTTAAATATATGTTTTCTGCTTTTTTCCTGATGCTGAAAAATAAATAACTTGTACCTAATCGTCACCTTGACTGGAAATTAAAGAAATGAAGGGTAGTCTCTGACATTGGCACAGTACTCACTATCAGGCCAAATGAATCTCAAAGTGCAGTTCATTCAACACAATTATAACATACTATTAAATCACTTATGGGCAGATAAAGCTTATTTGTTCATACTATGGCATTGTCGTTTGCAAACCAGTGGAGAGTAAGATTAGGTATAAATGTGAAGAACAAGCCAAGAAATCTGACTTACCTCTTAGCTTAAGCAAAATAAGCTGCTTGATTTAAAAATACCTCTCTCAAAGCAACATGTACCAGTATATAAACACTGATGAAAAGTCTTCTATGCGAGTGATGAGATGATGACTATACAAAAATAAGCATGCATCTATATGAAGCAAGCATGATCTTCCCATTGAAATGTGATTACAATTAAAGCAAAATAGCATGCCTGCCTTGGTGGAATGATCAGAGCGTTCACTAGTCCCATTGCTCAGAGTTCAAGTACTCCCTCAAAACACGTTTTGTGAGTTTGTTGTTCTGTGAAGTGTAATTTATATTTCAAATGTCCAAATACTGACACTTTGTCTCAGAACATTAAATTCATATGAATCAACTACAACAAGCCTAATTATATCGCTGCGAAATCTCTTTCTTTAGGACATATTTTGCGAATACATTATGAGGCTGGTTGGTTCACAGTTCATGATTTATAGCAGACAGACTTTTGAAAGATTAGGAGCTAACCTAGGAATGACAAGGCCCTGTCAGTACAACCCAAACACCATGGCACCAGCTGTCACTTACTGATGTGCCAGAGTAGGACCTCTGCTACCCTCTATTGGACAAACCTTGCCAGGATGGGTAGATAAAACAAAACCTTAGATGTGAACACAGATATGAGTATTATGAGCGACAAAAAAAGTTACAATGTAACGGACTAAGTTGAAATTGAGAAATTTGTGTTCATATCTGTTGTGAAACCTGTATCGTATGGCTTTTAAAAAACTTGGCAGTCAAGCCTTTCCGGTTATTATGACAGCAACATCTGGAAGTGCATATGTGTGGGTTTTATGGAAGAAAGACACACAGAACAAAACACAAAATAGGGTTAGGGATTAACACAAGCAGTGTGATGATGGCTGTGGGACGGTCAGGTTTAAATGGCTAGTCCAATAGGCTGAATGCAGAGCAAAACAACAACAGAGATCATGTCAATAGTTGTAATGTTGTTAGATGATGGAAATACTATCAAACCATCCAAACCTTACCTGGCCAATGTGCTACTATGTTATAAAGAATGCTTTCTATGGGGAATTTTAGTTTACAGACACAAACACATAGAGGCTTATTAGTCATCCTTCTGGCAAGAAGAGATTTCTTCATTAGTAAGAAAGAAAGCTGATTTTAGTCCAACTGGCTCCAATGGAAGAGCAGAGATGACAGCAGCAGTGTAAAGTTTTACCTGCCACCGGTTCTTCCTCTGAGTCTTTGTTGCCACGCTCTGGGATACTAAAATCGGAAGACGTCTCATTATCCGTGAGGCTCTCGCCAGAGCCGCTTTCTTCCTCCACACCTCCCAGAGCCCAGGGTGGGCTGGGGTGGACAGCAATGCTGCTTGCTGTAGCCTCGTTCTCTGTCACGCTCTCGTTGTCAAAGTAGAAGGATGAAGAGTGCTCCTCCTCCAGCTCCTCAGGTAGGGCCTCAGTGGGGACTACATTTGATGTAGAAGTAGCAGAACTCCAGTCTCCAGAAGCTGAGGTCTGGCCCCAGTCCTGGTCCACCACCCAGCCTGAAGCACTGCTGTCCAGAGGACCTTCAGCAGAGTAGGTTGGCATAGAGGAGGCAGTCTCTAGACTTGAGGTAGGCCACAGAGTGGGGGGTTCCAAGGGAGTGGAGACACTTTCACTGTGTATGATGGCACCAGTGGTGGCTGTAATAGAGAGGTGTTGATCACTAGAAGGCTCAGTAGAGGAACGGGAAGGGGCCCCAGTGCACAATTCCCAGTCTGCTGCACTGCATTTTGTGGAAGTCCCCATACTGGAAGAAGACAGAAATGAATGGCGGTCTACCAGGCTAGACAGGTCACCTAAAAGGCCTTCCGTAGTGGATGAAGTCTTTAAGAAGAGAGGAGAGGCATGCAGAGAGGTAGAACTGAGACAGTGAGAACAAGGGCCCTTACTCCCTTGGCTAACAGTAAGAGCTACTGCAGAGGACTCCACCCAATCCACTAGCAGGTAAGAGTTTCCAAGGGTACCTGAGAGTGAAGAGCTAAAGTCTGGAGTGTCCATCACCGAAGAGTAGCCACTAGAAAAGGCAAGTGAAGGCTGCAGAGTTGGGACAGTGCTGACAGGCTTAGAGAAGTGAGTGTGTTCGGACCACTCCAAGAGCATAGAGTCAGTTAAGTCAGGGAAAGTTTGTAGAGGGAGAGTACCTGAACTGCTACAGAGGGGAGCACTAGAGGTCGACCCAGACAATACGTCACCATCATCACCATCATCACCATCATCATCACTACAACCACTGCTATAGACAGATTCCCCAGCCCAATGAGACACATAGCTGGAGGACTGGGTGGGGTAGGAAGGGAAGGATGCAACAAATTGGTGCCCATCAGACGCCACTGGGGTAACAGAACTGTACAGGAAATCCCACTCAGAGATGGACGCAGACTCATACAACAAAGCACTAGAGGAGGGGAGCGACACAGGACTGGCATGCAAAGACTCAGACACAGGAGGTGCAGAGGGGGAGCTCTCACCCTTGAACACCGGCTGAGTGGTCTGCAAGAGGATGGCACTGAAGGCAGTTGTGGTTAGGAAAGGCACACTGGGAGTTGTAGGCAGCAATGGGCCCTCCGTGGGGAGGAGAGTTGAGGTTGATGCTGCAGGGCTTTCAGGGAGGGGCATAACTGTAGTAACTGACACTGTGCTTTCTCCATAGCTATCTGAGCCAGTAACCTCCCCTTCAGTTGCAGCTGAGATTGATGTAGATTCTGCATCAGGGGTGACTACCTGAACTGTAGGATCTACAAAAATATAACTACTGTCATCATCACCCTCTGAGGTCACACTTGGTGCTGTGCTGCCACTGAAGTATGAGTCAGAAGTGAGTAAATACGTTGGTGCTGTGTTGCCACTGAATACTGATTCAGAAATGAGTTGATCTGTTGTGAAAGTGGTGCTAGCGGTCGTGTGGGAAGATAAGGGAGTGCTTTTCACTGGGCTCTCAGCGGACGTTGTAGCAGTGATTGTTGTTACACCAAAGACTGGAGCCACTGGAGGGTCTGTGGTGGTAAAACTGGGCCAAGCTGCAGTGGTTGGAACTGGATAAGGTGCCTGATTCAAATTGTTTCTGACCAAAAAGGGGTTGGATTGGTACTCCACCTGGAAGACAAACGGACAAAAAAGAGGTAGGGAAGATGTACATCAGGGTTCTATTTTAGACTACAGTTGTTTAATGTAGAAAAGGAAATCTGCTTGCTCATTATGTAATGTTAATTAAGTACATTCATAGTTACCTCCTCCTCAACATCAAAAGAATCAGGATCAGGGTCTGTTTCTGAAATAAAGGCAAAAGTATGATAAAACAATTAAAATAGAATATAGATTGAGTTCTTTCATTTCAGCCAAAAGATGTACAGCAACAGACAACAAAACCTCTAATCCTTTATGAAATAATGAAACTGAATGTATGCAATTACAACCTAGACATCAACTGAAATGAAGATACATAAATAATAAATGTATGTCAGTTTTATTGTGCAGAATTCTGAATAGTTGCTGTTGGTTCAAACAGTAGGTAAGAAAGTCTGCTGAAGAAAAGGAGGGGAAAGTACTCCACACCAGCAAGTCAAGCATTTCAGGTCACACAGCAAAACAAACAGTAGGTCCAGGTCAGATGACAGGTTGATAATGACCACAGAAAAAAAAAACAGCACAGGGGATATTGGGCACTCTCATGCACCAGAGTGGCTCCCCACACACAAGCAGAGAGGTTGTAGACTCTAACTGAATCTTACCTGCCAAGTGGGAGCAACTGAATGACACAAAATGCAGAAATGACTCCAGCATTGTCATGAGGCAGGCACCAGAATAATTTGTGAAGCAATTTTTAAGGTCATTATGACATGCACAGAGGGTGTACTGAATGTAGAACTAATACTAAAAGACAGTGATCTGTTAATTACTGCTCTGGTTTACAGGTGGTGTAACGGCAGTGATATATTTCACGGACAAAAATACTCTTAATAGTCACTTGAACCACAAAATGCCGGGAGTGCATGGTTTCAAACATTGGAACACACACATTCATAGACACTGAAATATGATGCAAATGACTGTATGCAATATAAGTTAGTTTATTATAAATAGCAGTAATACAGAATCCCAACAGTTCAGTTAACAAAAATACAGCAAATATACTGCTGTGAGAAAAATGTCAAACCATCTCTGTTAAGAGGGATGCTCATGTAAGAAATGACAAAACATAAACATGAACTCAATTGTAAGAATCTGCATAAAAAGCAAATACAAAATGACTGAAAATATGATCATTTCAAAGAGGCAAAGACGTACACATTAGGCTGGCATGTGACCTTAAAGATTAATGTTCTTGTACAAATAGAAGAGCAGTCGGAATGCACAGATAAAAGAGGAACAAAAGCAGATGAAAGCGATATAAGAAGGAAAAGGGGCAAATATGTCAGACAATTTTCTTCAAGAAGAACGCTATATTTGACACTTGAAGAGTCAAGAAACTTGAGATTGACACAGGTCAGCTGAGGGTCATTCCCATTGAAAATTAAGTGAAAGTAAAGAAAGTGGTACTTTTTCTAAACCATGGTACATAATTAGCATGATGGTGGTGATTTTACTACGCATCTGAACAGCTACTAAAGAATTACAACAGTTCAATCTCAAAAAGTGGGAATTTTTTTCCAAAGGACTTGGTCCTGTTTAAACTGGATCTCTTATCCAGCTAAAAAGTATTAAATCAAATTTGTAGTTGGAGATTCAATATGGAAACAACAGTGATACAATATTGGATGTAATACTGGTTAATAGAAACCTACATGAGCCTGCCAGCACCAAAATGAAGTGCAACTTTGTATACCAGTCAGTGACTGACATTTCAAATATAGGTGACTAGACTTCATTCAAAATGCTAACTAGCATTGGCCATGACTTTTAAACACCATGCCACTGTCTACACAAAGAACTGGTTTGCAAAGGATCAATCTACAGTATGAAGCTTCCGCTTATTGTGGCTTTACCTAGTGTTTAGCATAACAAAACTAAGAGTACAGTAACTCAGTTTCCACGGAGACGAGGACGGCGGGCACGAGTGGTCTTACCAGGGTCATTCACGGGCATGTCCACTATCAGCTGCTCACTCGTGCGGCCATAAAGCCCATTAGTGCACACCGCCACCACCTGCACCATATAGCTGGTGTTAGCTGCCAAGTCCTGGATGATGGCTCCCTGAGGAAGGGGGAAAAACGTTAAGTACAGCAGGTCTACGTAAGTATCTGCATCATTAATCATGAAGAGCACTGTTACCATTGCAAAAGTGGAGAAAATACATACAACTTTCCCCAAAACACTGAAAATATCTCACCATTAAAACTGTACAATGTTTAGGTCTCAATTGCAATATTCAATATTACACTGATAACAATATGATGACGACAGTAGATAATTAATCAAGTTTTGACAGACTCTTTTTAAGTACTCTCCCGCAATCATTTAACTTGCCTGCTTGGTAAAGGGGTCCAAAGCACAACCCATGACACAAAATGTTTTTACATATAGCGTGCAATTACAGATTTCCACCACAGAGGTCTCCAAATCCGCCAAACTCACATAGTGTAGTTTTAAATATAAATGTACAAAATTCACTATACTGCCCTGTCCTAAATCTTTTTAAATCTCTTTCAGTGGTTAAAAGCAAAAATACATTGATAGTTGTTTATAGCATTTTAACAGTGTTTTAGTTCATGTACAGTTTATTTACCACATCCTGGTCTCCATCAGTAAGGTACTCAAGTGTAGGCTGGTCATCTCCCTGTGCCTGCTGGTAGGTGACAGAGTATTTCTCTATGCTGGCGTCATATACGGCCCGTGGCCTCTCCCAGATCACCAGAAGACTTGTGTAGTTGTGTGGATATGCTTGCACATTCTCTGGTTCTGAGCTGCAAACTGACAAAGGACAGCAGACACACTTTAACCGCGGCATTTCAAAATCAGTATCAGATTTATTCTATTGCAAAAATAAATTTGCTCATTCTTTAGTTTTATCTGAAGCGTTTTCTATGGATTTTTATAAAACAATAGCTTGAACTGAATTGGACTGAGTTCAATTTCTTGAGCTGAAATCCATCAAATGTTACATGATTCATACAGGATATTATTTTTATATGTATATAAATTCAGCATAAGTGCTACTTTAACAGATTCATACAAACGGGGAGTGTTTTTCATTCATTTCCCTCATTCACTCATTGT
This sequence comes from Semaprochilodus insignis, assembly GCA_034552555.1. NCBI lineage: Eukaryota > Metazoa > Chordata > Actinopteri > Characiformes > Prochilodontidae > Semaprochilodus > Semaprochilodus insignis. Next base: position 48,176,080 of record CM067474.1, on the reverse strand, counting down.
TGGTCCTAACACATGATGACCTCACCATGGGGGGCATTCTTCACCATCTGTGCTCAGTGTCTGAGTCTAAGAACCTCCAACAAAAAAACAGCACTCAGACACACTGATAGGACCAGATTAAAGCAGATTAGACTGATCCACCAATTATGCTAACAAAAATGCTGATTTGTTCTGTCACTTTTAAAGCTGTTAACAAATTTAGTAAACTGTGGTGCTTTCTAAACTCTGATAACTGATATATATTCATCACTGGCTCATCAAACAGGAGAAATGCAAGAGAACATCTAATAAACACAGATGGGTCGATTAGTATACGTAACATCCACTTTCAACACCAGAGGGCAGAATGTGGCTGTGCAATAAACCGCCTTGAAAGTATTATTGCCCATTATCATACTGGCTACCAGAGACCATCCAATGCATACCAGTCTTCATCCCAAAATTCACTGACACTAAAATTCTACATTGTATATAGTGCATAAATATTACACTACAGTGTAAAAACTCTCTTAAATACAGCTTTTATGTACAAATTGTTGGGTGTTTTGACCCTGTTAAAATAAATTCTTAGGTGATTTTCCTAATCTCATCAGTCATCAAAATATAAACGCTACACTGTGTATCTAAGCTTTAAGCTTTTTTACAACTATTGTTGCACAAATGTGTACATAGGACACTGTTAAAATAAGCTTTTTTTGATAATCAACCAAGCTGTAGATGATTCCATAATATTTAAGACACTTGTATAGCATGAAGCATTAATTTTAAACAAGATTAATCTGCCTGTATTTGGAAAAAATGAATCTCACCTGTTTTTATAGTTATTTATTTAATGTCAAGAAATGCTATAAACAATTAGTTATACTTACTAGTACTATACAAATACCATTTTTGCCATGTCATAACTTCATGTTCTCAAAACACCTTAAATTAGAAACAATCCATCAGTTTACAATTTGTTTTTTTTTCCAATCAAGTTTAAAATATTTCAGTCTACACTATATAAATGATTATTGAATAATAATAATAATAATAATAATAATAATAATAATAATAAAAGAGAGAGAGACAATGAGCGCATATATATATATGGCCTGTTAAGTGTTTTAAGGGGCCCTGTTATGCTCATTTTCAATGTTCATAATTTTATTTTTGGGATCTAATGGAACACATTTACATGCTTCAATTTTCCCAAAATACAATACCTTTCCCATACTGTATATCTGTATTCACCCTCTGTCTGAACTCTGTTAGTGCTCCAGTGACATTATCCTCCTGATGAGCTCAGCGTGTTCTGATTGGTCAACTCGCCCACTCTGTTCTGACCACTAGTGTGGCATCCTGCTACAAGTTACATCCTCACACTGCTGTGGCTATCCTTTTCAAGTTTTCAAGTCTGATCCCTAAAGTCAAGAAAAGCAAGTTGGTAGTCCTGATCCACCTTCGCAAACTAGACTAGAGCAGGGCGCTTCAGAGTCTGGTTTTTACTTCTTTAGCCCTCTGTGTGTTGTGAGATGGTGAGCCAATAAGGATTGTGTTATGTGATGATGTCACCTTGTAACAAAGAAAGGGCTGAAATTCCAACAAGGTGTATCAGACAGCTGAGAAAGAGGGTTTCTCCCTCCAGCATGTTATTAGTCTTTATAACTTTGCAGACTGTTTTACATTCACAAAAAGCTCCACAACACACATTACAGGAAGGAGTAAAACTGGAAAAGCATAATTAGTCCCCTTTAAATACAGGTGCTTTTCTTTTGACATGTCTAAAATAGGGCACTGCTGTGCTAACAGCTGTTTTTCCCCTCTCTCTGGCAGGAAAATGCTGAGGGCAGACCAGTCCATATAATGGACACCAGTACAATCCAAACCACACACAGATTCTTTCAATGGGGTTAATAGGACACTATTCCAATAAACTGGACTGGAGCACTAGTGACTGAATTCTCTATTTCCCTGAACAGATTTCTGTCTAAATGTGTTTACTGGCAACAATAGTGCTATCAGTGTGTGGAAATTGCTGAAAATGTAATTACTAAAAATGAAATCTTGACAAATACAGCAATCCACAGAACCACATTCAATTAATCAATGTGTAAGACACATGCAAGCAGGTCAAGATACAATGTTTGCCACCTACTTGTAAATAGGTCAAAGAGTTAATTCTGTTCATAGAGAAATGATTAAAGCCTTAAGGACAGATTTACTACTAAAATAGAAACCTTATTTAATTGGGAAGTGAAGTGTTAAATGTGTCATGTTTTCATTGTAAGTGCTTAACAGATAATTAACTATTTAATTGTCATGTTTGCTCAAAATTAAATGTACTGGATGAATGCATGTGTGTGTATGAGTGGAACAATACATACTTGGTGTGAGGAGCTCTTCAGTGCCAGTGTATGAAGAAAAGACCTGACCCATAAACTGAGACTGCTGTTCTCTGTAGTTATTCTGGAGATAGTCCATCAGCATCACATAGCCGACTTGTTGCATGGTCATCACCTCACAGAACATCTCCAACTGCACCAGCATGACAAAATTCACTTTCAGAACACTCAGAACTATTTACAGTCTTCATATGAGATGAGCTCTGAGATCATTAGTGTGGTGTTATAGACATTTAGGTCTAATATATAAAAGAAAAAGCTCTAAGTAAAACCACCAGGGTTTCTGGTATACATCTTTGCATAACAAAACAGACATACGTAGTTTTCAGGGGTGCAGTGGAAATACAGTGGACCTAGCATTTAATCTGTTATACAAGTAATGCCACCGATATCTTCAGTGCCAAACGTGTTTGGTGTTGGTATGTTTGCTTCTTTAGTTCTGCAATGGAGCTAAAAAGCAACCAATAAGGGAAACTTGTACTTCAACATTTAGCACTATACAAACCACATGGCTAAATCATTTCACAACTCTTCTGAAATATAGTGGTATCTATAAATAAAGTCGGTGCTCTGCAAAAGTCAGAGACCACAATTTTTTGAAATCCAGTTTTGGAAACTCCGGTTTTCCACTTTTCTTTACTTTGACGTTCTATTCCACACAAAAGTGCATTGTCATATATCTTATTTCCTTGGAAATAACCCATGAAAAACTCATGGAAAACTTGTTATTAACTTTAGTCATTAAAAATAACTTATTTTATGCACTTATTGGCAGCTTTGACTAGAAATAATATATATAATTGTGGTCTCTGACAGTAAAAGAGTTCACAGTATATGTATGTAGCATATCTAAAAAAATCAAAATTCAGCTTTTAAGACATCTTACTGTTGCTTTTGGCTGTGCGACTTATGTAACAGTATGTCATATGATGTCAGGCTTGGGGCAAGTGTCTGATGTTTAGGACATAGTTTGGACAATCCATGGAAGTTATAAACATGCATTATTACTTGGAGGACACTTTAGCCTTGCAGCACCAGTGTAAAACTAAACTAATGCGGGGTAAGAGGGGGTTGGCATTCTTCCTGAACTATTGCTTAAATGTTTTGAGGTCATTTGCTCATATTATGCCACAATCCGTAAATCATGTTGTTGCAGCTGTTTTACCAACCTTTCAGAAGACAAAGAGATTTTGTCATGTTTAGATCCAAGATTCAACAACCATTTAAGTGCATTCCGGTTAATAAGTACATTGGGACAATTTTCAACAGAAGTTGTGAGAAAGAACAAAACAGAAAATAAGGTTAAATATTGGTGTGTTTAGACAAGGCCCTACTTGACGTGACCTGCTTAGGCATTGATTGACTTGTCCTAAATAGTCATATGCATCGGAACATTCTCCATTGTACTCAGACTTCCTTGCTACTCCGGAGCTAATACGACCACCTGTATTTGCCTTTCTTCTTCTTCTTCCTAAAAGCTTTCAGGCATTCAGCACTCATCTTATTCAACTACACCCTGTGTCTACTTGTAACTTACTTAAAGGGAATTGCCTGAGGTCTAAATGACACACAGCAGAAAAAGTCTTTAAGTATTCACACCCTTTTGATGTGGGTAACCTTACCCTTACTCACTCCCATTCCGGCTTAATGACAGTGTGCTTTAGAACGTTAGACACGCTAATGTCATGTTAACCGCTCCAAACAAAAAGGTTCAAACACGGTAGTTTCTGTATTGTCTGAAAGCCAATGAATCAGTTACCATACAGGCAGTTCCTTTCTGAAGGTTTCTTTAAAAACATATGGGAAAAACAATGGGGATAAATGGACAAATGAACACATTACTAACTACAACATGTCTATGAACAATAAATGTTAAGCATTGTCTGATAATCTGACTTGTATCACAATATATTTAGTTCATCATTTTTTAGAAGAGAAAGGCAAACAACTGGAGTATAACCTGCAGTGTATTTAAGTGGAAATGAATTTATAATAGGGAACACAAATAAAAAACAGTTTCACAAAGCAGTATCAACATAAACAAAACCACCTAGTTGTATCTCCAGTTCCTAACTTCAAACCTGCCAAGCTGTCAGCAGGTGAACCAAAATTACTGGTTTCATAACGCCGACTCTTTAAAAGCTGCCTTACAAATAACAAACAAGCACATGCTCATCCATGCACAGGCATACTCACACACACATGCTGCAAAACATGTCAAATCAATGTATGAATTGTGACAATGTATATTCAATGTTAATGTAAAGTATGTTTTATGTACCATCTGTTAACCTGCCATGTTCAGACTTTGTTCCCAGAGGTAAAAGTCATTGTTTTAACGCTTTCTTAGGAGAAGAGTGTATATAGTACTGTGCTAAAAGACCACTCTTATTAAGCATAAGGTAGCCTCAAAACTAAATATAATATACTTGTTTTAATATTTATCTTTAGGGATATTTTTACACACCTCCGAAGTTCAGTCTTACAAGTTGGTTGCATTTTCTGGTCCTTGCAATTCAATTAATCTTAAACACATTTAGTGATGTTAAGATCTGGACTCTGGGGTGGTCAGTCCATTGTTCTGAGAACACCAGGAACTTTAGTGTCTATTTGCTTTTCTTAGTGAGTACCTCTTAACAGTAACACATTCTTTCAGATCCATGAACAGAAAGGATGAACAGAAACATCTGTGGATTTTTCATTTAAAGCAGGAGTGGAGCTCAATTTTCTCTTTAAGAGATGAAAGTTTTAAGCACTATTTAGCAAGAGTGCAATGACCTAGGTAAATGTAATTTTCAATTATCTCTCTCCACAGTTACCACAGTGTTGTTAAACATAGTCCTGGTGGTTTTTGATGGTCAGCCAGGTTGTGTTGGTCCCATTTTCTCTATATTTTTTAATGATTTGTAGAATCATATTTGTGTATTTATTGAATTATTAAAATAACTCTGGACATGCAGGGAATTTGTGGCATAGTAAAACCCTAATAATACAGTGCAGGGTGCTCACCTGTGCCTCAGAGATGGCCACAGTGTTCTTAAAGACAATCCACTCCACTGTCTCAGAGCAGGGAGGGGAGGTGAGGGAGCCATTATAGATGAAGTACTTGTCAGTGGAGTTGGGCAGGAGGCCTTGCAGGGTAAATGGAGACACACTGCCAGCTTTCCCTGAAGAAAAGAAAGCACATAATAGTTTGGTGTCATATTTCCTAAGTACATAATTCATGATGGAGTATTTTTGATGAGTAGCAGGTCACATTAAATGAAGGTCATGGCATATATATGACGTGGCTTCAAAATGAAGCCTCACTAGACAGCTTAATAAGGAGGCCTTCTGAGGATTCGATGGATCTGCAGAACACTTGCATTTGACATGTTAGCTCATCTTCTCAATAATCCCCAATGCAAGTTTGAGATTCCATTAAGTCATTTAAACATTAAGTCATTTAAACAAACACATTATAACACCATTTGAAGTTGGAATATACATACCATGTCTGCTGACACTGTTGACTGCATCAATGATGGCTGCATAGTTTTCATTATCTTCAATACTAGTCTGTGAAAGAAGGAGAAATTACATTTCTCCTATACACAAGACAGTTACATCATATCTTCTCTGTCATATCAAGACATCGTAGCATCGTTTTTTACTAATCTTATGTACACCAGGTTGGATTACTTTTTAATTAAAACAACACAAAACATGTTCTGAAGAATTATAAGGTTTTCCTAAGACAGTGGACCCAAAAACTATTTGGACACACAAACCGTTTAACCACTGGTGAACTTCAATAAAGACCTTTTGGTAACCTTTTTTGGCTCTTTTGGTTCTTTTGTAATGATTGACAAAATATTTCTTTTCATAAAAACACTTTTAGCACAACACCAAATTCTTATTTGGTAGACTCTGTAGATTTGGTGGATTTGGAGAAAGCCTGGAGAAGAGTTCAATCCAGACTTCACTAAAAGCACTGTAAATTTGAGTGGTGGAAATGTGGAAGTCTGTGGCTGTTTTCTTACAGTGCTGTTTAAATGCTAAATGCTTTTTTAAAGGAACATGAACAACCTTCTCTTATCTCACACTTACCAGAGATAATTATGTGTGTAACCAAAATATTGTATGTAAATCAACATAAACATAAACTCAACACTCGTCACCATGTACATTCTCCAGGCAATCTACTCATGTACACACATGCATACTCTATACCCCAAGAGATGCTATGTGTGTTCTAAACCGTCTAGTTCCTCCACAGAGATAACATGTTCATACAGGCAAATACATCGAACGTCTACTGGGTCTACTGAGAAACCAGAGACTCACAGATGCCTGGATGCTATTTTCTCACATGAGTAATAAACTAATGACTATTCCTCTCCATCTCCACCCAAACTGAAGTCCATTCCTTCGGCAAACTGTGGTGAGAGGAAGGTGATGTCAGTATCAACTGGCTCACACCATGTCCCCTACAGCATTGAGGCCAAAAAGAGGGCATTTATTAGATTAAGCCTTTTTACTGAAAATAAAGTCAAACAAAAACAATATAAATGGACTTTCTATAGTAACAATAGAACAAAACCCTATATCTCTAAATTTAAAATTTATAAAAGAAAAAAAATATTGGTTTTAATGTATATGGGTTATTGTACTACTGTGGTGGTGCAAAGGATGTCCCAAAACTTCAAAGCCATGAAAAAGAGCTATAAACCATCAGAATAAATCACAGAAAGCTGACGTCTGTGTATTCTTTGTACTATTCCTAAATAAACCAACAAAAACAATGATAATTATTGTGTTTCCTAGTTCGGTAGGCCAGTGGCAGTGGACTATATTTTGGAAAAGCTCAGATTTCAGCTTTTTTAAAACTTTAATTATACTGAATAACATATCAACATTCAACGGCAGAATGACCATGTACTGTATGTGGTATTACCATCAAAAAATTATGCTCAAGGGGTAGCAAAATCACTGTCAGTTACTTAACAGCAAAGGGTATAGTAGTGTTCAAACATTTAAGCACACACTCAAACACAACATTACTCAGTACTCACCTCAATCAACACAGTGAAGGCGGTAATTTTGCCTCCATCCCTCAGGGCTTCATCAATGGAGCTCAGATGGTCTTCATAACAATATATCTGCATCTGTGTGCATCATTTATTCATGAACCCATTATACACAGCCTCTTAACGTTCATAGACTGCCCACATATTCAATTCTTTGTAGGTACAGTATATTAAAAAAAGTATATCTCCTCTCAGGTCATCATCCAAGTTATATAAATAACGTAAAACCTGTTTAAGGTGTTACAATGCTCTGTGTGTCTCTATGAAATGACTGCATACTACAAAAAAACAGAGTCAAGTGTCAAGAAGAGTGGAATGAAAGAATGTTCCTTCAGGGCTTCTGGGGAACATATATAACAACACAACTGCAGCACACATGACTTTACACAGTGCAAGAAATAGATACATAAATACAATCAAATACATACATATATATACAGACAGGAATGAAACATAAACTTGTAAACCTAAACAAGTGATATGAAGTGCAATTAGATCAAACATTGCAGAATAATACAAGAAGAAAACATACAGTATTCACGTATTTTATATGTATAATGCAAAGTATACACTCATTGTCAAATGAATAGTTAATCCCAGAAGGAAGTTTTGGACTGCAATGCTATTCTGAAGGGAGATTAAGGTCACCCGGAAAATTTAGAATGGGCAATATTTATGACCTACACATACAGAAGTAGTGTCTCTCAGTACTAATGCAACATGTCAGACGACTCAGCATGGAGTTGTAGATTTCCTGGATATTTTGTGGCAGGGGTGGAGCTGGAGTGACACCAGCCCCTCTAGACATGCGACGTGTGACAACTAACCGTTGACCACGGTGCCTCCACACATGGATTTGTTAGTTGTCTCCAACAACACAAAAGCAGGACTCGTCACTCAAGACACTCCATGACAGTGTGGCACGACATCATTGCAGTCTTTGGCGAAGGTGACGTGGTGTTAAGGGCAGTCATCATAAAGGTTTGTGTGCATGTAGTCCTACGTCATGCAGCCATCTGGCAATTGTGCTGGCACTAACAGCATGACTCATGGAGGGCATCACTGGTCACTGAATGTCCGCAATCGTGGCTGCTGGGTCACTCTGAAAATGTCGGACAAACGTTTGGTGTAGGTCTCTCAAATCCTTCATGCCGCTGGTGCATGCCTTCTTCTATCCACTAACCACCAACAGCATGCTATGATAATATCCATACGACCAGTATGGCATGCAATACTTCGATTAGACCAGCCCTCTTGCACTCTTGCAACTGCTCGAACTGCTTTCAAACTCCTCTCTGAGGCATACTGTAAGCCTTGGTACTAACACGACAGAGTCAGAATGGACAGCCTGCGCAACAGGACGACCTTTTATAGTCAGTCCTTGCTTCCGCCACACGCGCATCCGAGCTTAAATCGTTAAATCATTTGCATGTCTCACGATGTCAAACCTACCCACCAAGTTTCATTCCTGTCGGTTGATTCCTTCTGGGTACAACTTCTTTTTTGACAATAAGTGCATATGGGTAAATATGGAGTAAAGAATAAGACCTTCTCTTACCTCCAGAGGGAATTTGATTCCATTGAGGCCATGCTCGGAACCATCAGAAGAGGCATTGCAGCGACCCCAGTGAAAGGTGATGCGGCCCACCTTAAATCTTGACCTCAAGCCCCCTCCACTCACATAGAAATCACCCCCTACATCTATGGCCACTGGGAAGAGAGAGAGACAGAGAGACAGTGAGCACATTATGCATGTATTACTGTTAAATACACCCAGGACAGTCATGGTACTAGCAGAACTAGCTTTTTAGCTTTTTTTTATAGTTTTATATGTCCTAATCTTTACATTTTGATTCATATCATTATCAGCAATTTCCACGTTCAGTTGTAGCAGCAGCACACCTGTCTTGCCATCGTTCTTCACTGTAGTGGACTCACTGGTCTGCTTCTCCCATCCCTCTAAGTTCAGCTTCTGGAATTGAACTTTGACCTGCACCAGACTCTCCTCAATGTCTATTGGTGACTGTTTGGCATTGTTACATGATGGGTATTTCTTGGCCCAGTTGTTTTGGTTTAAAGTTCCTAAAAGAAGAAAACATGAAACATACATACATATATATATATAGCAGTTCAAATACAGATTCCAATGAAACAGCAACATCTACACACATATACACCTTCACTCAGGTATTGCATTAGAGAGAGAATATTATGAGCTAAAATGAATGCTTAATCTGGGTTCTCTCAAGGGACATGTCTTTAACACGAAGACAAAGCTAATGAATGAGGTCACCCTTAGTTCTGGGTCATAGCTATTAGCATGTCAATAGCTGATAAACAGTAAAGTAGAGCAGAGCAAAGCAGAGCAGAGGTGCAGAGTACAGTACAGTATTACAGAGTACAAAAGCATTAGACATTAGACTACACTTCAACCTCAGCCTACACACTGAGGCGCTATGTAAACAATTAATATATATTTGAAAAAAGTGAACTGGAGAGGAGACAGTGGTAGCATGTACAATGTCATATGTGAGTCAGAGACAAATATGGGATCCCAAGATTTTTAAATGAAATTGTAAATGATATTGATTCACAGCTTTAAGAAGAACCGATTATGCCTTTCCATTTTTCTCCTTCCTTTAGTGTGTTAAGTAACTGTTTGATCAGGCAAACGGTCTGCAAAACTTTAGCTTTGGATAAAGCCCAAAGTAAATGTCAGATGGAGAAACTCACCCACAGAAACTCTCTCTTTCTCAGCACCCTGAAACACCTTGTTGGAATTCCAAAACTTTTCTCTGTTACAACGTGATGTTACCTCGCAACAGAACCCTTACTGCACACCTACTGGCAAGCTTAGCACATCCACACACAACACACAGAGAGCAAAAAAAGGTGGAACCTTTTCCAGTCAAGCTTGTGAAGGCAGATCAGGTTCTACTTTAAGGATCAGACTCAAACTAACAAAAATAGCCACAGCAGTGTGGGGAACTTGTAGCAGGATGCCGCTCTGCTGGTTAACCAATCAAATTTCACAACCCAGAAAATGCGCCCAACCACAATTTCAGTGAAAAAAGATTTTTCTTACATCAGCTCATCTCAGAAGCAGACTGACTTGATAGTCATGAAAACCTGCTCCTGAACAGATTTAATTTCAGATTTATGAATAGGATACACTGTACACCTGTTCGTTCACAAAAGATGTTTTCTAGCAGATCCACTTTGTTATTCAAGTGCAAAGCTGAACATTTTAACAAGCTAATTGGTGGTTTAAAAAAACAGCTCTTTCTGGAACTGAATACATTCTACAGTAGAAAATATTTTCCAGGTATAATTGCAAAACTCCACATCGTGCTCACACTGAGACAGTGTGTTCAAATTCACTGCACTGAAAATGCATTCACATGAGAGGTAGAATACAGTGATAGAATAAAATGGACTCAAACACAAAAAAAGCAAGTGTAGTCAGTGTCCCATGTACAGCCAGCATGAAAGTGTGTGTAGGACGATACCATGGATGTGGCACTAATGGTGATATATGGTGTAATGTGAAGTGTGTGGGCAAAGCAAGTTTCAAACAGCATTACACCGGTTTGCAATGAAGACTTAATGAGCACTGCTGTATATTACTGCTGCTCAGCTAACTACAGGCCTGACAAGCTCAACTACCATTAGCTGTAAATTTGCTGGAGACAAAAACAAGCTACATTCTTCTTTGTAGCCGTGTTATCTGTCTTTTCCACTTAAGCACCAGTGAGGGGAACAACAGAAAATATACAGTGTCTTACTGGGCTATACACAGAGAGTGACTGTTTTTAATTATGTCAGTAGATTATTCCCTCTTTTCTCAACAGATCATGGAAGTAAACAAGTAAACAAGAGTGTTGTGTACTGGAAGAGGAAAAAAGGAAATAGTAGAGAAAGAACAAAAGTTATTTCGAGCCATTGTTCGCTCTGTCCTAGTGATAAACAAACTTTCATACAGTGTAATGAGGTACCTTTTTTTCTGGGGGCATTCATCCAGCTTTTGAGGCTGGAATCACATGAAAGTATTCTCAAAAAGGGGCATTTTAAACGAGCACGGGAATTTGAGACGTGTGTTGCAGAGCCAATACTCTTAAAAGAGAGCTCAACACACACACACACGCGCGCCATCTACCTCCCTCCACCTGTCCTCTCACGTGCATTTACCCACTGACAGAGACACAAACACAACACTCAATGTTCCATTATCCTTTAGTAGGAATTTAGCAGCTTTGCCTCAGAGTGAAACTGGGATATCACTAAAATATCACTAAAACGCAGCATGTTGTTCACATCTAGACAACTGAAGATTTTAACCCACTGAGACTGTGAGCGATTACTTAAGCCAGACATACTTTTTAGACTGTTCAACTCAGTAAAAACAAAATGAAACCTCATGTCTATGGAAAAGGAACTTGATTTTACTGTAGAGTTTGTGAACACACATCTGAGTAAAACCCTTTCGTTTCCCTAAAGAACCAAGTTCACATGATATAAACGTTATTTACCAATTTAAGGTTCTTTCTAGAACATTTACATTGTATGGAGAAACTTTTACCTTTAAGATGGTAAGATTTGCATGTTTTACCTTTAGGATCTTTACTCATTTGCATGTTTGCTTAGCACTGATTTATATTGGAGATGGCTGATGATGGGTTTTGGTTAGCTAATGGTGATTCTCCTTCCTTGGAGAAAAAACACGAAAGACGAAAGCACAAGAGGGGACACATGTAAGATTAATGGGCACTTTTGTTCAGGAGAAATATTTGAGCAGCAGAAGACTGAAGCAAAAGTCTACTTCTTCTTTCCATCTGATTTCATTGCTGTCCATGAAAAACTACAGCGATATTAACGAGATGAATGGTTCTTTAGAGAACCAAAAATGTTTCTGCTATGGGATTATGCAAAAATCCTTTCTTTAAGAGAGTCATTTCATGTCATAAACAAAATAGTTTTATTCTCATTTGCTACAGGTTCCCACAGAACAGCAATATTCACATCTTTGCAAACAGAGAAATAATGGATGTCATGTTATTTTAATCTAATGCACAGAAGCCTGAAATAAATAAGCCTGTCTACAAACACCTGAATTCCTTTTGCACCGAGTGAATGTAATTAAACGTAAACTCTACATTGTAACTGTATAACATCTTTAACATCTTTAATCCTGAACAAATTTATTTCAGTGCTGTTGGTTTGCTCTGCACATTTCATCAGGGTTTTGGTTTCTCAAACCTTGGACAATATCGAGCAACTTCACTCAGCATTTGACAGCAAAGAGACTGAAGAGAAGAGCAGTTCGACTTTTATTAGTATCACAACCCCAAAAGCAATCTATAAGTAGCAGCCATGCTGTGTGTTTTCATCCACTGTTTGAAGTCAGATCATCTTAAACTGAAAGGTTCATAACGAATAACAACATTAACTTACTTTATGTTGTTGAAAGCTGGTATAGGTGGCATTAACTACCAGCCAGCTTCAAGTAACTAGCTACTATAGCCATCTAAATAGTCTGATGACATAGATTCATATTTCAACATGCTGCTTCTGTGAGATCACCACAGTGTCTTGCTGTAAACCAGCCAATCAGAGCCGAGCTCATCAGATGATTCATGAGTTCACCAAAAAAGGGAAAACAGCTTGTTTCATTCTAGGGTCAAATCCTAGAGCTGTAAATGGGCATGTAAAACCGCATCTGGACATTTTTCACCTCAACCAAAGACACACACCTTCTATGTGAACATCAGAGAACTATTTAAAATACTGAATAAACGCATCCCATAGCACCTTTAAGTAGTTTCATTCCCAGCCAAGATGTGGGAGCAGTTTTTTTTTGCCTCAAAGGGCACAAATGTCTTGAAAAGGTAGAAAAAAAGTAACTAACACAATGAAAGGAACACATTAACAAATTATTCCTGTGTACTGACCGAGACTGCATTGTACAGTAGGTTATCTCTGACAGTGCTTTTGGTTAATGTCTTATACTCAGTTTTTAAGGTGTCACTCAGTCAGGCTCAGGACAAGAACTAATAGAGACTGACCAGTGCTTAAAAGCTCCCTCTCTCTCTCTTAGTCACAACCCCCTCCCCATTTCTATGGCTGAGAGCACATAACCATATGAGGAATAATGGTCTGTCAAGCTGTAAGCTGGTATAACATGCCATTTGCCCCAGCTGCTTATGGCTTCTAATATTCGGCGGTATCAACGCACAAGCCTTTATCCTGCCACTTTCACTTCATTATGGAAAGACCATAGTCTGCCAACTCAGTAAGCCAAAATTAGCGTACAGGAATTGATTAAATCAGAAGAGTTTATGGGTGATCCTGAAGTTATGCAATAAGCCAGAGAAGCGGGTCAGTTAGTGGGAGGAGGAGCTGGCATTCAGGCCAGTGCTGATGAACAATGACCCATCTGCCTGGACGCTTGTCAGCATACTGGGCACAATAATGTCCTCATTGTCGTGCCAACCTCATGTGTCACCCAGACGTTGTTTGTTGTGACGCGGAAGAGAAGAGAGGCCAGAGAAAAAGAGAGGAAGGGAGACAGAGTGAAAAAGATACAGAGAGAGAGAGAGAGTAGTTCCACGGAAGCTGAGTGTCTGTTCTATTTTTTATGTCTATTTTTTTTCCACCAAGTATGAATTTAAAATGAAAGTATAAATAAAAATGAGACACACTTTTCTCTGACAGCCTGCAATGAACCAAGCCATTCAATACTAATTATATCCACTGTAAGCAAGCATACAACAATAAAGCGGAAATAAGTAATTCCAAGCAATCTGGTGTGAAATGGTGCATTGTACAGAAACACAGCAGGTCAGATTTTTACAGTGGTGGTGATAGTAACCAGAAGTCACAATGCCATAATGCATATCTCTTTACTATCCCAAAACACCAGTAATTTTGAACGTGTTCTTTGTATTCTTATAAGTAATGTTGATGGTAAAATATTAAATTCTTTGAGCATTATTTTGCCTTACAACACCTGCATTTATATATCTGCTACAAATGAATTAAAATATATTATATACCAAAACCTTCTCATAAAACTATCAAGCATCAGGCAATGCATTCATTACAATTTCCATGAGCTAGCTTTTATAGGCATTAAGTGTTTTGGATGCCTAGTTCCTATCACTTTCAGTATGAATTCTGATTTGCTAAGTTTGCTAGAATCACATATTTAACATTAAACTACTCAATTACTTTGTTTACATCTCAATGATTAAATTATTCAGAAACGTAGAAAAATCAATGGAAATCCCATATAAATCCCAAATAAGACACAGCAAGCCACAGTAACTAGAAATCATTTTAGACACTCTGTGAGACAATGTTATCATAATACTTAAGCAATGATCTGAGTTTACTGTGATTTTTGAAGATGTGATATACTTTGTTATGTTGCAGTTGATTACTTTTGCCTGCAGGTTCTGCCATCAAAACATATTCTATTTATACAAATGTTTATACATGATACATGTTTGCACATTTACAAAGTTATCAGAAGCCATTTAAACAGGTAGGTCATTGGAACATTTGCCCAAGGACCTGGGTCTAATGGCTAAAACACATCTTGCCTGGACAGGGAAATATCCCAGTCTCTTGCCTGTTGGTTGTTGCCACATGAACTCTATTCAGCAATTCTCAACTAATAATACTACTTTGTACATCTACAATATGCCACACAAACCATCAGTTTAGCATAAAACAGAGCTGGGTTTCAAATCTGGCCTACTTTTTAAAGCAGAGCTGGGTGAGAAACAGGGGAATTCTCCATGGTGCTAAAATGAGATGGGAAGATGAGACAGAGGAAGAAATGTGTCACAGATGTTACTGACTGCTGAAAATATGGACTTTGGCTGCATTAAATTAAAACGTGTGCTTAGATCCAGGAGTCATTGGTAGTTCAGCATGCATAGCAGATTAACAGCAGTTTAGGGACATTAGCTATATTCTTGTGGGATAGCATTTAGAGTGCAGCTAAAGATGTCATGATACAAGAAAATAAATGTATCCATATAGATGTGAAATGTATAAATACAGATACGAGCACCACATGACAAAACAAAGCTATAACACACGTCAATTAGAGGGCAACTTTTTTGTGGTCCCCACATTTCCACACATCATCAAAATGGACTTAAAGCTAATAATGACAGTAGCATTCCTTTTTTAACTGGCCTCAGCTCAAATAATTTTAACGAGTACTGCATGGGCCATAGTCAGAATCAGTATATGGCCACTTGACAAAGAAAAGCCGCTTACTGCCAAGGCCCCAAAGCAACAAAGCAATATGCCCCACACTGTAGTACATGTTATATTCCACCTCCAGCTAGACGATAACAACCTCTGTTATGCAGAATAAATGTTTTTTGTGCCCTGAGGCCACATCATTTAGAAGGGATTATAATAAATATTGCAACTGTTATTAAACACTTTAGTGTGAGTCAAATTAGAGATTAGTGATTGCAGTACTGAAAAGTTTGCTTGTCTTAGCTCTGAAAGTTCTAATCTCTGGCTTTATCTCAGTCCACTCGGCTTCATTTCACTTAGAACCTATAAAATATTTTCCCTTACTTTCTGTTTTCAGTCATATAGCAAAAGAAAACAGGAGTGAGAAGTCCTGCACATCTTTCCTCTTTACCATCTTTTAACTAAAATTTCATTCCAGTTGGTAATTTATTAAGAGCTGTAGTCAAGTACCGACAACAACCATTTGAGTGAAGCACCGAATTAGCACCTTGACTTATGAGAAAATTGACAACTGTCACTTTATATGTAATTAAAAAGCTTAAAAAACAGGTTGTTTTGCTGTGCAAAACATTTTCACACCATATTAAAAATTCCTTTATGTCTTTTAGTAAGAGACAAAAAGCTAAATACGGTCCACAAAGCAAGAACTCAAATGCACTCAGACCAAAGCAGACCTGGCATGACAAGTCCAGACCGATAAAATTGCCCCATTTAAGGGGATAAGGATGACTCTAATCTCTTGTGTTATGTTGTGCATGAACCAACAAGATGGTTCCTGAGCTTTTGCTGCTGTTCCACAACAGCTGTCAGCATAGATACGTCTCTTTTCACTGGCTGCTTGACTTTAACTAATCGCATCTCAGCAACACCTACCCACATATGACCAGTCTATGTTTTCTGCCAGCTTCTTCTGTGATCTGAATCCATAGGCTTGTGACACGTCCACTGGGAAAAAACACACAGAAGAGATTTCATTAAATTTCACATCAGCATTTATCACAGCGAATCACACAATTTGAATGTTTATATACTGCAATAAATTTACAAACTGACAGCAGAACAGAATACTTACAGCACTCAAACTGTATTGTTTGTTTACAGCAATGACATATTGTACTGTATTTTTAATAGAGTACAAACTCTACCACATACTCAGAACAGTACTGTAATCAACAATATCATCTTTCCTGAATATATTATGTGCGTCCACACATCCCAGCTAAAAGGAAAACAGCTTAGATAAATTACATACGAAAAATTCAAAAATCATTTTTTAAAAATACAAACAGCTCTTCTTTTAAAAGCTAACAAGCTGATAGGTTCCTGTAATAAAAATCAAGGATAGGTCTTATTTTGAAATTAACTTGAAACCGCAATATATATAGCAAAATATTTTATGAGTATGTCTTACAAGCTTTAAAAGTCAGAATTCAAGAACTGTATAGTATTAAACTTGTCCAGGAATTTCCTTCAAGGTTGGGAATTATAGTGCTACGCTAGGCGATTCAGAGTAGAAGCTGTGATGCTAAATACAAGTCCACTGTTTTGTAGGTGAGTATGGTCTATGACAGTCCACACTACGTTTGTTCCGAGAACCCTCTTCAGTACAGTACTTACAAAGTTTCAAACTAATTCAAGTTATGAAATGGTCCATAATGATCTTCATCTCAAAATATGACCTCTGTGGAAGACAGAGACATTGATTTGTGTGTGAAGTCATCCTCTACATTTCTCTAGAGCTCTACATTTATGCCGTTATGTAGACAGTGATACTAAATTCACAGGAAAACAGTTTTATACCATGAGCACCCATCACTTATTACGCATGTGTGTAAACTGTCATGATGCATACCTGCACTTCCGTCTGTGTGCATTTTAGAGAATTCCTACTGAATGCAGGCACATGAGCGAAGTCCATTTGAAACATATTTCCCTCTGCACCTTTCATCCGCTCTCTCTTTTTAATGCTCTGCCTGGTGGTTTAATTCATACCCGTCTTTGTTAACCATTACACGCTACCCACCGTCACAGAAGGTTAAAACTTCCCCCACATAGCACTTTGCTATCCATCATTTTGTAGAGTAACACAAACCAACCTCTAGTGGTGAATGACCTCAAAAAAAACCCTCATATCTTTTTATCCGCCCTTATAGCCATCAGCTACCAAACGCTGGAATAAACAAACCTTGTAGCTAAAAGGACTGAAGCAATAATTATTGACCTTGAATTAATAAAACTACCGTAAAGTCGTCCGGTCCTGTCCAAATCGAACCGAGGTTTAGAATAAGGTTATCAGAAATTCTCATCAACCTGCAACAGACTTCTAATTCACACCTTTGAGTGAAAGCCTAAACTCAGAAGAGGCAAAGTCAGATGCAGAGGGCAGAGGAAATAAATGCCAACAGCCTTCCTTGTTACGCTCTAATTTCCAAATGATTTGCGTGTGCAGCCGCTATGTGGGCCAGGTCTTTGACCCATAGCTGTCAGTTTCTAAAGTGTCTTATTTTACTTTTAGCAGTCCATCCAACATCACCGTTCACATCAGAATATGAGCACAC
Source organism: Semaprochilodus insignis (assembly GCA_034552555.1). NCBI lineage: Eukaryota > Metazoa > Chordata > Actinopteri > Characiformes > Prochilodontidae > Semaprochilodus > Semaprochilodus insignis. Next base: position 48,157,792 of record CM067474.1, on the reverse strand, counting down.
TATGGAAAATCCAGAACGGAATTTTGCCTTCATGACACACTGTCCTTTACCTCTTTAGGCAAAACCAGGTGCCAACATAAACTCTGACTTTGAGGAGCTAAAACTAGTTCCAATAGTTTTAGTTGAACAGGTGCTTTATTGACTCTAATGAACAGTCAAACTACAACTCATCACACACATTTAAAAAAAAAACATGTATACATGAACCTAACTTTAAAACAAGTGAATTACATGAATCATCACAACACTGAACAATCAAGCAAGAGTTCCTTTGGAGCTCAACGGTATAGTTGCATGCAAATGTTTGGGCACCCCGGTCAACATATTTACACGTCAGCATGTCGATTTAAATGTTATATAAAAAACATGATGCTATTTTAAGCACCTACCAAACATACAGTCATATGCAACAGTCTGAATGGCCAGTTACACTGGATGCACTGTATACTGCAGAGAATGCACTTCTGCACATTCTGATGCACAGCTACTGGAACCTTAAAGTTTTTTGCTGTTAAAACTGACAAAAATAGCATTTCTCAGTCAGGAGGGGAAAAACACACTAAAATGTGGTGCTTGTGCACTGCTGTGAGTCTTCCTGTAAGGCCTGAAACAATCATTTAAAATCCAGAGGTGTTGGTTGAGATTCATCAGAGTTTTTCAAACCAACTTATACATAAATATGTATTAACGCCACATACACAGGCTCAAAAAGAAGGTCTGGTACAATGTTCTGATCTCAGCCAAATCAACATCATACTGATGAAGATATGAGAGAAGACAAGCACATCATTCACTCACATCCACATGAGTTTGGTGACAAAGGTGACAAAACACAAATGACAAAAATGCTCTTCCGCACACTGCATGCAATTCCACAGTTCCACAAGAGAGGTCTCCAAGACCCCTAAACTTACACTGTGTAGCTTTAACATCATCCGATTTTAGCAGCAAAGCAATCAGCATATACCCTGGTGGGTGTTAGTGTTACCACTTCTTGTGTCAGTAAACTTTAACTGTCTCATCACTCTCCACTGTAGCATCATTGTGTGAAGCAAAGTGAACAGTTCAAATAGCACTTCACATCACCTTCAAACCCCTCGTCTCTTCTTTGTGCATCCAGTAGCTCCCACACCAGACTATGCTAGCGTCCTCTTTTTCCACATAAAAGAGCAGTCCCCAGAGAGGACTTCCTCCTTTGGGTGAAAGAAAACAATGTAAGCAACAATGGCCTGGACATGAAAGACCTCCTCTGTACTAGCCCTACCTTGACAAGGGATGATACATTACAGTGAAAAGGTGAGCCAAATGTACCTGCCTACCTATCCAGTATCAGCAGAGGATTATGCTTTTGGCTTATCTTACTGTTAGCTTTGTCTGGCAAACAACATGACTGAGCCCCTATTGGATTGTTTGTGCACCTGTGACTACACAGGCACATCTAGACACATCCAATGGAGATCTTTAACAATGCAAACAAGTTGTGTGTTGCTCCATTAGACTACAAGTCCAACATTAGCTTAGTGCCCTGCTCTTTATTGGAGAATTAAATGTTCAGTGTTGCCCCAAGATTTTTTTTCAGGCTCTTGGAAACTACTACTGTTGTCATGCATATGGAAAGTTTCGTACTCAAAGAGCACTGACCAACTGCCTGTCTCATTAGAAACGCAGCATAACCAGCACTGTTTGACTGGATTTAATGCAGCACAGTATGAGGGACGATGAATACCCAGATGCATTATGTCTGTAAGTCAAAATATCATGCTGTTTATTATGTATCATGTTTACATCTGAAAATAAATTTATTTTGGCCTAAATATAAGCACACATGAAGACAAGAAAGCAAGCATTAGCTAGCCTGTCAGTTACACCCTAATGCCTGTATATCATTCAACCCAGGTGAGTGCTTATGGCAGCAGAAACACCGCATGTAATCATGAAGAAACTCAATTAAACAAATATGTACCAAATGCTTTATGATAAAAGAAGACAATATCCTTCGTTCGTGTTTTTAGCAGTGCACACGCAGATATTAAACTGCTGAACATAGCTAGCTTTCTGTTTATTTGGATATATGTATACAGTTTCTATAGGGCTTAAAAGTCTGCAAGGCAACATACTGCATTATCATTAATACTTTTAAATTACAAATGAGTGAATATGCTTTCAGTTTATTTTTTATCTACTAATCAAAGTTGTACTAAACAAAATTATACATACAAAATTATGCATACAAGTACACATATAATGACAAGCTTATACTGCTTATACCTGTAATTAATCCTTTGACAAAAACTAAGAATTTTAAGTAAACTTGTAGTTTCAGGTGGAACAGCTTAAAGTAGATAGTACATGGGTGGATGTACCTGAATGGAACCTGATCTTTTACATACATAGTAATATTCAACCACACAGACTAAGATACACATTTGGCTTATTTTACTGACACTTCTTTAAAGATTTCGTTTTTTTGTTTTTTTGTTTTGGACTGGAATGTCAATTTGAGTTAATATCTTTTTATATTTTGGCACCCAATACAATATTTGTTTGGAAATGTTGATTTATTTTAAAAAATCCTGAGTATGTCTTGTAAAATTTAGATGTGTAGTTCACTGGTAGTGTTCATATTACATTCAAGCCTACTTAAAGTAAAATTAATGGTATATTTCAAATATATTCAAAAAAATATTACCTACATATTAGTACTAGCTGTAACTTCAAAGTAGCTGTAGTAGTAGCTGTAACTAAAAATAATATAAAAAGTGGGCCGATTTAGTCCGAAAAAGCACTGAGAAATTACACTTACAAGAATACTACTCATACTAGTACATTAATAATAGTAGTACTACATACTTACTTACACTTACTTAACAAAATGAACTTTTTGTATAGTTTTCTGGATGGGTATTTAGGTGCTGCTTAGCATTTCTATTAGCTAATTTTAGTATTTCCTGAAACTGATTATTCTTTAATAACTTACAACTAATGAAAAAACTCACATACACATAGCTGTTTTTGCCAAGTCTCACAAACCCTATTTGAACACCCTAAACTTCCTAATGAGCTAAGTATCAGGGCTGTGAAGAGCTATATAGTGTGTCTGAAGGTAAACTTACGTAGTCTCACACTGCCTACTTGATTACTTTAGTCTGAGAGGACCTGTATTCTCTTTCACTCAATCAACAGACATGCTCACCACCAACTGCACTGCTGACGGCTCAATTTCCTGTTTGTAGTAACAGAGTGTGAATGGAAATGTACAAAGACCTGCTGCTCCCTAACTGTGGGAGACAGCAGCTATTTGTTTACCGTCTATTGTCTAACGAGACATATAAGGTTTCAAACCATCCATTCAAATTGGCTCTGCCTTTCGTTTATTATCTACTTTGTAAAATGGTTAATCGCACATGTCACTACAATTCTCAGCTGCCTGATGCCAATTTAGCAACTTCACTATAATACAAAATACAGCCTCTCATTGTTATCATGATCCACCATCCATACACATGCACCCACACACACATACAACTGCCATGTTGTTGGGAAGATTTTGCACAACAAGAGGCAATAATGGTGAAACAGAAGGAGTTTTCAACAGTTCTCAGGGAGAACATTGTTAAACAACACTCCAATGGAAAAAAGGACAGGCCAGAGACCTCAAACATCCCTGTTTGTACTATTGGTTCGATAAGAAATCAAGTAGAAAGTTAATGGAACTGCAACAGATGGAATGAAATGTCCTTGGATAGGTGCACCAACAGAAGACTTCCCTGTCTCAGACCAATATAAGGAAATAATGAGAGAAATCAGCAATCATGCTTGGAGAAAGAACACATGTGGATACAATCCCAAAAACATTTTACCCATGGTGGGCTGAAGCATCATGATATGTAGCAACTTCTCTGCAAATGGTACTGGAGCATTACTTGGCACTGAAGGATACATAAATGGAGTGATGAACCGTGGCATATTAAAGAAAAATTTTATCTCATTTGAAACTAAATTGAATTAGGAGAAAAGATGGACGTTTCAACAAGACAAAAACCTCATACATACAGCCAAAATATCTCAAGACTGGTTTGTAAAGAAGAAATTACCTGCATGACATAGCCAGGCACATAGCCATGACACAACCTGGAATTCTTTTGTTATTTATTGTTCAAGTGGAAGTAACCTGGAATTTTTTTAAAAAACAAAAAGTGAATAATTATTATTTACCCTCACTGAGAAACAGAGAGAGTCAAAGGAAAACGAGAGAAAAGCAGAAATAGGAAGAGAGAATAAGAAAGCACGAAAGAAAAAAACAGAAGAGTTACAGGGTGAGAGAGAGAGAGGGAAACAAACAAACAAACAAACAAACAAAGCTGGAAATAATGTTTTGGTAGGTATGGCTATTGTGCCCAGTGGGGCAGGAATGCATTTCTAACACAATGAAGTACCTATATGGCCTTACTGCTGTGTTACTGACCAAACAAACAAGATGTCCAAGGGTAAATTAGGTGCTTACAGAGGTAACTGCTAACAAGGACAAAGGTAAAGTGTTGCTAATGTCTCATTCTAAATCCTAATAAATTAATTCACCTGAATTCAGGCACTGAATTCAACATACATTGTCAGGGTCACTGCCTTGTAGACACAATCATCATATATTAGTAGTGCACACACATACTAAAATGTAGAACTCAATCAGTTTCCCATTAAGGACCCAACTAATGGGTTTATAAAGATGTGAAATGAAATGTCCATTAAAGACATTAACAGCAGGAAAGCAACATGGAGTAAAATGAAGAGGGCAAGGTAAAAGAGCAAGGCCTTGCTCACAGAATGAAGTCTACACCTCTTTAAGGTATTGTAAAGCAGAGAGAACACACCGCCTGTGTCCGCTGTCCTTCATGTGTCACTCAGTAAACCCCAGTCTACATTAGCCAATTTAAACTGACACAGCAGAAGTGGCAGATGAAGAGCAGGGCATACACAGAGTGAACTCACCATTCCCACTGTAAAAATACTCCTTATATAATGAGATCAGGACACCGGGTCAGAGGACTAGAAGATAATTAGTTGAGATACTCCACAAAAAGTCAATGTTATATTTCACACAGGAAACAAACACTGGGTCTATGTGTCATGGTTGTGTATCATCTCAAGGACAACACAACTACTCATTATGTCTCTTACTGTTAGAAATGAATTCCCATTTCACAACAAAGCCTTCAGAGTGTGTCTAGCTCATAATGGATCAGTGACATATAAAGCGTTCAAAATGCTTATTAAAAACTACATATTGAAAAGGAAATTATGTGTACTTTTGTATCTGCAAAGATCTATTCAATGTGTTAATTTTTGCCTGACATTTACTACACAGAAAATAACTATAATAATAAAAAATGTCATATTATATAATCTTATATTCCAAAGTTATTTCTTGCTACTTCAAATGTGTAGAAACTTCTACACTTCAGGTCAGGTTACTTGGGGTCTTCTTTATGAGCTATACAGCACCGTCCATACACTGCAGTAATTAAAAGTGCTTTGGAAACGAGAAAGTAAAAAGATCCAGTATCCAGCATCCATCTTCTAACTCCCTCTGTCAATTGGTTCCATATAAGAGCAGCTTATTAGTCAAATGCTGCTTCTCCATGTTTAGGTAACTTGGGTAGGATTAACTGCCTAGTTCCTGATCATCTGAGAGTTCAGCTCGGCTTGTATTGCTGCAGTGCATCAGATAAATATACTGGTACTTCACCATTAAGATCAGTAACAGAACTTTAAAGTCTATTCTGTAATATATTGTTAGCCAGTGTAGTGATTAAAGATTGATTACAGTTGATTACAGTTGATTTTGAATTACAGATGATTACAGTAATCAATCTTGCTAGAAATAAAGGTGTGAATGAGTTTACTCTGGGTTATTTAGAAAGCCTCTAGTTTTGTTGATGTCCTTAGGTGATGAAATATTTTATTAGTATTGGACATTGGAACACTTTTTAAAGCATAGAAGTAATATTAATAATAAGTGCATGTATGAGCCAAATGAAGAAACAGCATTTACATTTACAGTGGTGTCATTTTGAGTGTATTCTTGTCTCAGCATGTTTAGGTGTATTCATGTGAGCAGGATACTGTCAACAGACACTACGCAGCCTGCCAAAACACCATGCTCTGTCTGTGTGTGTGACATTAACCCAAGGCAGTGAACACATCTTGAAATGTTTGTGTATATGCGTATTCGTGTATACACTAGGGTTGGGTATATATACATACACTACACTGCCAAAAGTATTTGCTCGCCTGCCTTCACGCGCATATGAACTCAAGTGACACCCCATTCTTAATCCATAGAGTTTAATATGATGTTGGACCACCTGGGTTTAGGAGTGTTTATGGGAATTTTTGACCATTCTTCCAGAAGCGGATTTGTGAGGTCAGACACTGATGTTGGACGAGAAGGCCTGGCTCGCAGTCTCTGCTCTAATTCATACCAAACTCGCCCATCTATGTCTTTATGGACCTTGCTTTGTGCACTGGTGCACACTCATGTGGGCCTCCCCAAACTGTTCCCACAAAGTTGGAAGCATGAAATTGTCCAAAATCTCTTGGTCTGCTGAAGCATTAAGACTTCCTTCCACTGGAACTAAGGGGCCGAGCCCAAATCCTGAAAAAGAACCCCACACCATAATCCCCCCTCCACCAAACCAAACGTTACACTCAGCACAATGCAGTCAGACAAGTACCATTCTCTTTGTGGCTGAGTTGCTATCGTTCCCAATCGCTTCCACTTCCACTGACAGTTGACTGTGGAATATTTAGTAGTGAGGAAATTTCACAACTGGACTTGTTGCACAGGTGGGATCCTATCACAGTACCACGCTGGAATTTACTGAGCTCCTGACAGCAACCCATTCTTTCCCTGATGTTTCTAGAAGCAGTCTGCATGCCTAGGTGCTTGGATTCATCCACCTGTGGACATGGAAGTGATTTGAACACCTGAATTCAATGATTTGGACAGGTGAGTGAATACTTTAGTGTATATATACACACCCATGAGCCATAACATTAAAACCACCTCCTTGTATCTACACTCACTGTCCGTTTTATCAGCTCTTCTTACTATACAGGAGCACTTTGCAGTAAAACCTCCAGCAGCTGTGTCTGATCCACTCACACCAGCACAACACACACTAACACACCGCCACCACATCAGTGTCACTGCAGTGTTGAGAATGACCCACCACCCACATAATACCTGCTCTGTGGTGGTCCTGTGGGGGTCCTGACTATTAAAGAACAGGGTAAAAGGGGATTAACAAAGTATGCAGAGAATCAGATGGACTACAGTCTGTAATCGTAGAACTACAAAGTGCTGCTATGTGGTAAGTGGAGCTGATAAAATGGACAATGAGTGTAGAAAGTGTGTTGACAGTTTTTGATGGTATATTATTGAATGTAACACTACTGGTTCTTTTCTGTCCAGTTCTACTTGACCTGATAAATAAAAAATAAATATTGTGATTTTTTTTCTTGAAGTATCATGACTTCAAGAACATACTGCCCACCTCTAGAATACCCAGTTCTTTATGTTCTTCAAGGTGACAAAATGGCAGCACAACCATGAGCTTTCTGCCCCACAAAACATCTTTTTCCTAGTCCTCAATATTTTTTATACCTGGCAACTTTTATTATAAGAGACTAAGGACAGAATCAGACTCAACTGTGAAGACACTATTACAGAGGTACAGTAAAATTGCAGAGCTACAGTGAATTGTAATTAACTGAAGTGAAAAATCCTGTGAGGACAGTAATACCGCAGTGTGTGCCTCTGTGTTGCTTGAGCTTATCTGTGAGAATATGATACGATGGTGCTAAAGTGTGTGTGGTAGTTGGATGTGCTTATAATTGCACCGTTATCGCTGTCAGTGATTCACTGTCTTATTCTGATACAACACCATGCGCGTGTTTGGCGAACGTGGACCATCACACAGTTACAGGCATGAAGAAGTTCCCCTGCAAACAATCACCTACAATAGTTACTCCCACCCCAGTGCCATTAACAGCTACAACTGGAACATTTCAGGGTCAGACACAGGCCTACCTGGTGGACGGAAGGCAAGACTAAAAGGGCAGATCCAAAACTTAAAGATTGTGCGCAAACACTGGACTCTGTGTGTGTAATCAAGATGTAAAAGGATGAATTATCACTCTGCTAATGAGTTTCAAAAATCATCATTTCTAAGTGCAAACCAATCACGTAGATCCCTTGTGTTTTATACTCGCCAGACGAGCTTAGACTAACTGTATTAGGCAAAATCAGAAATTAGGCATGTACCAAGCAGCAGTTCGGTGCACTTTCTTCAAAGTCTAAGATACAAAAATACTGAGATATAAGAAACAGACAACACTATAAATAACACTATAAATAACACTATAAATTATTTATTTATTTATAAATTATTATTTATAACACTATAAATAAAGCTAGCTGCTATTCTAAAGGCTAGCCCCAGTTTATAATTATCCTTCAACAGTTCAGTAGAACCCCTATCGTTCACTCCCTGATAACAACTTGGACTGAGCTGTCCAGGTAAAGAGGATCCGTTGACATGGTTTACACTGTTTCACGCTGTGCTGTGTTATCAATGCTTATTCGCGGCTACCACCTTCCGAAGAATTACAGTCATATTGAATCCTGCTCCTGGTTAGATCACTCAAGGACAGGCAGCCAATGAAAGGCAGAGTAAACACAACAATGGCTGAAGCTCCTGGCAAGCGACCTTTATAACAACCGCCACCATCCTCTCTAGTCAAGAAACCACGCTCAGCAGCAAACAAAAGAAGTGATATAAATAGAAGCAAAACGCTCTTGGTGAGTAAGAGGATGATGTTTGATGCTGAACTCCTAAAGTTTCTACTAGGGTGGTAGGGACAGAAAAGGGAGGAGAAGGGACTGGCCATTTCCTTGTTTCTTATGGTAGGAGTTGACACTACAACTTTCAAGTGATGAATTCAGTGAATTCATGAATTATAGAGTTGCGTACAAATTGCTCATTTAAAGAAGAAATAAAGATGCACTCTAATCTCTATTTTCAGTTTTTTCAGTATTTATTTATTTGTTTGTTTGTTATTGTCGGAGTGCGATGGACCTCCAAAAATTCTCAATCCCGCCACCAAATTAACCACCAACCATAAACCACTTTAACCGTCCATCGCTATTAGCTCAGGTTATTTAGCCCGGAAAGCTGCTTCAGCCAATCAGCATGCAGGCAGTGTAGCAGCACTAGTCCCGGAAAGCGAGCAGATCTCCACATGGCCTCTGGCCACTGTGACTTCCCTCCATCCCTCACTCATCGCCATGGACACAGCACCAGTCCAGCTCCATTCAGTCAGACACTGCACAAGTTTATATCACTTTACCCGGCTTTCTTTCTCTTCATTCAGCTGGACGACTCTTACTAGTCAACCTTTCTACAGAAAACAATGCCACCTATTCTTGTTGTTCTCTGCCATTAGTAAGACTTTAGAACCTCCTCCGGACGAAAAGCTGCTTCTCTTTTCACCCAATCACTCTGTGAAATATCTGTAAACATTTACAGTGGGCCCAGGAGTGTTTTAAACACGAGGTCCATTTAAACCTTCTGTTTATAGTGTGACAGAGAGCTTTGAGGGATCCGGAGAGAGGTTTTCACTGAGGAGGTTTATTTAGTTAAAACCTCTCTCAGCTTTACGGGCCTGTAGTAATGTCCCTGTAGTATACCGTCCATGCCAAATGGAGGGAACTGTGAAAAGTGGGACCACAAGAGAAACAAATAAAGAACCTGGCTCTTCTAATCCACTGTAACTCTACCACTGGCAGAGGAATACACCTTTTTACTCAGTGACCTGATGCTTTTTACAGAGACCTATTTTATTCACAAGACCGCAAAGAGTAACACGAGTACAGGCCCACGTTCCTCCCCACCTTCCTTTTAGCAGAGCCTGAGTTGAACTTCATTTCTAAGGGGACATTCTTTTTTCAGTACGCATTAAAACACCATATTAAAGCCCAGCTCAACACATATAGGATTAACAGCGATAACTGTACATACTAGTCTAATACTAACTATACATTCAAAAATTATTTACAAAAGCAAAAAACAGATACACAAAAAGGGTTCTTCAGAGGTTCTCCCTGAAGAACCTTTCAATAGACAGTTATTTAAAGCGTTATTTTAAATCAGATGTTTCTAAATTGCTCTACACCAGTTCTGATGCATATACACTCAGATAACACACTCAGATAGAAATGTTGGACTGCCGCAAAACTCGACAGTCAGCCACCGTCACCTCCGTTTGCAGTGTTGTAGAGAAACCTCAAGTGCCACACACTGGAACTGTATCAACTTTAGCTACGAATGGAGGTTCTGTTTGGGATCTGACGACAGTCGGGTTTGAGTATGGAGACCTTGTGGTGAGTGCTTCAATCCTGCCTTTGCTGTGAAACGACACGCTGCCCCAACCGCTGGGGTGAATGTCTGGGAAGCCATTGCATACGACAGTCAGTCACCCTACAGATACTAACGGCTCACTGATATGTGCAGGACATCCTCCGGCCACGTGTTGCCTCTCATGGCAAGGCTTCCACCTGGCATTTTTCAATAGGATAATGTTCTCAGGAATTCACAGGAATGTCTCTGCCAAACTGCAACACTTCCTTGCTCTGATCAGTCACCAGATTTATGGGATGCAAGCTTTGTCCCAACAGGAAACTAGTTGATTTTACGTCAAAGCATCCAACTACTGGACAAAGGCCTGTGTCCCCATCCTGAAGGTTAAAACTAAATTTCAAAATCTATTACACATAATTACCCAACAAAATTTAAACAGACATTTCTTAGAAAACACGTAAGACTGACCAACATTATGTTTATGTGAAGCTTTATTATGTTATATGTGGCTTTAACAGCCCACTCATTAGAAACAAATACTATACAAAATAATAATTAAAACGTCTGCCTGTGATGGACTGGCAGCCTGTCCAGGGTGTTTCCTGCCTTCCTGGGAAAGGCTCCAGAACCCCCATGACCAAAATGGATAAGCGGCTTTGAAGATGAATAAATGAATGAATGAATGAATGAATGAATTGAAAAGGCTGTATTCTAAAGGCCTACATTGTTGGTCCTAATTAATAAAAGATTCCTAACTTCAGGAGATATGGACCAAGACAAAATCTGCTCATTATAACTCAACGTTCACTGACTCAGGGAGTCTGTGTTGTCAGTATGTGTATAACATGACAGCTCCTTGTAACACGGATAGAGGATATCCATGTCTTGGTGAAACAAGACCCGAAGGAATTGGGATCAGTGTGCGTATAAGAGTCAGCTCTACAAGCTTCTCAATTCTGAGGATGCTATAAGCTTTGAGACTAAAACTCTGGATTAGTTTTGCTGAGCTGGTATTAGAATTGGAGCCGGATTAGATTTACCAGGGGAGGTTCCGTAATGTAATTTGCATGGGGATTTGACTGGCCGATTCGTACAGGATAAAGTATTTGTGTAATTTCCCCAAATTACCACAGATAGCCCAGATGGAAAGGTTTTAGCCCAGACATACACATCAACATGTGCTACGCAGGTGCTACACTTACTAACAATATAGGGGTGTAATGATACACTCATGTATTGGATTATTTCTTTCAAATTAAGAAAAATGACGATTATAATCTACTAACAGCACTCGAACTGGGAGGCAGGAGGAGTGCTGGAGTCAGCTGGTGATTGGTGTTCAAACAATGCAACTGTATTAAATAACTGAATTTTCCACAATGTCCCTTTTACACAGTGTCACATTTTTCACCATGACAATGTCACAACACATTATTACATTCCAACAACACCCCGCCCATATGTTACCAAGGTTTTGTTTCTGCAGTACTGTGAGGCAGATTTGAGCAAGACTGCTTTTATAGTGGGAGTCAACCAATTACAGACAGTAATTCACTTTGGATTTAACACAGTCAGACTTGTAAAAAAACATGGGAAGTGCAGATGTGTTCTGTATTCAAATCGCAGATCTTATCAAGATCCCTGACAGAAATCTGTGAAATGGCTGAGAAGCGGTACCACATTGTAGCTCCTTATTATAGTCTCAGTCAGTTCCATACTGGAACCAACAGCCATCCTTACTCATCTTTTTTATTCATCAGGGGCCCAAAATTAACCAAGGGTATTAACCTACTTATAACTGAGTCCTCTTTTGGCCCAGGAAAAATGTGACAGGAGGCTTCAACTGCCATTACAGGAGTTATGTAGAGGAGGCTACCTCAAAAATGATATGTTAAGAGAAATAAAGACTGTATATGTTGTATATTTATTAAAACAACCACAAAAAATGCCTCTAAATTCTTGCCACCAGTTTGGTGTATTTCCCCCAGTATGTAATGAATAGATGAAAGAAAAATATGTATGCTATGCATTGTACTTCTCAAAAGCATTCTGGAAAAAAACATGCTGTTTACAGGGCTATGTTATCTCCCTTGATGCACTATTCCACATCTGTGACAAATCATTTTAACCAGATTTCCACATGCATAAAGGATTCATTCAAAACATGCAAGCTTGTGTCTTTGATTTGGCATGAGCTAGTTTAGATGGAGGTTAATCTAATCTACGGCCCACCAGCACTCTGCAAGCAGCCCAGAAGAAAACACAGAAACAATTAAACCACATTAGGACAAGCTCACAGACATGTAGTTAGCTAGCATATGTTGTCCTAAGACAGCAAATAGCTTTGGAGACTAGGGATGCACAAGGATATCGGAATCATGGATACTTACATACTTATTTATAAAAAGTATCAGATAAATAGGTGAATAGATTTGGCTGATACTTCAAAGTGATATTTCGTGGCATATTTTCTGTATGAGTAGAATGTATACGGCATGTGATGGCATAGATGACTACAGCACTAAATGTAATTTTACTTCATTTGTACCCCTCTACTTGAAAAATTAAAAGCCAGATAAATGCTTACATATCACATCAATATTCCATTGGCAGATATGAACATTAAATAGATCAGATTTCACTACTGGCACACAGTTCCCAAATGGAAGCCAATAATGTGCTTTTATGGGCGGGATTGATTTCTAATAATCCAGTTTCATTTGATTGGTAGAACAGAGAGAAGCTTCCTGGTCATCAGCTTCTGATTCCTTAAAGTGGTGCTGACTGATAGCAATATCTTACATTGGCTCCTTTTTCTGCATGTAAAACACTCCAGAATAATACAAAATAAAATAATACCTCTTGTTTTTCAAATACTGACACAAGGCATCTTTGTTATAGAGTTTAGAGCAACATCTTCCTAAGTTTATTCTTAAATTTGTTCTTGAGGAAGGTCCTATGAAAAAAATGTACATCAGATTCATGGACGTGTTCCTAAACCACAAAACTGTTATTTGTGTGTGCATAGATTCTGTTCTTACCCAAGAACAAATCCCAAATAAGAAAACACTGTTGAATGGCAGAATCTTAGTGAAAATCACATAAGTGAGTTTTAAAAAGAAATTTCTTCTTAAAAACGCCTGGTTAATGAAGCCCGTTCACAGTCTAAGTTTCAAATACACCAGCAGTTCACTGTAGACACAATACAAGTACAGCCGCATGTAACTTGAACTTTTTACATTAAATCTTCATGAGCTTAATCATGTTGGGGCCTTTTTGCCAACAGCTTAGCCAACAGAAGGGCTGTTTACTCCTGGCGACAAAGCTTTTGAAAATACCATTGTTTTTCTTTTCTTTTGTTTTCTTTTATTTTATTTTGGTTTTATTTTTTAGTATCATTTTAAACATATTGTTTTAAACATCCTCTCCTCACTACTAGAATGCTTAGAATATCATCCAGCACTACTGAACATCTAAGAATACTCTGCTGTAAACAATTAACCACTATTCAATTTAGCTATTAAGATATTAAGTTATTTTGCCACTTGGGCATAGCAGTTAAACAGCTAAGCTGCATTTGAATAACATCCTAAAAGTGCAGTAAGATTTGACAATCTATCATAGCCTAAAAATATAAAACAATTTTAAATTCAACAGCCATTTATCTACCCCTGCAAAACTACAACGACCATAAAGCAGCTCTTGAAAATGCAAAAACACACCATGCCATATATAATTTTTTTTAAATTAAATATATTTAATATTTAATTTGTATATATTTATTAATATATTTATTTAAATTAAATACAT
>CM067474.1:48119500-48143194 GCA_034552555.1 Semaprochilodus insignis | reverse complement strand
AGAATTAATATATTTATTTAAATTAAATACATTTATTTATTTATTAAACCCACTTCATTTTACTCCAACATTGGTAATTAGCATGTTCCCAAGATTATCTGCTGCGAAATGGGGTTGAAAAACTGAAAATCCCCACAACCAAAACTAAGAGCCATGATAATCAACTCTAATTAGCCAGACAGAACATTGTTTGAACAATTGATCAAGCAATTACTTGATCTGCTAAATCCCAATGAGCTGGCTGCCAATAAGAAGCATACAGAGTTCTGAGGAATGTGAGAGGCACTCAACAAAGCAGCCCTCTACTACTTTTTTGTGCCTTTTATTCACAGCAATGGTTTTGCAGGCTCAACATGGTAAATATTCACAACCATAAAGGGAGAAAAAAGAAAAGACAACGGCAGGGGCTCGGCAAGTAGGCTTAATTGCTTATTGCTTTTCACCTGCTCTAAGCAACAGTGGTTTTCCCTGGACCATACGGCGCAGACAGGGTGAACTGGATTAACGAGAATCAGCCTCATTAAAAGACTCTGAAGATCTCCCATTATTTCTTTGATGGCCTCAAGTACCCAGGCGAGTAGCTATTTGGAGTGGTATCCTAATTGAAAAGGGCACAGATTCTCAGATGGGGAAGAGTGGGTAACTGGAGGATTGTTAACCACTCTGGGCAGGCTTTGTCCTTGACTGACCCTGAAAAGTTTGCAGCCGGGCTGCCGTGCCAACTCCGTGAACCACACTATCACACCATCTCCTGACTGGGGAGTTTGTTGGCTAGCTGGCTGCTCAACCAACACTGACTTTTTACTCACAGTCCTCTCTCGCTCCCAAAATCTGTCCCACAGTTACATGATATATTGGCAACAGGGCCCAACTGGAAAAATAGGTCAATATTAAAGTTCCACAGAATTATATTTATCTGTAAACCCTTCAAATATAGCACTCATCTAACAGTAAACCTCCATGTTCTACATGGTAAGGAATGGGGAATTTAATGGCCATGTTCTTAATAGTAGTCTGAAGACAGTCACCAGCTGCTCATCTTCATTTCTAGCAATACAGGTCAAACTGGTAACCCTGCACAAAAACAAACATTATGTATCAAGCACACTCAATCCTAATGATTAGCATTAGCTTTGCATGTTATTAAATGAAAATATTAATTTTAATTAAAATTAGAACTGAAAAATGATCATAAATAGGAGCTCATGAACAGAGCCCAATAGAATTGCTACAAATGATCCACAAATGATACAAATGATCCACCCCTAAAGCTCTGAAAGTACTATAAATATTACACATTGTTTTTTATATACTTTTATAACGTTAATACCTTTTTGGCACAAATTTTGAACCCCAATTAAACCCTGTTGCACACTGACCATCGATATTAGCTAAAGCCCAGCTGCTTATGTACTGTATGCACCTTAGGCACTTTAGGCAGGGAATGCTGTATATTGCTTTCACGAGATCTATAAATACATAAACAAGCAGCAAACTAGCAAAAGCAATGTCAAAGTAGAAGGCAACAGTCCCCCTCGAGAGCCCTTACTGCGACCACAACTGTATGAACAAGAGCAAAGAGCTGCAATAACAGAGCAGTATGAACCACTGACTGAATATATATTATATATGATATTTACATCCATTGGTTGAAACATGCAGCTATCAGTTCATTTTATAGCAATTATATCAGTCAATATTATCCATCAACAGAATTGTAACTCCTTAATAAACAGTACAGGTGTTTTCATATCAGTCAGGCCTTAATTGAGAACAACTCTTAAGGACGTTATTGAAAATATGAAACCTTGTCCCAAATATTTGGTGCACAGTTTAATATCCTTTTTGCACTTGTCTCAACACAACCTAAAATCTCAGTAATAGTGATTGGGCTGAATGGCTAAAGACTAAGCAGTCTAATCACCTCTAATCACAACTTATCACTGTCCAGTGAAAAAAGCTCTTGTCTTCTTCAGTGCTCTGCTCTGAACAGACTGAGGCATGTTTTAAAGGCAGATGACTATGTGCCACCTGCAGCTCAGCCCCAGGCTCAGTCAGCTGCCTGCATTAGGCACAGTCGTATGACAGTGCTACTCCACCAACGAGACAAAAACTTCATCAAGCCTCCTAATTATAGCTTATAAGTTGTCACATGCAGAGGGGTGTCAAAAGCGTCAAGGGCAAGCAAAACTGGATGGTCAAGAGAGAGCAGTTTTAAATAGGCATAAGATCAGACAGACACTGGAGACAATGACCAACCCTTCAAACTAAAAACAGCACCTGTGATTAACAAACAAACATCAGTGCAGCAAAGCAGGCTAACTCAGCTTCATTCTCAGCTTGCATCACTTGAGAGATAGGGTTACATTCCTTTGGGTAAGCTGTCAGCTATTAACAGAGGAAAGCATATCCCAGATAAGTGAGTGACACAATCTGCTACATCACAATTATTATATTTCCCCCAGCCACTGTAACTTTGGATCACATGATTTTTATACACCAATTAAAAATGGCAACTGTCCCTTACATTGTGAGAATATTACTTCACCAATCAACCAATAAATAAGAGCTTTAATTGTTTTTATTACATATTTTTGAAGTTAAGAACATATATTAACTATTCTAGATAACTTTTCTAGATACAAGGTTTAGTTATGGCTTATATTCAATATCGATTCACAACCACCTGAAATAAGCCTGAATGACTAATCCAACCATCAGCATAGTGAAAGTCACCACAAACTCAAAACAGACTTCCTCTTTCTCTTGCTCATCCAGGACTCATCAAAGGCCATTACCACACAAGCTTTCCACTAACTTTCATTTGTATTCCAGTCTCGTCCAGAGACCATCAATATCTGAGACACTTCTAGACCACACACCTCAGAGACCTCTAAAGAACAGGAGGAGAACTCAATGCTTCTTTACCAGCTCCTCAACAGGCCTCCTGTTGTTCCCTCAAATTGCTGATGGGAGAAGGCCTTTGAGGCAGCCCTGCTCCACCGTCATTAATTAAGTGGCTAGTCAGGGCCACTGACCCTGCTGGCAGAGCAGCACCAGGGCACCAGCAGAGCCTGTCACCTCACACACATGATGATGAAGATGCCGAGCCCATGAGTGAAAGAGAGCAAGAAAAAAAGGGATAGCTGATGGTACACAGCCTCAGTGAGAAAGAAGATAGATGAGAACAGTATGCAGAGTGAGAGGATACGTCAAATGAGAAATCACATGAGATGAGGAAAAAAAGAACAAGTTGATGAAATACTGCAGCACATAGAAATGAATAAATATGTTTAGTTATTAAGTATGTTTGTTGTGACAGTAGTCATTACTACCTCGATTTGTGTGAGAACAATCCTAAGGAGATGCTCAGTAGCTTACAGCCTCTTACTGCCTCTAATAGTAGTCGTTTGGGTGGAGTCGTGTTTTTAAGTTGTGCACGTGTGTTTTGTAATTGGCTATTTAGCTGAATTTACTCGTCCCCCAATGTGTGATAGCAGGGTTCAGTTCCAGTGCAGTTGACTTCTAATGGTTTATGCTGTATGTCTTTTAATGTTTAATGTCAAAAACATATTGTGTTAAGAACACAACTCATCTTACTGTAACTTATTGTGGCGTACAAGGTCACTATACAAATACCAATGCCAAACATCCAATCACAGTTTAGTAACAAGGGTCTAGGTAGGTCTGGGCACCTCTAACAAGTTTCCCGAATTGAACCATATTCTAACATTTCATAAAGAAACATTTTATATAAGCTGGCCATAATATAACAACGTGAAAGGAGAGTAACACTTAACCACTTGCTAAATCGCAGACACAAGACGTTAATCAAGAAGTACCCGGAATAACACAGATGACACTGAAGTGCTTTTCCGGTTATCCCTTTCCTTTAGTGTGTCATGTAGCTTTTTGTCCAGGTAACATCATATAAAGACCAAAGTACATGCCAGAGGGAGGAACTCTCTCCCACAGAAACCGCTTTTTTTCAGCTGCCTAAACCGCCTTCAGCCCTGTTCTCTGTTACAAGGTGATCGCAATACAATCTTTATCACCTGTCCACCACCAGGTTTAGCACACCCTCACATAATAACCACCAATTAAACATTAAAGCACTGAAAATGAGCATAATAAGCATAACAGCATATCAGGTCCCCTTTAAAATACATTTGCACTCATGCATGTAATAAATAAAGCAAATATGAATACAGGACTTCTATTTGTGTATGTAGTCCACTGCTGGCAATGTATATATATACTGATACTGTATATACGCTCTATATTTAATACGTAACTGCTTATTTTTCTTGTAGAATACTGCATGAATAAAAATGAATCAAATTCTAGACATGCCAGATGTGTTTCCAGTCTTTGGAATGATCATACATTGGAAATGGGGAATATATAAATAAAGAACAAAAAGAATTTAGGCTAAGAGAAGAGAAGAGAAGAGAAGAGAAGAGAAGAGAAGAGAAGAGAAGAGAAGAGAAGAATAAATAGGAGAGGGAGAAGAATGCAGATAAGGGTACTCATTTGAAAGCCTTTTTCTACCAGGCTAAAGGAAAGATGCTCCAAGTCCTAATGGCTTGAGCTTGCAGAAAGAGAAGGGCAGCCAGCAAGGTTCTAGAGCTGTTGACACTTTCATGATGAGTTCAGATCATACACACACACAAAACACAAACACAGACACACACACAAAAGTACTTGACCCCCCCCTTCAGAAACTGCGTCCTGCTCCATCAGTACTGGGACAAATCAGGGGCCCGTCTGAGTGTCACACTCATATGCCATATACAATGAGGGCCCCCCTCCAAGCCTGGCTCCCGGTGTCACAGTGCACCCGCGAGCACCGCCCGCCTCTTGCCAGCCAAGGCACAAAACAAACCAAGCAGCTGACAGCATAATTCACTGGGGGGACTAGGCCCAGGGCCCTGGGCTGTCCAGCATTGGGGATTTAGCTCTCCCCTGGAGCCCCCCTGGGTCCATTTAGCTACGGCCCCGCTCACTGTCCCATGGAGGAGAGAGACAAGACTCGGAGGCTCAGTGCGTCCCGTCTGCATGCCTGAGTGAATATGCTTGAGACTAATACCAACTAATCTGGTCATCAAATGCCCCTGCTGCCGCTGAGGGGAAATCTGCTCCCCTTTTTCACCAGCAGTAGCAGAATGGGCAGGGTGGGAGTGTGAGCCTAACTGCCCCAAGGAAGAGAAAGGCAGAAAGGGATAGGGATACAATGAGAGGAGCTTCCTCCACCATCCAACTTCAGCATGAAATATAAGTCTATAATGGAAAATCAAAAGCTCACCTTTTAAAGAATGAGCTTATACACACTCAGGTTACACACACAAAGATAAGGCTATCCAGGGACTTCAGTGGCTGGGTAAATAAGTGGAGCATGCCCTGCCACACACCCTTCATAGGTGGATATCCACACACAGCAGTGAGATGGGAGGGGCCTATGGAACCCAAACGCGCTTCTGATTGACAGCTCTGCAGTATACAGCCACCATCTGTCACGAACTCGGCCCTCAAAAAACAACACGGGGACTTTCACAGCGGAAAACACAGAGCAGTGCCCAAAAAGCACAAGGGGAAAAAAGCGTATCTATAGTGCAGCACTTGGGAAAACAGATGGTGCAAAGACCCACGTTTCATTCACAAGACAGTTCGTTCTTCTTCCGCAAAGGCTTATGAGTTCCAAAAGCTTGAGCCCCATTCTTTGTGCCACAGATTTCATGAAAGCATGAATGAGGGCACCAAACTGAAAGGAACAGGAAAACAGAAGCTGTGGGTAGAGCTCTACAACTGAGCCTTTTTTGGAGCATAGACTGACCTGATGTCCCAGAGAGCAACACAGAGCTGAAATCAACTCATTTGTTCGTTTTTTGAAAGAGACACCGACTCTAAACTCATTTAAAACCATATTTGTGCTACAACACTCTGATTAAACTGCTTCTGCACTGCACATTAAGGAGCATTAAGCTAATGAGCCTGGCATCGCTGTCTTTATCACACTGGATTTGCTCAATCAGGTCTAGTCACATCGACTGTCTATTTGTCTACAATGTTTAGGAACCAAGGTTTGACTCCACTTCTGGAATTTGAGCTCAGTGCCCTGAAGCTCAGTATACATTTCTTTTTTCCACCTCATTATAATTTTTATGTTATGGGCACTGGAGAAGAGTGCTTTAGCACCTCCATATCTGTCCTCACATAAAATGACATTCAGATCACTTTAAAGTTACACAGAATACAGTAAAATATTCTCAAATTCAAATAATCTCAATTCAAACACAAGGCTTATTTTAACAGACACTATCATCTTCATTTACATCACAAAACAACCAAAATAAAACAGACTCATATTTTACCCACTTTCCAAACACTAACAGCAGCTAACCTAGCCTATTCAGGTGCATACCCTTAAAGGGGAACTCTATAAAAACTCTATAAAACTCTATACAACATTATACATGGCTAAACCTACAAACATTCTACATGGTTAACTCTATTAAAATTCTACATGTGTAAGATGTTCAAAGCGGTTTGGTGTGAAAAGCTCTGTTCTATGTAAACTAGATAACGGACTTGGAATTGTTCACAGTGGTGGTGATGGGAACCAGATGTCTGGAGGCTTTAAAGCCTCTGAAATCTCTCCTACAGAAGGTTATTACATGAAATGGTCACATACATGCTGCCTTATGCAGGATATATGGCTCAAATTGTAATTTAATCCATTTATTTTAACCTGTCAGAGCGGAGGGAGACATGCAGCATGTTCTAAGGCAAAGGAGTCTTGGTTTTACAGATTTAGCACTATTTTGCCATTATCAACATTACATATAATAACTCAGAAGACGTGTATAGGTTCACATGGCTCTGGATAGTAACTAAAATGTCTATATTCATGGTGACCCCTGGGTCCTATCACCACCACTGTAAAGAAATCAGAGGCTGGAAGTTTCTCTACAACAAACAACTTCACATCGGACCACTGTGGCTGTTTACCACTGAATCATTCGGAATTTCTGGAACACTGGTGGAATTCCCCTTTAAGAGAAATTTTGTGCCTGAACTTCACTCGTCTCTCTCTGAGAAGAACAGTAGCAGGTACAAGTGGAAACGCTTTATAAAGTTACATAACAGGTTATAAAGTTCTCAGTCTGTTAAATGCCAGCAGCCCGGCTAGGCAGCAGCTCGAAAATCGCCGAGTAAAGAAAACTGATCCACATACACACCTATTTGACAGATGAGCAACACGGCCAGCGAGAGTGCACATTTACTGTCGAAGGGTTCCATGCTTTTCTCGGGAAAGAACTGTGAAATAACAGAACCGTGAGGATGAACACGACGGCACGAAAACAGTCCACAGACGACGAGGAGGTAAAATCACATCAGTGAGAGGCGCGAGCTGCTGCCGCTGTCACGCTTCCATAGGCGCCATCGCGCTGAATGGAGCTCCAGCCCGGGGCCATGCGCGAGCGCTGATAGAGAGAGAGAGAGAGAGAGAGAGAGAGACAGAGAGAGAGGGGGGGGGGGCGCCGCCCACAACACGCGCGCGCGCACGCACACACAAGTGTGTATTCCTGAAGATGAAGTGCAGCATTCCAGTTCCGTCAGCAATTCAACATTCCAGTTCCACCTTAAATATATCTAACAATATATTCCGTAAAGTTCATATATATTTCTCTCTCTAATCTTTATCAACAATATCAGCTGAATCAATGTCTACTGTAATCACGTTTTCACTCCCTGAAAGATCAAAGTCTACTCATAATAACTTCATTTTTAAGTACAGTTTTTCCTATACATTGGCAAAAGCTAAACGCTCAACACTCAACTTTGATTTATTCTTGATTCATTTGGACTTTTTCAACATTTTTGGCAGATTTTCTGTGATGGGGACATGCTAATCAACACAAACATATCATCTCTTCTGTCCAGCATCAGACTGACTCGTTCAGTTCAAATCATTGTACATGATCCAGATTTTGTGTGTGTGTGTGTGTTTGGGAGGCATTAGATAATCACATTGCGTCTGTAGCCTCCATTCTCACTGCTGGGTCAATAATGAACATAATGTGTGTAATATACACAACGAGGAGTTGCAAAAACATTAAATCTGTCATTCTTCAATTACATCTCCATTACTCTAATTAAGTCCAGTAAAACGTCTCATGATTCAAAAAATATTTTAAATATTTTAACTGTATTTTTAAACTTTGAAAAAGGGGTCACCCACAACATGACAGGAGGCTTAACGTGGAACAGGAAAGCTTTGTTGTATTTCCGCTGTAGCTTAAACCTGCTATACTACATCTAACACTCCTATAAATAAGGTTTGTCAAGGACTCTGTAGTAACAGGAATGGCTGACTGATGGAAACTGTGTTGTACCTGGCCAAAATAAAAATCTACATTTAGATTTAAATAGGCAAATATATCAGAGGCTTTAATGGAATAATTACTGCAGTGATTAATATGCTTCAGCATTATTTTGACCCTACTTCATGCAGTGAGTAGCTTATCATTTCTCAAACAACCATGCCGGGCGACGTATCAGGTGGTCGTGGAAAAGTTGTTAGTCTGTTTCACAAATGATTAGCCTGCATCAAGAAACGAAAACAGCTGAGGAGATGCTGAAATGACCTTGAGCCGTCAACTTGAATGATGGGATCAGAGATCAGTTAGATCCTTGGTGAAGTCAAGTAAAAAAATGGCAGTAGAACTCAGTAGGAAATGTGTAATAGTGAAAGTAAGAGCATTTCCCCAAAATTTGTTAGGGTGCATAAAGATTGCAAGGGAAAAGGTCATATGGACCGGATTTACCCTCAACTGAGTGAATAAAACCACAAGTAACCCAGTAACTTCCCCGAAAGACACAAAGAGTGTCCAGATCATCTCAGCAAGCTATCACTAAGTTAACGTCAGTCAGTTAAGTTAGTCAAGCTAAAAAAAAAAAGCTATAGAGCAGAATAGCAGCATTTAACAAAAGACCATTTCAAGTGGCCTGCAGATCAGTGTTTTGTTGCTAAGACCTTTGAACTCTTGACTTTGAGGAACGGGTTAAGCAAAATGGGCAACCAAAATGGCAACTAGTAGATCTTCAGTGACCCTGAAAATGAAGTGTATAGACAAGGCATGTGATAGCACACAGAGAGAGAGGACGAGGGAGGGAGAGGGGGGCGTCTCAACTAGGGCCAGTTAAGCTGAAGGGATTGTACCATACTGCATATTTGCAAGACCGTCAGCATACAGATGGTTCTGTGTAGGGGGTCTATGATAAATATCACATGATTGTCTAGTATGAAACATAAGGAAGCACATTTAAATCTGTGTAGGTCAGTATCTTTTCAGGGTTGTCCTTGCTCCTGCATGACTTTGTCCAGAAGATTATTAAAATTAAACAGAATTGGTGAGTATATTAGTGCTGCTGATACTGATATACACATACAGGGCACTTTGTTTCAATGCTGTTACTTTGCAGAAAGCCCATTACTTCCTGTTGAGTATGCTACTGATAGTCACTTTCCTGCCCCTTGGCCTTCTATTTTTCTGTTAATCCCAAAAAGTGTCAAAGGCCACTTTAGCTCCACTCGCAGGTAATACACGCCACTGAGCAACACTGAAAACATTACTCAGTCTCTTTCAGCCCTGCGCTCTTTCGCTTTTGTTCTCCCTGTGTTTGAGCAGGATAAGATTAACATGGCACATTTTTGTCAGAGTGTTAAATAGTAAGTCATTCTTAAACACTCCCTTCTTAGACATTCAGCAAAATCAGAATCAACGTTAAACTCAGAAAGAGCCAGTTAGGTCAGACTGCCTGGGCTGTAAAGATTACAAAATTGCAATTCTGCCTTAAAAGTTGATAGAACCTGAATGCCTTCTTTATAACTGATTAAAAAAACACACAAGACAGACAAATGAAAATGGGGGTATACAATAACCATAATATTTAGGTAAGTTTACAATACGTGTATATACTATGCTGTGACTGTTAAGAGACTTGGGTAACAGAAAATGACCAATTACCTCTATGGAGAGGACCCTTCAGTAATATTCTACTGTGTTCCTCATCTGGAGGCCACGCGAATACATTTGCATAATTTACCAAGGATTATCTTTAATTTATGCAGCGTCTGCACTTCACTTGTTAGATTGCGAATTTCCAGGGGGCCCACTAAAACTGCTCTTACTCTCGAAGAGCAGCCATTGTTTTGTGTGTATGATGTGTTTGAGTCAGTGAATGTAAGAGTGAGAGAGAGAGAGAAAGAGAAAGAAAAGGAGAGAGAGAGTGTGTGTGTGTGTGTGTGAGAGAGTGAGAGAGAGAGAGAGAGAGAGAAAGAGCAAGAGACACTTTATGAAGCATTCAGAGGAAACAGCTGATCAATACCAGAAAGTGACTGTGACAGCCTTTACGTCTACTTCAGAAGGCAGAAAGGGAGTCACACTGAGGAGCGATGCATCTAAAATGTTTCCCACTGATGAACATTCTTTAAGCTCTATAGAGTTTGTCAGCAGTAGTAAGGAGTGACCAGACAACATTGCCTTAAAACTACTATCCTGGATTCAAAGCCCAAGTGCTTGTTTTTCATTGCATACTGTATTTCTGAACATGCAATCACTAATAACAAACTAATTAATATCTTTATTCCACATTTTTAACATATGAATTTCTTGAAATATAGAACTTTATCAATGTCTGTTCTTGGATATGGCACCAAGCCATTGCAGTCTTGCTGCACGATTAATTTTTCAGTTCACTGTACTTTTTGATGGATGATGGAAGTGTTGGCCCATTGCAAACTGACAGCTAGCAGCTACGTGTGTTTTATCATGTATTTTCTCTGGTTCAGACTATTTCACATCAAACACCTCCAAATGACTTTATTTACATTTTAAACATTTAATTATTTATTAAGCAGAAAAGTAAAAAAAGAAAGATTTTCCCTGTAAGACAGCATTCACTGGCTGCTCACATCACTATAGTGGCACTGATGCTAGCTACAATAGCAAGAAAATATGGTTTAATAATTCCTCTTCTGATAAAGCTCTTTTAATGTGTACACATCTCCTCTTCTGTCCTCGGATTGAGAAATGAATAACTCTTTCCACCAACCTCTTGAGAAAATTGGCCGAGTTTTCAGATTTATAAATATGTTACGGCATATTGTAAAGATTTTCAGAGCTATCCCGGGAATACATTTTTACATTTTAGGCATTTAGCTAATAGTTACAGTTACATTTAGGAATAGTTACAGTGTGCTAGGCTGTGAAAGACAGAATGGGTAAGCCACTTTGCTACAGCACCAGCAGCTAAACAATGACCACCTGAATTTGTATTTGTGTCTCTATCTTTCCCTAATGAACATTATTATATTATATAACAACCCCTCACAATTTTGATTTTGGGCTTTTGGGGGTCCAAAAGTTTATTTATTTATAATTAGGCATTTCACTCTGTCATAAGACATAATACATTACAACATAACAATATAAATCTACCACATCATTCATTCATTCATTCATTCATTCTCTTATTCACATATGACATTGGAATCTCTGCTTCGGTTCACTGGACAGGACAGACGCTCACACTGGGGTTGACATTCCCTTAAAGGAAATAAAATTGACTGTCATTATGCCAAAAGGAAAATTCAATGTTTTACAGCAGCAGTTCATATATATTTGAAAGTCAAGACTGAACACACTGAGTTGAACATTGATCTCTTTTGATTAGTTCACAAATGCTGTAAAAGGTCAGCATACGCCTTTGGGACAACAAGAATCTACATGTTAACAGGTTGGAATGTGAAGAACTCAAAACATTTTTTCCATCAATAATCTACAAGCTTGTAACAGGATTACATGTTTAACCTACAGATTCATAGAACTGTACTCTGATTCCAAACAAACATAGAGTTTCTCACATTTTAAGAGGCACATGGTTAGATTTTCAGCTACAATTGTCACTTAAATACAGAACATGTAAACAAAAGAATATTAAAGGAGATCACTAATTAAAACAACACTAATAATAATAACACTGATCTTTAGTGTGACCTTTTACAAACATGAGACGTCCTTCAGACTACTTCCGTAGTGATCTACTTCCATGGCCTTTCAAAAGAGATTAGTCCAAAAGTTTATCAAAAATGATTTATTAAAAATACATTTACTTTTTGTTACTGAGGGGTTTTTTTTATCTTTCAGCTGCAATTTTGAGTAAAATTGATGGGGCATTATGTAATACATCTACATTACTAAATCATAAAATGACATGTCATCAGAGATTAAAATGTTTAACTACTAACTTCCCCGACATCAACACTACAGCCAGTATCTTCTCCTCTGATATTTCCTAACCGGAGCGGAAAGTCTGTTTGTGTTTAGGCCTGTTATCCCCCCCATCTCCACCCCAGGTTGCCAGATATGACACAAATCAGCAGGCTAACACTGTGTGCAACAGCCAGGGAAACAAGCACAAAAACTGGATCGACAGAGATAATGTTTGATTCTACCCGAACTAAAATGCCTCGGCATCCTTCTAAAAAGCCCTTTGACCAGAGCGAATCACGCAGAAGTGAATACTGGCATTGCTTTTGAAAGATGGAGGCAGTTTAGAGCTCCGAAGAACGGATGCGGAGTTGGCTAATTTTCCTCCTCAAGTAAGTAGGAACCGAGTCTCAGCTAGGGTTAACTAAGCTTAGCCACTTTATCACTGCTACAACTAGGAATGGACATTTTAAGTCATTTTAGCATTCGAGTACTCGCATTCATACTCTGTGGACCGTGTGCAGCTGGGTTATCAAGGTAGTGAGTTTTGAGACACAGCCGGTGAAGTGAAACCTGACCTGTGCTAGCTAACACATGCTAGCATTATCTGCTATCAGTCACACTGGAGAAGAAGTCTCGGCAGCAACCAGCGTAACAGAACAACACGTTTGACTCTACGTAGACTAGATTTACAAATGCAATTATTCTTTACATTCAAATAATTCTGATGTCCAAACCGAGTAACGTTACTCATGTCTATCTTCAGCTGTTAGCGACTTATCTGTCTTACCTAATAGAAACTACACACATGTAAGAGCTAGCTAACTTAGAGTTGTGTGACTGAATCAATGGATGTGGCCACATTCTGCCATCCCTCCCACTAGGACCTGCACTGCCTCTTCTCTCTGTTCCTCTTCCTCTCTGCCCTTTGCCTCTCCTATTAGCGGACACCAGAGAGGACACTTCATAACTGAGCTCTGCATCTGGCTGTAATAAGGAAGAACAGTATGCTACTGATCTGAAATATATGTGAAATAGTTTATACGTTATCATAGTTTATACGTTAAATTGAGCAGTAAGCCATCAGGGTCTAGAAAACAGTAAAGCCAAGTCCAGAGCAAGCATTTTCAGAGGAGTTGACTTTAGCTTTCGGGATAACAGGCTTAACTTTGCCTAGCGTACATAGCTAGCTTTGCATCTAGCTAACATCGACATTTATAAAAATCCACATGAGCTGGTTGATGATCTGTAAACATTAGCTGATCAACTTAGAGTGTATGACTCGTCGCTGCTTGCTGTTGTCAAAGTTTAATGTTTTGTTCTTCAGTCAAGTCTGGGGGAGGAAGGGGCAGGGCAGACAACTCTCTCCAATGTCTTGAATTCGAACTGAAGTACTTATTATAACCATTTGCTGTCAGTATGACATATAATACCTTTAACCTGCCAAATCTTCAGCTCATTAAGCTTGAGATTCTAAGGAAATTCAACCACATTCAAACAGTTTTAATAAAAGGCTAGTAGACCGATCGAGTCAGTATGAATGTAATAACTAGAGAAATACACTCCAAATCAGGGTCATTCAAAGACAAAGTCCCAGCCTCGACACATGATGCGATTTGCAGCTATCACATGATTTCACTGACACCGGAGGTTGCATGGCACTGGCAGCATTATTGACCAGCAGCTGCAGCTGGTTGGGCCTTCAATAATGCAACCCACCAAATCAAAGCCTCAGGGCACGAAGGCCAAAGCAGCTTAGATGGCATGAGAGTATGTGATGTCCTCATTAACCTTCATAGATATACAGCACCTAATATAAAGGGTTATTACAACCAGTGACAGAAGGATTATTTACACAGTCACTATTTCCCAGTGATCTGAATCTGGGAACAAATATAGTCAGTCTGGGGCAATCCTATGGTCTGTTTCTGGGTTTAGATGTAATGCTTCACTTTTTTTCTTTCTTTCTTCTTCTTCTTCTTCTTCTACTTTTCCATTTTTTTAATCCACTTTTGCTGTGCAGAAATTTGAAAAGATAATTCCACGTCAGAGCTCCCCTCCGACTTTACGATGCTGAATCAACATTCAAAACCCCGGAGCGCCATTGTCAGAGCCAACAGTTCGCAAGCCCTGGTTACCATTCACACTTTATGAAGATTAACTGTCATTGTGGAACCATAATGCAGTGAGGCTTGTGTGTACGATTGTGGAGCCCCTGTTTCCCAAATTCATTTTCTCTGGGCCGAGAGTGGTGTCCACTGCAGCGTGGAGCTCTCTACATACCAGCCTCTGAACAAAACGCCCCTTCAGAGGCTCAAACAGAAGCTTTAAATCAAAGTGCTTCCAAATGACATCAGGTTCCCTGAGTCCTGGGAGAGAAAAGAGGAGAGCAGGGACTGAGAGGCCTTTCATCTGAGCCCCAGCGACGGAGCCAAACCCGGACTCGCGTCTCCGCCACTCAACGGGGGAGAGAAGAAATCACACACACATACACACACACAAGTGGATGCATTGGCTCAAAGACACACACAAACTTTACAAAACCTCAGATTTCAGCAGGTCACCGAGATAGAGGGGGGGAGGTCCTACATTGACATCAACACATAGATTCTCATATATAGCACACTGCAAAATCACTCTACAGAAACCTATAGCACTAAACAGGTCTCCAGTCCCCACTGACTCTTGAAACTTTAATCAAATCTATACATAATGACTGCATTAATAAAATATCACCACAACTGACTTATCTGCGCTCCCCTCACTAATGTGATCTAACAAGCTTTACAGAACGCTAGAAAACAAATTCATATTCTAACAGAAAACTGAGTCATATGCTAATGTTCTCATTAAGTAAAGTTTAAACAACCTGGCCCCAATTGCTATTAAGGAATGTATCTAAGGCACCAATAAGTACATTCATTCATTCATTCATTCATTCATGCTTCTGGGTCGTGGGGGGTGCTGGAGCTTATCCCAGTGCTCATTGAGCGGAAGGCAGGAAACACCCAGGACAGACTGCCAGTCCATCATAGCGCAGATACATAGACATATACTTTCACTGACATACATACATCTAGGGGGCAATTTAGCATCTCCAACTCACCTGACTACATGTCTTTGGACTGTGGAAGGAAACTGGAGCACCTGGAGGAAACCCCCAGAGACACAGGGGACCCTGGATGCCCCAGCGGGGAATTGAACCCAGGCCCTTCTTGCTGTGAGATGACAGCGCCACCATGCCGCATCACCACAAGGTTAATTATTGAAAAAGAGGTACTTTTCCACTGAACTGGTACTTCTCATGATGAGCTTCAGTTTGGTAATATAAACATTGAGTAAAAGATGTGGCTTTATTCAGTTACAATCTGTTTTTTGGTTTTTTTCACAATCCACAGCCCTCTCAAAAGCCTACAAGACATCACTGTTGTTTTCCCTTTTACTGTCGAGCTTTCACATCCATAAAGAACCACAACTGACCAATCTCTAGCAGAGACGCATTATTGCATTTGAAGACCTTTCTTCTGAGACCCAGTCTGTGTCATATTTGTTGAGTGGTGGACTTTTTTGTTGTTGAAAACTGACTAACTTGGTCAAAAAATCGTGCACCACTATTACACCTTCACTGTCAGTGGTAACGGTAACAGTCTTTCCAGTCATCATGACCTTTTTTTCTTTTTACTGAGCTGGTATTGCGGTGGTGGGGGGTCCTAAGTTGGTTGACTATCTTTCGGGAATGCTCTTTTCCAGTTTGGGAATGCATTACATTTACAGCATTTGGCAGACGCTCTTATCCAGAGCGTCTTATAGTTTACATTTACACGGGTAGGTGGCGGTAGCGTTAGGAGTCCTGACAAAGGACTCTTATTGGTATAGTACAGGGTGGTTGGAATTGAACCCCGGTCTACAGCTGGGAGGACAGCAGTGAAACCCACAATTATACCGACCACTCAACCTTACGTACATCAACCAGACAGTACAACATCACAACTTTATTTCAGAAGACCCATCCAGGTCAATAAACAGGGGGCCCAAGAGGTTAATTACGGTGTCCCATACCCCTACGACCTCCCTGCATTTCGTACCAGGTCTCCAGTGTACTGGACAGTTATATCAAAGACCACATCCATGATTTTGGTGAGACAATTATTTCACCCATTGTCTCACAGCACATGTGAGCATATGCTTGAATGTTAAATGCTGTCTAAATAGGACAGAAAGCGATGCCAGAGCACATATCACTTACTTTCAAAGCATCTGCCTAAGGCACAATTTGTTAACTCCACTTAATTAACACGCATTGATTGGCCAGTTTTCTGTAGCTGTGACACACAGCTACGGCTAACAGGACAGGGCCTTTTAACAGCAGTGATGTGCATGGACCTCAACATGCCCTTGCTCTCCATCAGTGCTGAAAGGTTACGAAATAAGACAGCTACCCCTCAGCATTAGTGAGTCAACTAGGAGTGCTGAAAAGGTAACACTTAAAAAAGCTCCAGGCTGATCTGATGTGGCCATTTAAACAGGCCTACTTTCAACATGTTCTCAGTGGTTCAAATGAGATGTTGACTTTGGTCTTACACCGAGCGGCAGAGCCGGCGAGCAGTGCGGCCCTAACAAACTGCAAACAGGGTATTCAAAGCCCTGATTGTTTTCATCTCATATGTAAGCGGTCTTCAATTAGACAAAAATGTGGAGGAAAAAGGGACCCAGACAGGGAAAAGGAACCGAACCAATGCGGAGAGGTTTCCTAGCAACTGGAGAGCACCGAGGTAAATGCCAGTTAGTGCCGTTCTTCCGTTTGAATATGAGAACAGAAAGAGTCTTCAAGCATTTTTAGCAAGCACTTTGAGCGCTGCAATCAAAGTTTTGCGTCCATTTGTAAGCACAGCACTTCCCTTCAGTAGACCGATGTCAAGGGCTTCGCGAGGCTTACACAGAGAGGGAGGCATATACAGCACTCAAAGAGGCATATCTCAGCACTAAGCCACCCACACAATGTACCAAAATAAAGGGGGAAAAAGGTTGAAACCGTCTTTCCGAGTGGCAGGAGAGATGGAAATCATGCTATTTCTCTCACCTTGGTGCAACTGAGAGATGAGAAAGGCTCACCACACCATTCCAATCCACCGATCCAAGAAGAAGGAGAAAAAAAGCACATATGCATAAGCAAAACAATGACACAGTATTTCTAACTATGCCCCCGCCTCCCCATCCCTAATTTCTTAATCTTCAAAGCCGCCCAGCGGTATTGTCTTGCCTTGGTATGGCCTTTTCCGACGCTATTCACCCCATTGAGGCCGCTGAGGCCGAGCAGAAGCATCTGCAGACAACGGCTCCGGGCGCGCTCTTTCTCAGGGCGTCCAGCTGCACAATGGATTTCTTCAGCTCCGGCACAAAAGAGGCTTGCGCACAAAAAAAGGTCCAAATTCAATGGCATTCCTCCTCACAATCAGCCCAGCACATGCTCCGGCTAACCTTCTCAGACGAAAACGTGCAAATATTTGATGAGGAGTCACAGTGAACCTAAACTGGGAGCAGATTTCAACCAAAAAAATGCAACTCCTGTAATAGATAGATAGCGTGGATTCTTCAGACTTCGTATTCCTTAACTGGTATTAACGATTGCGTGATTATGTAGTTATGAGAGTGAGGAAAGTAAGTAATGTTAATTGCCATATTTTATATGCATTTGTATATACATTGCACTCTATCGACATGCATGTGCATATATTGGAATATATTTAAATATTACCCACAGTTTAACACACACTTTAAAACATCACATTTAGTGCATATACAGTATATATACGCACATATACATTAATATGAGCATTTTCTTCCATACGGCCACATACAGGGTTAAATGAGGAGCGTGACTAATGTAAGTAAATAAATCAGTTATCATATGGTCCGTTTATTAGTTAGGACATATGCCTTCATACTGAGTGCACTTCATGTAGTGTATTGTTGCACCTAAAGGCCTGGCTGAGAGGCTACATTAGCTCCCCTGTCACATCCTCTGTCTGGGCGGAGAGAGCACTATTGTCACGCCACACAACAGCCCCTTTGGCACCCCAGCAGCTTAACATCCCGAGGCTGCTTTACCTCAATGCCCGAGTTTCCAGCAGCAGAGAAAGGAGACTGGGCGTACATCACAGCGCGAGCGGCCTAATCCTTTTGCCCTATACATCTGCACTGGCCGTTTTTGCACCGCAAATCAAAAGCCACCTCGCTAATTAGCACCCTCAAGCCTTTCATGGCTATCCCACCTCTGGGAAGAGATCTGTGTTCCCCTATGTATAGCCGAACAACAAGATGCCAGTGGCCCAATGGACGGCGCTGGAGGGCTCTCTCTTTTTTTGCTTGTGCTATCTTAAGCAAGTCTGTGTCGCCAAGCCTATTTACAACCAAGGAAACCACTCAAGAGCAAAGATGAAAGTGAATGCTCTACAATTCGCTTGTCTTTTAAAGCTGGGTTGTGTGCCTCGTGGAGCACTGAGGGCCTGTGTTTCTTTGGAGGTTTCCAGCGTGATGTGATTAAAGTTGTCTAGACCTGCATCTCAAAAAAGGACACAAAGCAACTAATGCTATGCACTTTCCTGCTCCAGTGTTGTGCAGATCAGTAACGGTGGCAGCATGAAAAGTACACCTGTTGACCGTCTGGTTCATTAGAGGTGACATGATATTCCAAACAGCGCTCATGGCACACTGAACGCTTTTTGTACCAAGGCCCGATGTGCATCATACTCACGTTAAAGGTTTCAATTAAAGACGCTTCAAGATGTAGAGCTGTAGGGCAGAGGGCAGGGACATGAAAGAGGGTCTCATATAAACACCGTGATTA
The DNA here is from genome assembly GCA_034552555.1 of Semaprochilodus insignis. NCBI lineage: Eukaryota > Metazoa > Chordata > Actinopteri > Characiformes > Prochilodontidae > Semaprochilodus > Semaprochilodus insignis. Next base: position 48,124,072 of record CM067474.1, on the reverse strand, counting down.
CAGTCGTAAACTCAACTCAGAGGCAAATGAAACCTTGATTAGCAATTATGCAGTTATTTACACTTACTACTTCCGTTTAGAGGTACAGTAATGATAATCAGCAGTGACGAGAAAAGGGCTTTTTTCCCCAAATTCAAACAGCTTTTGGTTGCTGTCAGGACAAGCTTAAATCCAAAAAAACACTTAGAAAAGAAAAAGGAAAAGCATTCTCAATTGTTAAAGGGGGCACAGAATGCTTTTATTCAGTGTTTTAAATTGACCAAATTGACCTTAGAATGAAACCAGCTATTCTTCCTTTTTATAAGAGTGCATGAATAATTTGATGAGCTTGGCTCTGATTGGCTGGTTTATAGCAAGACACTGATGATCACACAGAGGCAACACGTCAAAACAGACAGGAAAAAAAATAACCTCTTTGTATTAAGCTAGGCTTGAAGCTTGCTAGTAGCCAATGATACCTATACTAGTTGGTTGCTGTCGATCTCGACATCAACACAGTAAATTGTCACTAGGTGAGACTTCACCTCAAATATGCTAAACAAATCAATAACAACAAAAAATAGCTACAAGTTTTAGACATGACCCCAGAGGCATAGAGTATTTGTTGTTCACTTACATTCATGTAATGAATTGAATAAAGTTTCGGAGATTCATCTGCATATTAATTAAACCATGGCTCTCATGTTTTCATCTGCAGGTCTTATTGTAAGTTTATTTAAGTTTACCTCGGAAGTTAATGCTTCCTGACCACATTCACTTTCTTATGACTGCAGGAGCAACGTGGTTTTACCCACCATGGGTCTTTGAAAAAAGGACCTGTAGCTAAAAGTCTGAGCACACAAAACATAATATCAATGAGAATCTCTAGAAGTCTCACAAGCCTTTACATTTCAAATGATAAAATGACTAATGATGCATAATGAATTTTAATTTCTGTAGCCTATATTTTAGGGCAGCATGGTGGCAAGGTGGGCAATGCTATTGCCTCAGAGCAAGGACCTGGGTTTGATTCCTGGCTCTACACCTTTCTGTATGTTCCTCCCACAGTCCAAAGATATGCGGTCAGGTGAACTGGAGATACTAAATTGTCCCTAGGTGTAAGTGAATGTGCATGTCTGTCTGCTCTGTGATGGACTGGCAGCCTGTCCAGGGTATCCCCTGCCTTCTGCCCAATAAACGCTGGGATAGGGTCCAGCACCACCCACAACCCAGAAGGATTAAGTGGTTTAGAAGATGAGTGATTGAGCCTATATTTAGATTTTCTTGTGCATTTGTGAGCTCCTGCTGGTACAAAAAGTGACTTGTGTGCTCTGCCTTGTAGAGAAGCTCCATACTGCCACATCCACAGTAAAATGAGTGAGTTCCAAAGCCATTTCCTCACCTTTTCATATGTATAAAACATAAAGTATGTTCCTTTGTTATAGTGAAGGGTGCTGTCGAACTCAGATTCAGACTACATTATAAAGACTCTTGCTGCACATATTATGTTATAATACGAGGGGAAACACAGAGTCTATATAAATATCTGGTTATGACATGTAGATAGATAGATAGATAGATAGATAGATAGATAGATAGATACTTTATTGATCCCGAAGGAAATTTAGCAGCCAGTAGCGGTTTCACAAAAAACAGCACAGTAAAACAGTAAAAACAAATACAAAAAACACAGGGTAGTGCAGTATGAAAAACCTAAATGGGTAGGCACCGACAGCAGTATTGTTAACTGTCAACTGTTTATAAACTATACAGGTCACTATGGATAAATATATAAATAAATATCTCACCTCGCAAAGAGGCAAGAAATATATACAAGAAATACAAATATAACTGTAGACCTGTAGAGAAGACAGTGCAATAGTAATAAATAAATGTGCATGAATGTGCAAGGGTGCAGTTATCAGCAGATAATGGCTGAATTAACATAATGTGCATGTATTTGTATTTAAGTAAAGTGGAGTGTCCAGGGGTTTAGATGTACAGTATATACAGTAAAGTGTAATAGTGCAAAATAAATAAACCTATGATTTAACAAGAGAGTTTAGTCCTCATCTGTCCTCTTCCCTCTTCCGGCCCTGCTGGGAAGAGTTGAAGAGCCTGATGGCTCTTGGGACAAAGGATCTCCGGAGTCTGTCTGTGGAGCAGCTCTGTGACAGCAACCTGCCACTGAACTTGCTCCTTTTGTCCATGATGATGGTGTGCAGTGGGTGCCCACCATCATCCATGTGGGGAACCGATTCAGAATCTTTCAGGAAAGAACTGTGATACAGCTGAACCAATGAACCAATCATTTTGGCACCTTAGTAGGTACTAGGGATTTTATAGGCTCAATAACAGAGAGATTAGCAAAAGCACACTTTATTCACGCTGGATGTGTTACCTCCAGCTTACCTATGTTCACTCTTATGTCTATAATTGCACCTATGCATATATCCTCAAAAACTTCTGCACATAAAATATAGGTATAATTGAAAAGTCCAGAGGAGTGTATATGCTGCGCAGCTGAAAGGCTTTTTACTAATTACCGAAAACCAATGTAACAACAGGATTTAACTATACTGTTCATGACACAGAATAAATTACTGAGCTGAAATAAGGAAACAAATATATATTGGACATTTTATGAACTGAATCAGGCATATTATAGAGATATATACTGAGAATCACTGCAATAACTGGATTAATGGTAGTGTTAAGTGAAATGTCAAACTGCTGGTTTGTAGTGGTTACTCCTTTATATGAATACACATGACTCAGAAATATGACATAGGCTATTTGAATTAACTTAATGAAAGCATAACAATGCACCTAGAATATTTAGAGCATCCATTTCATCCACACCAGCTTTGAAGTCCACTTTGCCCACTTCATAAGTGCATTCATCTTGGTGTTGCCTTTGCCAGCTCAAACAGTGTCTCCTAGTGGGTAAGTGCAGGAGTTGCACATAAAGACAGTGATGGGCACAAAACAAGTCTAATTGCCTAAGCAAATGCTGCAGCATTAGGTGTCATCATGCATGTTCAAGGTACCATATATTGAGGGTCTTACGGCATATTAAGTAACTGGTTCCTATTACATAAAAAACTTCAAGTCAAACAAAACAGCACAAAATCCCGGAAATATCTTGAAAATGATTTCATCCAAGTGTTTCAGGTTCAGGATGAAACACAGGATGGGATCCATGGCGACCAAACTGCAGGCTCATTCACTGATGCACCACACAGAGCTGGTATTCTTTCAGTCTTACTGGTTTCCTTTCTCTCTTTAACGCAGCTCTGCTAGCTTAGAGCCCCATTCACACCCAGTCAGCACCACCAGTGTGGCCCTTTCTCTGCTCATAATTGGTGAGCTCAGGCAGAAATATCCTAGTCCAGCACACCGCAACCATCCAGAACAGTGAGCGTGTGACGCCAAGTGGCAACAGGCCAACCAGCACAAACAAAGAAGCTCGACTTCACAAGATCACTTTCCCTCCATGAAATGACAAATTATTTCTAGCTCTGAGAAAACTGAAGCGAATAAATGAAATAATAATTACTGTATGCAATGGGGAGGCCCCCCATCGCGTCTTGCATCAATTTGTCATATAGGTTTTACAGAATAACAGTATAATTTCTATGTCAACTAAATACTAAAATTTTTTTATTGCTACAACAACACAAAAAAGTTACAGTGATTAGAGTAACTGCATAATGACATTATATATATATATTCATTAACGGTATTATTGTCATTATTATCAGCAGTAGTAGCAGGAGCAGTAGTAGGAGTAATAGTAGTAGTAGTAGCAGTAGTAGTAGTAGCAAAAGTAGTAGTAGTAGTAGCAGCAGTAGTAGTAGTAGTAGTAGCAGTAGTAGTAGTAGTAGTAGTAGCAGAAGTAGTAGTAGCAGTAGTAGCAGTAGCAGGAGCAGTAGTAGTAGTAGTAGTAGCAGTAGCAGTGGTAGCAGAAGTAGTAGTAGCAGTAGCAGGAGCAGTAGTAAAAGTAATAGTAGTAGTAATAGCAGTAGTAGTAGCAGTTGTAGTAGTAGTAGTAGTATCAGTAGTAGTAGTAGTAGCAAAAGTAGTAGTAGTAGTAGCGGCAATAGTAGTAGCAGTAGTAGTAGTAGCAGAAGTAGTAGTAGCAGTAGTAGTAGTAGCAGAAGTAGTAGTAGTAGTAGCAGAAGTAGTAGTAGTAGCAGTAGTAGCAGTAGCAGAATTAGTAGGAGTAGTAGTAGTAGTAGTACAAGTAGTAGTAGTAGTAGCAGAAGTAGTAGTAGTAGGAGCAGGAGTAGTAGTAGCAGTAGTAGCGGCTGTAGTAGTAGTAGTGGTGGTAGTAGAAGAAGTAGTAGTAGTAGTGGCAGTAGTAGTAGTAGCAGTAGTAGTAGTAGTAGCGGCTGTAGTAGTAGCAGTAGTAGTGGTAGTAGAAGAAGTAGTAGTAGTAGCAGTAGTAGTGGTAGCAGAAGTAGTAGTAGTAGCGGCAGTAGTAGTAGTAGTAGTAGCGGCAGTAGTAGTAGTAGTAGCAGTAGTAGTAGTGGCAGTAGTAGTAGTAGTAGTAGTAGCGGCAGTAGTAGTAGTAGTAGTAGTAGTAGTAGC
>CM067474.1:48052335-48109870 GCA_034552555.1 Semaprochilodus insignis | reverse complement strand
AAAAAAATAAGGGTCTTGGACCCAGATTCCATATATATATATATATATATATATATATATATAAGAAAAGCAGTCCATGTATAGATGTAAGGAATGGAATCTGGGTCCAAGCCCCCCCATGAGCAAACATGAAATCTGAAGAATTTGGAGCCCAGGGCTACACCTTGAACTCTTCCTCAAACCATTCCTGAAGAATGTGTGCAGTGTGTTAGGGCGCAGTATCATGCTGAAAGAGGCCACTGCCACTGGGGAATACCATTGCCATTAAAGGGTGTACTACAGTGTTTAGGTTTGTGAAATTTACGTCCACATAAAACCCCGGACCCAGGGATTCCTCAGCACAACACTGTCATGAACATCACACTCCCTCCACCAGCCTGTCTTCTTTCACAGTGCACCCTGGTGCCCCAGATAAACAGTGCACTGTTACATGGCCATCAAGATGATGTAAACAGAAAGCAAGACTCATCGGAACACAAGACTTCCCACCCTTCAAGGTCCAGTTCCTATACTCGCATACCCATTGTAGGCGCTATCGACAGTGGACAGAGGTTACCATAGGCAATCCTACTGCTCTGCTGCTACGCTGCCTTATATCCAGCACGGTTCATTGTACTGCGTGTTGTGACACATTCCCCCCATAAAACATTTGACTTTACTGAGACTTGCACCACATTAGCCCTTCTGTTGGTTCAGACCAGACAGGATAACCTTTGTCGCCCTCACGCATCGATAAGCATCCTGCACCCAACACGCTGTTGCCGGTTTGTCCCTCCTTGGACCACTGTCGATAGGTACTCACCACTGCTGACAGGGAGCACCCACAAGCCTTGCCTTTTTTGGTGATGCACTTATCTAGTCGGCTGGGTATCATGATTTGGCCCTTGTAAAAAGTCACTCAGGTCTTTACACCTGCTCATTTCTCCCGCATCCAACACTTTGACTACAAGATCTATCTGTTCTCTTACCACTGAATATACCCCAGACCTTGATAAGTAGTTATCAGAATTATTTGCTTTATCTGTGAGTAGTCAGAATGTTTTGGCTTATTGCTGTATTACCTTGTCAGCATTTGGCTACCAGTTATATGGCAGCATTTGGCTAATATATATATTACATATGTTTTGTTGTACAGGTATACAGATCTGAGTGTTGAACTGGATATAGGAGTGAGACAGAGTCATCTGACCGAAAAGCTCCTTCAGTACAAAGCCTATCTTCGATACTATGATACGGTGGACTGTTCTGGAACTACAGCTTCTTTGGAAATGATCCCTTAACATTTGCATGATGGTCAAGACCCAAGACGCTGGCGTCGCATAAACACGAGGACTAAGCTGTGCTTTAGTGTGTCCCTTAAAAGGGAATTTTACGGATTTATCAAATATTCTGCATGATTAAATCATTAAGAATTAAGACAAAGTCTTTCAGAACGGTTTGTTTTAAAATGCGTCATTCTGACCACATGTGTTATGTCAGAATTGTTCAGAGAGGTTTTGATAGAAACCATTCATTCATCTTTTAAGCTGCTTATCCTTCTGGATCACAGGTGGTGCTGGAGCCTATCCCAGCACTTACTGGGCAGGAGGCAGGGAACACTCTGAACAGGTTGCCAGTCTATCACAGGGCAGACACACCAACATACGCACTCACACACACACACTCTCATCTAGGGGGCAATTTATCATCTCCAATTCACCTGACTGCATGTCTTTGGACTGTGGGAGGAAACCGGAGCACCCGGAGGAAACCCACGCAGACACGAGGAGAATATGCACACATGCAAAGCTCCCTTAGCAGCAGCACTGCCTCTACACTGCCTTCTCAAAAGCCAGACATGTGAGCCGAACTCTCACATTCATCTCCTTCGCCAGCTTGAAGCGTTGCTGGAGGGCTGTGGCCAACACTACCAGGCTGCCACCTCTGCAGGATCCCACCTCTGACACCAAATGTGACGTCTGTTTCAAGCAAGACTTCTTTTATTGAACACAGCATCAGGGGAGAACACTTCGCCTTGACTATGATGGCTTAATAGCACAAGTAACTGTTAACACAACTGTCTCTCGCCAGTGCTCCCCCAGAAAGTGCCATGCATGGCTAAGAGAGCCAATAGCGGGACACTACAATATCAAGAAAAAATATGTTCAGTGTTTGTGTTGGACAGTAAATAAAATACTTATATTTGCGTTGACATCACAACCTCTGGTTGTGCAGAAATCTGAATCAGCAATATTTTCTACAATTTTACACCAAAGCACTATGAGTAGGGGCTGACTGATCAATTGCTTTAAGGAGTGCATTTCTCGGGAGCTCCAACTTTAATTATGGTCTATGTTATCTGTACATTAAAACTATAATTAAAACTATTTAAACTGCAGTGCTAATACTGATCTGAAAAATCGCAGTTATGTACCCCCCCCAAACCGTTCAGCCCTACTCTAGTCTACATCATTTAATTATGTGGCAGTTTTGGAAAGCTGGTGGGCTTCTCATTTAACGTGGCATGAAGTCACCAGTACAGTTATAGTGATACTGGCTAAGAGGACATCTCAGCTTCAGGTTACAGTGTGACTTTCTTTAACAGTGACGTCAGTTGGTTTATCTGGATGATTTAATGTTTGTTATGTTACTCCTATTATGTATTTATTTCATCACTATTAAACTCTTGTACAAACTGTAACTGTCTCTACAATCGATGAGCTGCCAGGGCCAGACAAACTGCTGCCTGAACACGCCCACAGCTGCTGCTAGCAACTCTTCTGTTGTTAGCATTAGCCGGAGACAGAGATGTCTGCACCATGGATCTCCCTGAGCCCATAAGAAGACGTCTGGGAGATTTTTCAAGAACTGTTTTTGTGGATCCGACGCATTCCCGACTTTCCCCTGAGGATCATGTCACGTTTCTTAATCAGAGTGAGTCTGCAGCCCTGTTAGGATTTCGAGCTGCGCCTTTCTTCCTAAGGCTAGCAGGCTAACTTACTCAGCTTTACCCTAACAGTAGCTTTTTCATCCGTATAACTAACCCTAAAACTCGCAGTTTCACCTTAATAATTCACCTTCCTAGCTAGGACAGAGCCCAGTGGTGTTTTCGTTACTGATAGAGAGTTTTGTTAAGTAGCTAATTCAGTAACTAACTTGATCATTAGTTTCCACCTCGCTGCGGGAGATTAACGCATCACTGAAGTGCACTTTACGTTCTCCACAGACCGGGAAGTTGTATCAAGCCTGCCTCTTCAGATGTCCCTGTATTTCAACCTGTGGTTCTTTCCTCTGTGGTGGATTAGTGAAGTAGTGATGCTGCAGCTCAAGGTAAGTAGTTCCCATTTCCATCTCTGGTATGTGGTGATCAGTTGATCTCTATAGCAGTGCTGGTTAACTGAGTGGTCTGGTTTCTCTTGTCTCAGTACCCTGCTCTCCCAGACTATTACAAGTTCATCTTAATTACCATCCTCATTTTAATGAGTCTCATCGAGGCTATCAGACTCTATTTAGGCTACGCAGGGAATCTACAAGAAAAGGTAAGGACTTTTAGATTGCATCTAATTGCATTTCATCTATAAACTCGGTACCTGGAGAAGAAGCACTGTATGCCTCGTTACTGCAGGTCCCTGAACTGGCTGGCTTTTGGCTCCTGAGCCTCCTTCTGCAATTCCCTTTGACTCTCTTCCAGCTCTTCAATGAAGCTATCCTCATTCAACCTTTGGAAAGAGGAGTTCATATCATTCTCGCTCTGTTGATTCTGGCAGAGGTAGAACAGGATGCTGATGCGCATCATCATACAAAGCTCTTTGAAAGTCATGCTGTACTCGTTTATTTTGATGTTACTCATTTTTGCTTTCCCCCCCCCCCCCCACACTCGCAGGCTCTCTCCGGGTTTGTTGCCCTTCGTGCAATGGTCAGACAAACCGAAAGCCGCTTTCACCTTCGCCAGTTTAATGGAATTCAGGAACTTGGAGCTTGACATGAGTGCTCTGCTGCTGAAGAACTGCCCACATATGATTATATTAATTGAAGGACCAAACTGATCATTAATACTGTTTGTGTGAAATATTGTGGAGCTTTGAGTTTTTTCTGTCCCAGTTCATTTTGTTATATCACCAGTGCATCTTGACATAGTATTTTATATGATTATTTATTAATAAAAAAAAGAAGATGAACACATACTTGTCTGTGTCTGACTGTAGATGATATTCAACAGAAAAAAAAATGCATGTCGGTCAATTTGGAGAAGACGTAACTATTAACACAGTATGCTTACTGGGGACTGAAAATTACAACTAGTGTTTCTCAAGTGGGCATAAATCCATTTCTTCAAAAAATATCATCAGTAATTGAGAAGTACTGGAGAAGTAAATAAAGTGTGAAGCATGTATTATGAAACCCAAATAGATGGACAGACACAATAGAGGTTTGGTACAAAATCTGAAGTATTTTCCAGTTTAGTGTAGGAACATCCTCAGGTTCCTAACTTCAACACAGCCAGTCATATTGTGTGGGCTGTGACATGTAAGTCAAACGTAATGTGCATACTCCAAGCATCACTGGACTGGCTTCTTCCAAGTTCTTCTCTGGAGTAGTAGTGATTTTGTGAGCCTTGTGACTCTTCTTCACACTCCTTAGGCGGTTTTAGCTTTGTGCTTTTCACAAGACTGTTTCTGCAGTCTCTGTGTAGCATTGGTCCTCTCTGAAAAGAAAGAATGAGATACAAGACATCAGTCTCATGACAGTCTTAGGGTATAGGAAGTAATGGCTAAGAGTATAACAGTACAGTGTAACTTACAGTGTGCAAAAACTGTAAGAATGTGCATGGTAGTGATGTGGAAATGCATCGTGAAGAATGGGCATTTATTAATTACAGCATGTAATGCTGTCACATTGTAGGAACGGTTTACGAACAATCAACACCAATCAACAATTCATTCCAGCGCTCCTCCTACCTCCCAGCTCTAGAGTCATTAGTATGATTACGTTCAACATTTATTTATTATCTGAAATCTATTACAGATATTTTGTACCAAATTGTGGAGTTTGGGCTGAGAGCATCATTATACACCTGCTAAATACTATTAAACACTTCTCCTGAAGTTCAGAATTCAAAACAAGTAGTCAGACATTAACAGCTAGTGGTCACTGCTAACTCATTTGACCAATTTATGACATTTAACTAACACTGAATAGTCTTATAATGAGAATCAGATAATAGTTATCATTAACAATAAAGAATTACATATCTGAGCCCTTTAAAGACAGCTTCAGCTGTATAAAGAAACAGGATCCTGCCTGTGGATAATCCTTTAAAAGCAAAAACCTTTTAATGTGGTTTAGTGTGAAATTCATTGATCTAGGGAAACTTACAGAGTCAGAATTGTTCACAGTGGTCCCCAGGAACTAGATGTCTGAGGAGTTAAACACCTCTATGCCTCACTGATATTACAAGTAAAAACACGTGTAGGTTAATTGGTGATTTTGGATAGTAAACAAATGACTATATTTACATTATAGACATCAGGACTCCTGGTTCCTATCACCACCACTGTAACCTGTTTCTCTGCAAATTAACCGCCTTTAGAATGACTTTGTTTATGTCTCAACCATTAAATTATACAAATCCTTTGAAAAGTCCATGGAATTCCCCTTTCAGCAAATCATACAGTACAATGGCTAGGCCATATGAGCATAATATTCAATTATGTCTTTAGACAACAACAATTACACATGCCCATAATTGATTAAAGTCCTTTAACTATTTATGGTACAAGAAGACAAATAAATATATAGGAAATTAAAAAAAACCCACAAAATGAAACAAAACAAAACAAAAAAAACTCCACAGGCTTCAGAACAAGAACATTTCTTTGTTATGTCAAAGGTAAGAATCTTAATATGTTTATTAAACAGCATAAACCTGCCTTCACTGTGTAGGCCTTAGTGAGGCAGAATCTCCCGCAGATGTTCGTCTCCCAGCGCTCCCTGCTGGCAACTTCCCCAGCATCAGACCTCCTAGTCCAGCCTGGTTACCAAGAGACCTGTCATGACTGTGGGCCAAAACAGCATACAGTAGTGAGAGCTCTGAAAGTGAACTTATGAATAACAATAATGACGTGTTATCAAAGACAACAACAAGAACCTTCTGCCATGCATGTTAATGCTCCTCAAATCAGGAAAAAAGGACAAGTCCTCTTTCTCTTGTTTTCTGAGCTGCTGTGCTTCACCGGACAGGTCTGTGTCTGGTACTGCCACACCTTTTGTAGGAGCCCCTAAGACGGGAAACCGTTTTAGAGTTACTGATTATAAATGTCACTTTAATGTCAATATTTGGATTAATATTTATTATTTAAGTAATTATTGTTTGTTTTTTTACATTAAATGGGGTTTGTTACACTTTGCTAAACTTTTAAATATCTGATCTGTATTCAATTGCCAGAACTACATTAACACAGTAAATTCATGTTCACATCATATACCAGCAAACTCACACATATTTTTACCTTGAACTCTTAGATCAGAGTTACTTGCTTTTAATTTATTAACCTATTGCATATAAACTGTCATGTCATGACAATGAGTCACATCCTTCAGCCTCACCAAAGCTCATGTTAACATGAATCATCCTCACCTGCTGCACTGCTCTTATGATTGATCCTTAGGGTGCCCATAGTGGACTGCATTTCTGGCATGAAGTATTTGAATGAAACGTTGGTTGAGTGGACTGTTCCTTCTTGTGTTAGGTTCTGCCTGTTGGCGCTGTAGGTTGGGTAGATGTGAGCTGAGGCACAGGGCTCCAGCCCTCTGGCAGGAAGAAACTCTGAAACAACTCTGCCCTGTCTGTGATCTGTCACTAGAGGTCTACAAAAATGGGACAGAAATGGACAGCAGACCCAGGTCGATTGCTAAGGGCAGATGGCAACCAACACTCAAGTAATGATTCCAGAGAATCCAAAACCTTCCACATCATTATATAAAAGATAAATATGTAATGTGAATCTAGTACTTACCTACACAGTGGAATGTTTGACACAGAGCACCTTCCTGTGAAATGTATAATCTAGTTTTAATCTCATAAGGAACATTATGTTGACATGTCTTTACTTTATGTTGACATATCTGACATGTTTCTACCATAAAGTCTATGGAAATTTACTGCACATTATTTGTGGTAAAAAGGCCCAAACATATAATATGAAAGTACACACACCTCTAAACGCACCTCTAAGTACTCCATGTGCTTGGACATCTGAGTTGAAGAGTAAAGAGTACTGCTGTACTGGCACAGATGAGAAGTGGTGTCGGACTGCAGTGATGGTGAGGGGTTGGCGCTGCCTTTGTCTCTGAGAATGACGCGAGGCATAATGACACACTGTCCTTCCAGTCTCATCTGTTAAGGCAGGAGAACACAGCTAAGCCATGCCCACAGGGCAAATGTACACTTCACATGGGAATTTTCCTCTAATAAAAAGGTAATAAAGTTTTTTTTAGATGTTACATTTTCTTTTCTTGGCAAAAAAGCTGCAAATATGATGAACAGGTAAACTAATCCTGTATGGACATTTACCTGTGACAGGCCGTCGACAGGAATCAGTCAAGCTTCCATTTCTCAGATATGCTGCACAAACAGCTTTCATATATGGATTCTGAATGACAGAAAGTAATTAAGGTTGTTTTTTGATGCATGCCAGAAATGTGAAGCCTGAATATACCGTCAATGCCAACCATGCAGAAGAATATCAGTAATAATATACATATAAACACATTTCACATAACCAGAGTACGTGGTAAACCAAAAAACTCTGATCAGATGGAAACTGTAAGAGTCTATTACAGTTTAGGCCATAAATGTAAAAACTACCACTACAACTGGTATACATGAGCATTAACACAGACCTTTAAAGCTTGTAAAAAAGTCATTTCATATGTTTTATTTGACATTTGTAAGTATTTGACATTAACAAGTATTTTACCTTGTATGTAACATTCCTACAGTGGCCATTTCAAGGTCTAGAGCTACTGCTGTTTTTAATTTTTAATAACTGACTAAAACCTGGTTAGACTATTGCTTGGGTTCACAATCAGTCTCCAATCTACAACTTTTAGAAGTCCTAAAGTGACCTTTTTCTGGTCCCACCCGCTGGAAATTAAAACGTGACTGGAAGGTTCCATCGTCAGTACCTAATTTAGTTGGTAATTAATGTTATGGTTAACATTCAGTTCAGTTCCTGAATTCCTAACCAACAGGATAACATACTTGGCTGTATCTGCATAAATGCCATAGTGGGAAAAAGATCCTCACATTTTTTTGTTCAGTATTTCAGGATCTTAACCCTTTTCTTTCCAACATACAACAAACTTTCTTTACATACAACAAACATGATTATTTAGAATAAAAACAGACATGTTTTAAATAAAAAATTAGGCATTATCTGAAGGCTTAGGAGATACAGAGGGCTCCCCACTAATACCATCTCTTATTAACAGTAAAATTCAATGCCATACCTTATCTGGCTTGTGCTCCCAAAAAGTTGCATGGTCAAGAACACCAATGCGCGTGGTGGGATGTGGGATCCAAGACCTTCCAGACTGATTAGCTCTCACTACTAACTGCACATGAATAAAGATATGTTTACTGTATGTGTGTATATACTTTCACTGGACATGGATCATTCTAGCAATGCTCAAAAGCATAAAGACATCTAACTGACTCTAGACTAAAATTCTAAATTCACAGAACAATGTGTTTCAGTAGTGACAATTCTTAATGTCACACACTGTTCTTCAAACTTTGGGAGATACTTGCTTCAAAACAGTGGGAGCTGCTCACCACCTACAGCTAAAAAAGGCTCTGCATATAGGCTAAAACTTTGGGTTTCAGTAGGTACATACATAAAAGTATGGGACATCATACTAAAAGATATTTTTAAAAACAACTATGAAAAAAAGCTAAAAATGTATTAAGAAGTATTATTTTCACATTCAGGAGCTACAATTTTATATACATTTATGCAGTTTGAACTAATGTGGTAGAATGATCCATATTTATTGCACATATACTGTATATATGTTTATACATGTTTTATGTACTTCATGTACATAATATATTTATATTTGAGAATCAACATATGATTTCATTACCTTTTGACTCTTCTCCTTTGTGTCTTTCTCAGGATTCACTGCTTTCTCTTGGATCCTTACTTTCACCAGATCGTCATTTAACAGTAAAGGATCCTGCTAAGAAGAGAGATCCTCAGGACTGATACAGTAATGCAGCAGCGGGAGATGGTGATTTGGACATGAAATTGGCTGTTTGAAACTTACAGTGTCTTTGATGTTCCTGTTTTGGATCTTGGACGCACTCTGTGTTCTCTGCTGTCGTAGTTTATTTCTTTCTTTTCTGCTTCGCAAATGCTTCTTCTTCACCTTCATATTCTTGAAAAAGTCAAAGCAGTGTGAAAACCAGGGCAGGCAATATAGCAAACAAGTAAGTCATTTAATAATTTCATTTTCTGAGAAATGGAAGCAAAGAAAAAAGAATCATTTGGCTGCAGAATCAAAACATATGTGACCAACGTTTTTTTTTATTCAGCATTTCACACGTTACTAGATTAGTAATTCCTGAACAGAACTGAACAGGACTAATCATGTTCTCTTCATAATAAAACAAAGAAACACAGTGAATAACACATATTTAGTGATCTTAGCACTGGCAAATTCCGCAATATGCTCTGAGAAATATACTGTATTGTGAGAAAATTTGTCATGATATGCATAAATTGCCCACCCCTACATGAAAATTACCAGTGCACCCCTGGGAACAGCCAGGAAGCCCACACACTGCAGTGAGCTGTGCCAAAAGCATATATATTAGCAAGTATACAAATTATTATTATACTGCACCTGATCTGAGCAGTTTAGAAGATGAATAGGCAGACCATCTGACTCGGTGCTATTGGAGCCACTTGTGCTGTAATGAGTCAAAAATAATGTGCAATATTATTGTTAATTACCGATTCTAGTGTTAACCTCTCTATTAGAAAACTCTAATATATAGTTCCACAGTAATCAAGAAGCTTGTGATACAATTTCATGCCTCAGGCAAATTTGTGTTTTGTTTGAGGTGTATGCTGCACGTACACCTAGTGAGCACTTTTATTAGGAACTATACTAATACTCACTTTCTCTTAAAACAAACTCAATTCTTCATGCCATGGATTCCACCAGAGGTTGGAAACATTCCTTTGAGTTTTTGACCTGGATTGTGCAGATTTTTCAGGTGCATTTTCATACTGCAAATCTCACCACCTCCATCAACCTAGACTGTTGACAGGCCAGGTCCATGAATTTATGCTGTTGGTGCCAAATTCTGACCCTGCCATCTGTGTGCCTCAGCAGACATTGAAATTCATCAGACCAGGATACGTTCTTCCAGTTTTCAACTGTTCAGTTTTACTGCCCACTGCATCCTCAGCTGTCCGTTCTTGGCTAATAGATGTGGAACCTCACAAGGTTTTCTGCTGTTGTGGGGTTCAAAGTGTTGCACATTCTGAAAGGCTTTTCTGCTCACCACAGTTATACAGATTGATTATCTGAGTTATTGTAGTCTTTCTGATAGTTCGAACCAGACTTGACACCAGACTTGACATTCTCTACTGACCTCTTTCATCAACACAGTGTTTTCCTGCTGCTCAATGTTTGTTGGCTTTTTCCTTTATTGCGCCATTCTGAGTAAATTCTAGAGACTGTTGTGCGTTAAAATCCCAGATCAGCAGTTATAGAAATACTCAAATCAGCCAACAATCATGATATGGTCAGCATCACTGAGATTACATTTTTGTCCTGATTCTGATGGTTGATATGAAAATTACCTGAAGCTGATGGCCTGAATTGCATGATTTTATGCACTGCACTGCTGGCATACAGTTGGCTGCTGAGATAACTACAAGAATGAGCATGTGTACAAGTGTTCCTAACAAAGTGCTCAGTGAGTGTATGTGTGTTACACATTCTCGCACATCTTGTGACTGCACAAAATTTATATATTATTTGCATATAATAAAAACTACTGCTTTTTTCACCTTGACTCAATGTCTATATCAGAAAGGCCCTCCAGGGAGTCTAAGTCCACATCCCGACCCAGCTTCTGTCTGATCTCTTGCCTCAATAAAGCCGCCAGCTCTGTCAGACAGTGTGCAATCTGGGGGACACAACAGGTGACAAAATATTAAACCAGATTTCAGTACTTATGTACTGTCTTACAGGCAGATAATACAATTACACTAGAGCATGGAGTAAGTAGAAGACCTTTGTCTTGTCAGGGTCACAGAAATCCAGCAAGGTGTCACAAAAGTGGTAACCCATAGACTTCAGGTCCCCCATGGAGAAATGAGTGCCTTTCCTGTCCCCTTTGAATGAAAAGATACTTCATTAATGAATTCAGGTGTCCTAGACAGCCACAGCACAGCATAACTGTTTCCCTAGTCATAGACATTTGATTTAACAAATAAAGGGCTAGACAATAAATACTAAACAGGGTTGCTGCACAGTTTTATGGTCAAAAGTTTTTTTAAATACCAAAACTCAACAAAGGAAAAATGTTTTCCACAACATCACACACAAACTATAATATGGCATGTATTAATGTCATCGTAATTAATGTATGTCTCTTCTCAGCTTTTCTATCTAGCCCCTCTAACTGGTCTCTCTTTTCCTTACAGTGCTTTTATTATCAGGAGTGCTTTTTTATTATTCTTTTATTATCCTCTAGTTCAGTGGTTCTCTTAACCGGGAGCTGCAACCCCCCTAGGGGGAACAGAAAAATCTTAAAATCAATTTTGTCAGCTTATTTAATCTGCAGCAGTCAGATCTACAATAAATAATGCTTGTTTAAAATGTTAGATGTTACTAAAGGCTACATATGGAAAGCTACTAAATAAAACAATTTGAAGTCATATGTACACATTGTGAAAGTTACAAAACGTACCACTCTCTACCCACTCCATACAATCCATATATGGAACCCATGCTGCAAAAGCACCTCATTTTGAATTTACTGTTTCTGTGATGTCACAAGAACCAACTCTTTTACACCTACCCAGCGCAAGGGAGTGTTTCAGCTCACAGACACAATACAGGGCAGACAGTACTGTACTACTTTATGTCATATCAGTCTTAAAGGCACAGTAACAAAAATTGCCTGGAAAAAGAGAGGTTGAATAACAGTCATGTAAAGATGAATTGCAACCACATAACCACATTTTGCTACATAACCACACAAATGTTATAATGCAAACAACTTTTTTTTAAGTTTGTGCCTTTTTTAGTAATCTTTCTAGAAAGGGGTCTTAAGACTAAAAAAGTTAGAGAATCACACTTCCCTTCATTATTGGTCAGTGTCTGACCCCAAAACTGCTGTTGTGAAGTAATTTTAAAAACTACATACTGACTTTTTTGGCATGTTTTTTGGTCCTAAAATGTAACTAAAAAATCATAAAAATATATGAGTTATTTACCATTAATTGACTTTGAGTTTTTAAGGAACTGCAGGAATCCTGATTAAGAAGATCTTTAAAAACAGATGAGACACTGACACCAAGACAGGCATGGAATTTTAACACCTAAAGTGATTTGATGCCTAAAGTGATTCAAAAAATAGCCAGGTGTGAAGTTTTGTAGTTTTGAAATTGTGTACAGGGAATTCCCTATATTTACCTAAAGTAGAGCCTCCAAAGGTGGACTCCATCGTATAGCTGTTTCTGATGCCCAGCCTCCACATCACAATACGGCTAGTGCCTTCTTTGCTTTTCTGCATTTTGAACTTACAGCTCCTGAACGAAAACTAGAACAAACGAATGGGCTGTATCAACCGACATCAATGCAATTAGTTAGAATCAGCTAATTTACCATATAGCCCCATAATTTTCTCACCTTGTCTTTGGCGTTCTTGCTCATCATCAGAGGAAAGATTCGTTCTTGAAGATGTAGTGAAGCATCTTTATGGTCATTGCAACCATACATGAACACATTGTTTTTCCTGCTGTGGCCATGAAAATCACAATACAGCACTACCTCTCTCTCAGCAAGCAACCTAAACAGTTAAAGACAAATTAGTTGATGGTGTTGACAGTGTTGACTCATTGGCCTGCTCTATAAGTACAAAACGCACTTTTCTTACCGTTTTACCATGTTGCGAGTGTACCACACACAGGGGAAGGAATCCCGCAGTACAGTGCGATAGTTGCGGTTCAGATCACAACCTGTAAGTGAGCAGCGGTAGTTTCCAACAATCACACCATCCGGGTTCAGCATTGGCACAACCTGAAAAACAGTACACTGCAGTCTTAATTCTGATTTTTTAAAATACTGTGCTATTTTTGGTGCTGTGGATGCACACGATCACAACCCTGCCCTGCAGAATGCCTTTCAAAGTCATTCACTTACCTTAAAAACAAAGGTTTCTCTTAATAGCCGTGCATCCGGCGAATCTCCCAGCAGAAAATCTAGGAAGCCCTGCATCATCCATGACCCATTAGTCTCCCCTGGATGCACCCGTGCTGTGACTACCACTGCTCGCTTGCTCCTTCGCTCCTGCCAGGTGCCACAGGGTGCTGTGATGGTCAGTGCATACACAGCATTTCCTGCCAGACTGCGGCACAGGACCCGCACTTTACAGTAAGCTGCCCGAACTGGGTCTGACATCACACTACGAAGGTAGCACTGGAGGTCTGAGTAGGTGTAGGGGTAGCAGTGGGCTAAGTAACAGGTGTCTTTTTCATAAGGAAACTGGAGCGTCCAGGTAAGGGAGTAAAGCGCCTTGCCCTCCTTTTCACTGTGATTCCGGTAATACCTTAATGAAGGTGTCACAGAGTGTCATCAGGTATGTATAGTCTACTTATATACACCATGGCTTACAAAAATATCAGAAATTCCAAACTCACCGAATGTTGCTGCCCACACGATGCCAACCTTCGCCCTTCAGCCACGCAGCAAGGTCAGAGTACAGCAGCGGCCGCATGCCTGCTTCATACAGACTGCTGGATTTCATCAGGTTGACAATAGTGAAACGATAGGTGACGTCTGCCTTCATATTGCCCACGCGGAAGTAAAACCACTGTGTATGCTTTGTGGTGTACATGTCATTGCGCAAAGTGAGCTCATAGTCATATACACCACTAAAAGAGAAAATAGCACTCATTATGCTTTAAATACACAGAAACATTACAGTGAAATTCTCAAAAAGCCCGAAATAGGAAACTCTAAACAGTGCTGGAAAAAGAACCACCTGTGCCTCAGTTTAATGAGGAAACCTACTTCTGAACTGGTATCATCTTATGTTGGGCAAATCAGATAAAAGTTTTTTACTAATAAATCCAATGAATAAATTAATACAAAGTTTTGGGCCACTTACACTTGAACTGCTTTTTGGAGATTACCACTCTCGAATCGAGACTCAAAAGACAAGGTGGATGTTGCCTGGTTGTTGGCACAAGATGTGGGTCCCTTTATAGGCTCTCTGCGTCCACCAACACGAGAGCGGGTGAAGTAGGATGTCTTTGTGGCTTAAGAAACATGGGGGGGACAGCCTTAAGAATGGTGGTTTCAAACTACAGTAATTGGTAAAGTGTGAAATAAATAAGTTAGAAATTGGCATTCTGTAAATCGTCGCATAAGAAAGCTATACTGTTCAATATTGTTTTTTGATTTAAAAAGTCACAGCAATAAAGAACAAAGTTCATCTTACCTGAATCTATACAGTAGACAGTATTTCCTTTTTCTTCTCCAACCGGCACTGGGGTGCGTTCATGGCCTGTCTGTTGGTAAAATGGCTCTGGTTCAGGAGGGTCCCATTCTAGAACAAAGCATAGGTGGACAATTAGATGAAGTAATTCATCCCAGCTCATATTGTTTGGTAGTCCATAATCAAAACTGTGACAGTGACCAAACTGCTAAAATCAAGTAATGTCTTTGGGACAATGTATGGATTAAAAATATATACGAGCCAGGAACAGGATACCTATGTGACTGATTTTGTCACAGATGACTTCGCATTCAACAGGCCAGCGAACACCCTGGAAGGGGCTGGAGGTAGAGGGGATAGTAAAGAGGTCCAATGGTTCCCTCAGGCGAGGGATTGGCCGTCCACCTTCAAAGTCAATTAGCAGCTGCCGAGTCCTGAGATACTTCTCCACATTGAAAGAGACTAGAAAGATAACACAAAAGTACATACAAAGTGAAAACATGAATAAAGTGAACAATTCCTAGTCATACTCTCCCACACCACACAGTTCACACTGGAACACACATACTGACAGCAAGAGAAGAAATCTGAGAAGAAGACTCATCACTTATTGCTTAACTAGTGAATTAAGCGTGTAATTGAGAGGCACTCTACATTTACTGTAATGGTTCGTCTTCCTTTAATTAGTTACCTGTTGTAAGTGTGTGAATTTTTCATAAAGGCAGTTAATTCCAACCTGGAATTTGTTAAGTGACTCAAATGTATTGTAGGATGTTACCTAACAGGTCAATACAGCAGTTGTTTGCTAACAACAAAAGACAGTGTATAATTTCCAGTGTATAATTTTACAGATGACTAAATGACTAATTAATCAAATTCCTATTAATAGCCTGTGAAAGACATGAAGAAGGAAATATGTGGAAATTGATAACAATGAAAGACAATTATTAACAAATGAAACAATGTCATTGTTAAAGAAGACTTATCTAGAAATGTCCAAGAACAGTACTAAATGACCATCTGCACAAAAGATGTCTGTTGAGATGCAAGATGTGTTGAGATGTGTCCTTGTGCAGAGCTCTGTGTAAATATTGTAAGGTTTTTTTTATTTTATAAGGACAACAACAAAACTTGCATTGTCCCTGAAGTGGTTCTGGCTCCCCCTCCAAGTCTGTGCTGTCTGCAGGTGAATGGATGACATCTGTGACCAAAGATTCATGCGTGCGTTTCCATGTCCTACTGGTTGAGACTGTTGCCGGAAGAGATGATGAACTCTGGCCTAGAGACCAAAGTAAACATTCAATTACGTACCCAGGTGCTCCTATCACATGTTAAACTGCTAAATGTAAAATACTGAATTCAGCATTGCAACAGAGATGTGCTCCGAGTTTAACTCAGATACTTCACCACAACAGTACACAGCTTTCCCAAAAACTGAACCCTGTAAAAACATACTGCTACTCTTCATTGAAACAAGAATACTGAGGCATGTTGCCAAACAAAAAGCACAGACTCACCAGTAAAGAGGCCATAATGCTTCAAGTGTTGCAGAATGAATTTCTCATAGGGGTCATCGAGGGCCTTTTATCATTACCAATAATAAGAAAACAGAAAATTACACATGAAAGCCACATATAGAGAAATAATGAACAAGTAAACAGACAGAATTATCTATTGAAACCACCAGACTGAAAACTTATCTATTATTAAAACAAAAAAAGGGTTTCATAACAAAGTACGTTCAGCATGCAGTGAAAAAGTACACCTACCTGCATTTCACTGCTAACCCTAACTCTAACCCCTAACCCTACACATTTAAGTCACATAGAGGAAAAAAGAACAAATAAACGAACAGAATTATCTATTAAAACCATCAGACTGAAAAGTTATTCGTGTAGTTACTTTAGTCTTCACTGAGTTATATCTCTATAACAGCCTGTTACTAATAAGAGCTTCACTGTGCAGTGTAACTGCTCGTTTCTCTCTGCATGACAGGACTCTCGAATCTTACTAGAGAAATCCACCTTTAGAGGACGAGTAGCCACTGCCTACTCTCACAGTGTATATAAGGCTACATATGTATTTAGTCTATTACTGAAATACAAAGAGTTTCATGTCTTAGTACAGACGGCATCCAATGAAAAAGAACTTACCTGCATTTCACTGCCCAGTTACCAAGCATGAGTTATAAATTAAGTTGATTCATCCCTACTTGGTTAGCTTAGCTTATCTGATGTTAGCCAGTCAGTTATGAAGATGTGAGTTAACGTAAAGCGAAGTAACCGTCCGTCAGCTAGCTGGCTAACTTTTCAAACACCTTCCACGACCTGCCTCAAAGTTATTACATTCACATACAGCTAACTAACGCCTGACAACAGAACTAGAGGTTAACACAGGCGCATATCTGACCCTGCCTGTGGCTTTACTAACCGTGGTTTACCAGCTAACGAGGCGGTTTGGCTACTAGTTATAAATCTTATCGTAGTTGCTAAGCAACTGACGTCGTTGTGGCGTCGTTACCATGGCTACCAAGCGTATTTTCCGTGGGAGCCAGCAGTAATGATCGGAGAAAGTTCTATCAAATGTTCGTCTAAACTAGTACTGTCAATTAAAAATTGAGTCCCTAACTGTATATTTATAGGATTAGTATCTTTAGTTACATTTATAGTTCATTATATATTTATGAAAATCATATAATATTATCAAAACCATGCCAGATAAAAGTAAAGAATAAGTATATCTAATATTCTACTTGGTGTTTTCAAGGTTTGTGGTATGTTATTTACAAGAGCAGTGTTAAACTGTCCTAAGTCTACAATTATAAATACACAGTTCAGTGTCAGTTTTGTATATAACGTTTGAAGGAGTGTCCGACTCACCAGCTTGTTTTGGGGAGCAAAAGAAGGCAGAAGGAAAAGTACTTACAACAGCATTTTTCATGATTTTCATTGAGAGATAAGATACACACCCATTGCAATAAAATAAATTTAAAAAAAATAAAAAATCACATTGATAATTTTGTGCCAGGATTGATTCTTAAAAGTAAATGCCATGATCAGAAGTGTCAGTATTTTGTCATACCTACACATCACAAGACTGCGGCTCAGAAGGGTGTGGTTTATAGGTGATTTATATGTCGCTTTTCAAAGGCAGGTGTATCTGATTAAAAGGCTCTTTATATAAAAAGCAAATATCTGTTGACATGTTCTTTCCAGTTAATCTTTATAGAACCACTAAACAAATCCTAAAGTACACAGATGGAAAAAAATGTATTCTTTATTTACAACATAGAAAACTTCACAGGCCCCCATTTCTTGTCAAGTATACAACTACAAAGAACACTCCAGTGAGAGATGTACAAGTGACACTGCAGTAAAACAGACAAAACATTCAGAGGAGTTGAGGAAAACTGAAGCAATTGGCACATACACAGAGATGACTTCTCTGCATGCAGACTGACTTAAGAAAATGGACACACTGTTAGTCCACTTAGGAAGCATTAAACAGTGGGAATGGTTGCAGTTAGGAAGATCATTTTACCTAGTCAAACGTGCACAAGATCTCTGCACCGGAGTGACCAGGCTATAGATCATTCTTCAGGAACCCAAATAACTTAATTCTTATTATTAAGTTATTCTAAGTTATTCTTATTTTTCGCATAACGTCATCACATATATTCTAAGAAGAACGTGGTGGGGAAACTGCTGCACAGTGGTTCTTCAAATGTCATCCACAAAACATGTACATCTCTGTAGTAGAAGTAAAAATGCTCTAGATCATTGGGGCTTCATCTCCTAGACTTTGAAGTGTCCATCCATTTTTGGAACATCCCTTAATGTCCACAGTGAACAACCTTTGATTTAAGGCTCAAGAATCCCAGAAGTAACTGTGCCCATCACCAAAATAGACCTAGTTCATGTCTACCAGTAGTCTCACTGTCAGACCACAATGAAATAAAAGGAAGGCAGTTTTGAGAATGAATGTTCTGACATTTTTGATTAGTGAGAGGGGTCTACAAGTAAACAATATGAAATAAAAATACTATTTACAATTGGGGGCCACTTTACAAAAGCAGAAACACACCTTTGCTTAAGATCTTTTTACAGAAAAGTTTGTCTTTCAAATGCAAGTCTTACAAAGGGCTTGAAAGGAAGATGATGATGATGATCATGATGATGATGAGGTGTATATATTAAAAGGAAAACAAAAACATTCATTCAGTTTGCTCCAGTTCATCCTATGGGAGTCCAAGACAAGTCCTAAGTCCAAGACAAGTCTAGTCCAGATGGAAGTGTCTCAAGTGACCATGTGCGAGTTAGAAAGGTAATTACAGATGTTATGAACTCTGCATCATCTTCCTCTTTTTTAGGAGCCGCTCCCTCCAGTCATCAGGAAGGGCCTCAAAGTTGGCATTCTTTACCGCCTTTCCTCTGCAAATGTAAGATTAATAACACTGTAATTGTACTGCCAATAGACTCAATTTAAAAAAAAAAAAAAAATTCAAGCATCAAAGCTAATTCTTCTTTAACAGACTTACGAGGCAAGCTGTTGCTGTTTCCACTCTTCAATGCGCTTGTTGTTCAGCTGGTCTCGATCTTCATCACTAGAACTTGACTTCTCCTCTTCATCCAGTTCTCTTTGAATGCTCTGCCATTTTTTCACCAGAGATGGCATCTTTGTCTTACTCTTTTTCATCTAAGATCAAAAATCAGGGAGAAATTGAAATTCTTGCCAAAGCAATCAATCAATGAAACATCCTCTTCTATATTTAAAAAAAAAAAAAAAAAAAAACCACACACACACACACACACACACACACACACACACACACACACACACACACACACACACACACACACACACACACACAGAAGAATCACAGAACGAGATAAACTAACTCAGTAACCCACCTTGTCTTTCTTTAGCTTCTTAGTTTTGTCCACAAGCATTTTCCCAGATGTTGGGTCATTTGGGGGCTGAGGTGCTGGCGGTGGAGGTTGGGAGGGTGGGGCTGGCACCGGTGGAGCTAAATTCTCTAATGGCAAAGGTGGTACAGGTGCTGCTGGAATTCCCCAGTAAGCATTTCCAGCCATCACAGGGGCTGAGGGAACATTCAAGTTATTTATGACCGTTAGTTCATCGTTTCGTTTGGATGAAGCCAAATGAATAAATACTCAAAATTTGCAAGCCTCCTCTCTCACCTGAACTGACAGTAGGTTGGGTATAAAGTATAGGACTGCTCCCAATAGTGATGGCCTTATGTGGCTGTGCTGAGCCTGGAGCTTTCCGCTTCTGAGCTTTTTTATCTGTGGTTACTTGCGCCGCTGCTGCTTCATTGGCCTGGGGAAGACAAATGCTTAAGCCTTAATGTACAATATAAAGGAAAACTCCCTTCTATAAAGAGCACATACATTATACTTAGTAAAGTAATCAACACACCCTGAATTCTTCTGTTCCAGGAGCAGGTGGCTCAGCATCCTCATCTTCCATTTCTACTTCCTCAATCTCCCCATCATCACTGAGGGGTGGGGGAGGGGGCGGAGGGGGCGATTCTGGTGGTGGTGGTGGTGGAGGCGGCTGCTCTACAGGAGGAGGTGGTGTTTCTGGTGGAAGCGGAGGTTGATGAGCAGACCAGTAGGCCTGGGTTTCTCCAAACGACACTCCTGATGAAACAAATGTGGTCATGATCTTTTACTCACTGTTGTTCATCAACATCCTCAATACTGGATACATCATATCCAGCTTGGAGCCAATACTGCCAACAAATATTTACCAAGATACAAGCTGGTGAAAACATTGCATCAAGAAAGAGTTGTGCAGAGGATGGATTTGTTTCTCGCCCTGTTGGCCCTCAGCTCCCCTCTGGCCTTTTGCTAACAGTTCTTTAACGGATACCTACCTACAAGACCACTGGAGACCTCAGCAGGCAGATGACCTGCATTTCCCGGGACAGCTGCAGAGGGCTGAGGAGCCTTGCCATCCTC
This sequence comes from Semaprochilodus insignis, assembly GCA_034552555.1. Classification (NCBI taxonomy): domain Eukaryota; kingdom Metazoa; phylum Chordata; class Actinopteri; order Characiformes; family Prochilodontidae; genus Semaprochilodus; species Semaprochilodus insignis. The sequence continues at coordinate 48,089,161 of CM067474.1, read as the reverse complement.
TTCTTCCTCCACTACTGGAAATTCCCACTGGGAAGCATTCGTCCGGTCATTCACATAGAAGTACCGCCTGTGATCTCTAGAGGTGGAGAAACAAACACACAACAAGGTCTTACCAACTGGTCTCTAAACTGAGCTCAAGAACATGAGACCCATGGAGATTAAAAAGGAGTAGGGGGTCTCTAGCTCCCCATTGGGGGAAAGTTGAGTTGGGGCTCACTTTAAGCCCAAGAGAGAAGCCAGATTGGAAGGGGGACACTTGTGATGGACCCACCTTATTCTCAAAAACAAACAAAAAAAAAATATTACAGCAAAGCCTGAAATTGTTTATTGAAAAACAACAACAGTCACAGCAATACTCACACAGAAAAAAACCCACCCGAGATGCCTTTAAGACATCTTCAGCAAAGGGTAAAAGAAAGAGCATTTATACAATCATCAAATGGTGCATGGAAAAGAAAACAGTAAACAAAGTAGATTGGTCTGACCTTCAGGCTCCAAGGGAAAGGCACCGTCTTCGCTTTAACAGATGCTTGTGTGACACGCTGCTTCCATGTGGTCACTCTGTGTCACTCATTCTCCCATCATTTTTGGCCAGTCCTGTAAAGTTCAAAGCTCTTGCACGTGCAAGCACCTTCCTAAGAGCTAATGAACCCCTCTGTCTGATTTTGGGGTGACAGGGCTCATCTCTTTGGGGCTGCCAGGCTGGCTCTTTACAGACGCTCCCTTATACCATAACTGTGTCTTTCTCCTCGCTTGGTGATTTTCCCCCCAAACACTATCAGTCAGGTATTTGCCATGTAGCAGAGGTAATGTAGTCAATCATCACATGAGAGGGATGAGAGTTAAGAGTTTTTTTTTGTTTTAGGGAGGGGGTGGCGTGATAAAGATGTGAAAGGTAAGGAGCGCGTACCTGTCCCAGTGGCAGGACCAGCCCTTGGGAGTGGCGTTAAGTTCGTAATGTTTTATGTGCTCAGCGGCTTCCTGCAACCTGCGACGAAGATAATTTCCATTCAGTGCACCTTCTCGCCAATCTGCTATCCGTGTCTAAAGGAGAGAGAAAATCACATGTGAAAATTCACAGCATATGCCATCTCAGCAATGATGTCTGCAAGTGAATGGTTTGGAGCATCATATGCAAAAGAAAACAATAAAAACAGCTCACTGCATCCATGTGGTCATTTAATTAACTGCAGCAAAACAACAAACATACTCGAGATTACATGTCAGTGTCATTACTTTTATAGCAATATAAACTAATAGAATGTGAGGTTTCGGGGTACGTAAAACTCATTCAGCTTACGTACACTTGCAGAGGTCACACCCTAAAAAGTGACGTGTGAAATAACAATTGTTTTACCCATTTTAGCACCGTCACTGTTTTCTGAACCTCTATTAAAAGCACAAAATATGTCATACGTTACTGGGTCCAAAAATGTTTTAACAAATTTGGTCTTAAAAGTAACACAAAGTATGTCGTCTCCAACAAAACACGCCGGGGTGACTAGTTAGAATGTAATGTAACATCTTTGTTTTAAGTGCACAGGAAACTGTAATACAGACTGCTCTTACCTCCGTTTGTAACAAAAGCAGCTGAAAGTTAGAGATGGCCTTTTTGTTGATTCCCAAGAATTCCATTTTGCTGGTTAACGTATTTGCAAGCTCTCCGATCTGAAACTGATTAGAGAATTTCAGCAAAATTAAAGTATGGTTTTGCTCAATTGTGTTGTGCAATCTATTTCATCATTATAAAAGCTTATTGTAATTCTCTTAATCTTATTTTTTCATCATATGCACTAAAATTTGAAATGTAGTAATGCAAGACTTACTTTGAGGTCTGCTGTATCCTCCTCTGGGGCTTTGGGTACAGTTTTGTCCTTTTCTTCTTTTTCCCTTTGCTTGTCAGCTGTTTTGGAATGTACTAGACAAAAAAGGATAAAAACACACATACAAACTTACATACTGGCAACTTACAGTAAACATGTTAAAGAATAAACATTTATTTAAAAACATTATTCAAACAGAACAACAAAAACAAAACTGTTGAGTATTAATCATGTATTTTTCCTGTTTGGTGTTTCTTACCCATATCTACTTGTTCTGGTGTGTCACATCCTGCCTTATCAGAGCCTCTGCTGTTTGAGTCAGGGCTCTGAGCACGAAGAAAAGCTGTTTTCCACTTAGTTTTCTTCAAAAGGAGACCCCTAGAGCCCTCCTGACTGGCCTCTGAACATGGGCTGGAACCACCAGCACTGACATCACCTTCCTCCAATGCTCGAAGCTCAGCCTGTGGAGACAAGAGATTGAGTACTGCTTTGTCCTGTCCTGACTTCTATGTGAACTTTTTATGAAACCAAAGTTAAAACTACTGAGTAGCTAGTCTGGCACCTTTTTTCTTTCTAATGCAAGCTCCAGTTCCATGGTATCTTCCTCTGTTTCCTCTTCTCTATCAGAGTTTTCAACAGAGTGGTTCCTACTCTGTTGGTGAGGGGAGCTTTCTACATCACCAACAGCAGGGGAGCCTGAAGGGTGAGGGGCATCGCCCTCAACCTCCTGGACATTTTCCACTTTCTCCTCCATGCCCAGAACCTTCATCCTCCATTTCTCTTCTGCTTCTTTCACTTCAGCTGGTATGAGTGGTGCAAGGAGAGAGGCAGCCACCCCCCTCCTCTCCTCCTCATCACTGGTTAAAGCTACCACACTCTCAATAACTTCCTGCATATCAGCACAAAACAGGGAATTACAAACCATTAAAGTAGATCAAACTGTTAACAACAAATGTATATACACAAGCAACAATAGTATACACATGGAACTAAAGGAAAAATGAAAAACATGCCTTCTTTTTTGGTTCCTTCTTAGATGTGGTAGTAGACAAAGCAGAATGCTGTTCAGGATGACCCTCTGTATGATGAGACATGCCACTGCCATTGACAGCTGAGCTGTGGAATATAAATGTTCAGTTGAAACAAATGCGGTGTGTGTCTAATCTTTCAAGTGAAAACTTGGGCATGTTTTCAATAATCCAATAAGCCATTTGGGAAAACGTCTCTGGAGGACAAATGTGTATCAATTTTACAAAATGTCTCCTTAACTGAACTCTCTTAGTCAAAACTCACCTATCTGTGTACTGCTGAAGACTCTGCATCTGGTCTGCCAAGTAGTGGGGAAGCTCCCACGCAACCTCATTAGTCTGGGTATTCCAATAGTAGTAGCAGCCCGTGTTCTCATCCCACACCTCCTGCCAATCACCCATCTCAAGCCCAGCTAAAAGAAATCAAAAGGAGCAGTGTACTTTAGGATTGCAAGTAACCATTTCTTAACAGTATTACTATAGAGAGTAAAAACAGTGTTCAGTCAACACAATTTATTTTCATAAAGAATATGCTGTTCTAACCAATACAACAAGAATACACCAAATAAGTAACTACTAATAAATAAGACACAATTACTTGAGAAGCACACACTAGAATACACACTAAAAACCCACCTCCTGCCAGTGAGTACTGTGTGTTGTACTGAAACTCTTGTGCGGAGCCATTCTGAACATGGGTCTGCGGTTCTGTCTTGGGTTCAGGACGTGGAGGGGTAGGTGCAGGAACACTGGGTGTTGAATCATCAGTCTGGACTGGCTGAGTGGTGATGGCATCAATTTCCTGCAACAGGGATTGAAAAGGAAAGCAGATGGGATTAGCAACAGCTGTATCACCTATATAATCTAGTCATTATAATGAGAAAAATGGGAAAATTAGAGCTTCCAATTGAAGCTGTGCAAAAGCAGAGAACACATCAACACAAGACAACTACAGAAAGAACATTAAAACAAACAAAGCATACTCACAGCCATAAAACTGGCTAGGGTGCTATCAATATCTGCAGACCGATTGTGCTTTCCCTTTGAGGTAGAGCTGGTTTCAGATGCATCTTCCTCCTCACTGTCCTCATAGGCACCCAGCAATGATAAGCCCTCTGCAAAATAAATACAGTGGAACTTGACTTCATGCCAAGACAACCCTTTCTGTGAAGAGTAAATAAAAGACTCCAGACTCCATTTACTTCAATTGTCATCATTGGATCGTTAGCTGCCGCGAGCAGGCCTTATATCTACATGGTATTTCACTTACGTGTTGCCTTCACAGCTGGCATCTTCATTTCAATGTTCAGTTCTCTATGGTCGTCAGTGTTACCCTCTGGCTCCTCTGCAAGTTAAAAAAATAAATAAATAAATAAAAAAGGGAAATTAAAAAAAACAAAAACAAACCCACATGTAATCATACCAGTAAACTTACAAGAAATAGTACATACTGATTCCAACATTATACTAACAGCAAAACACATCAAATGTGCCAACACGTTAGAAAGACACAATACAGTAATTCGCTAAGCAGTTGCCTGACTAGCCAGTCTGAAGCCACAATATGCTTTACAAAATATTTTTCATGGATACATCCATCACTTAGAGAAGACTGATAACAGCATTTCATTAAAAGAAAATAGAATTAAATATTCATATAGAGTTAAATATCAGTTTTATATCAAAACCACAAATGGTTGCTATTTTAATTATAGCCTGAATTACCAACAACCAAGAATATTGTTTTAACAAGTTTTAAGTGAAGAATTTTAACAAAACATCAAGCTTGTGATCTGCCTTTCGATCAGCTGATCAGAAGCAGTCAAAACCAAATAAACACACATGTGCTGCACACATAACAGAACTAGATTTAACTCACAGTTTGGCACAATAGACAGAAAATAATCACCATCACAATACAGGCCAGAATCCAAATGAATTTTTTGTTTTTCTGCTAACTGGTAAGAACAGAGAAGGGCAATACAGCAAAATCGTAACATTGAAAAAAAAATTTTTAAAGCATCGCAATGATACATAGCATGTCATAATATTTTTTTCAAAGATCAGATGAAAGAAAAGATTGAACCAGTACTGCTACACTTAAAAATAAAATTTAAAAAAATCTGTCAAAATCTGTGAACACAATGACTCTGAATGACTCTCAATGCTGACATTTATTTTTAGGCGTCTGTTGACACGGATTTCATTTTGATGTTGTATGGCCAAAAGTAAGAGAATGTAAGGGTGGGAGATACCGCAACAACATGACCTCAAAATCCCTGAAGACATTTTCAAGATATGTGACATGTATCACAATATTCAGTTGCTGGGGTTGAACAAGTAGAAACAGTAAGAGAAACAGAACCGGTAGAGCCACATTCTTTAAAAACACCACGATTTCTGTTCAATGTTTCACATTCACTGTTGCACTACAGACAATTAGACAGAACTAATTATCCTCTCCTTTCAGTGAAACACCCACAAGATTTTATGGTATAATTTATCACAGCAGCAATAAAGAGATGCATACACATATACATATATGTGTATATATATATATATATACACACACATACATACACATATATCCATATATGTGTATATATATATACACACACATACATACACATATATACATACATATATGTATATATACACACGTATATACACATACATACATATATATAAATACACATATATATATACATACATACACATTATATATATATATATATATATATATATATATATATATATATATATATACACACACACACATATATACATATATATATATATATAGAGAGAGAGAGAGAGAGAGAGAGAGAGATTGACAGTATTTTTAAAGTGCCACTACTGGCTGGTTCTGTGTGATCAGATCAAACTTCTCAAACGGTATATAAACCGGATTCACTCCGTGAATCGCTATGCTGTGTTTCACCATGTTTCCCACCTCTCCTGAGTAGTGCGGTGCTGTGCTTTGTGTAGTACGCCGCAGCGTGCGCCGTAACAAACACGCATTCACTTAGTTTGAAGTCAGTTTTAAATGCTTCTTCACATTCTCTATTGGGCAGCTAACTTGATTTCCACACATCTTCAATGTAACTTAGTCTCTACAGAGTGAATTTAATCATATTAGCAACGTTAGTTCGGTGTCTTAGCTAGCCAGCTGGTTAGCAGCTAGCTAGTTAATCTAGCATGGTTCGGTGAGTGAGATGTTTGTTCACGGAGTTAGTTATTTGTACTTACTTGCTGTATTACCAGCAGACGCTGGTAAGCAAAGCGCTAATAGTGTTAGCTGTTAATGTTAATGTTATCCACCTGGTTGAGGTCGAGGTCGAAACTCACGGAGATCGCAGTCAAGCTAACGTTAGCTAACGTTAGGTAAGGTTAGCTAGCTGGCTAACATAAGGGTTAATTAACTGGGCCTGTCAAACGGAATAAGCGTTAAAATAGCTGAAAAGGGGAGCATTTCGTTACCTTCAGACCCAGAAGCTAATGCTTCTTCTCTTCCTGCTCCGGTTCCGCTGCGAGGCCCTGGTGGAGAAAGCTGTAGAATCGTTCGCCGGCCCGTCCCCGTCCGGGTTTTCTTTCCCATTACGGTTACAGTCTACGGAGGCGCTGTATGGTAATGGAGCCCAGCTAGCGACAAAATGAAACTCGGTCAGGCTGCGTGAAGGCGGCGCCATTCGCCTGAATACGCCTTTCATAATAAAAGACCCAGCGCACCTTCACGTTTGTGCTTTTACTGTTCGCAAGGCACAAGCAAAATATATAATGTACTAAATGTGCTATATAATAATAAAATATTAGTAAATATTTACTTGTTGGTTACCCAGCGTGCTGTTATCAGGGCTTCTCAGAGCTTCTTCTTTTTAACCCTCACAAGCACGAAATCAAAATAGAAATCAAAAATTTTATCTTGTCAGTTCACCCTTAGTAATATGAAGCACAATTTATGATTTCTTTTCATACTTCTTGTAAACATCTTCAGAGTTTTGGTTACATCACCATGCACCAATAAAATTGCATAATAATAACATTAAATACCCAAACAGGAGACAGGACGTTGTGGAGAACCACTATGCATATGGTTCCCAAGACTCAGAATCAGCTTGACAGCACTTAATAATGATAATGTAGTGTCCTGCTACTGGCTCACCCAGGTTCTCGGGGCCGCAAGTAAAAACACTTTCCTGTAAGTAAGTTGTTGTTGTTTGGGCTGAGAGCACCTTCCACCATGACTGAGAGAACATGCTCCACTAGCTCCGAGGCCCTCCACATACAGACATATGTCACGGCACAGAATGAAAATGCATTATGATCATGGTCCATTCATTCTGACATTGACTTCAGTAACACTCCAAACCAGTCTATTCTCATAGTCGTCAACAAATGGAATTTCATACTGAAGGCTGGGGGAGAGAGAGAGAGAGAGAGTGAGAAAGAGAGAGAGAGAGAGAGAGAGAGAGACAGAGAGAGAGACAGAGAGAGAGAGAGAGAGACAGAGAGAGAGAGAAAAAACAAAACATAATCTCACAAAAGCTTATGCATATATTAATATACCCTCTGGAGCAATACCAGTGAATGTCATGTATTTTGTATTGTAACACGTGTAAACACTTTAAGAGACCAATAAGTTAAATTTATAGCTGTGCAGAGAGAACAGTATCCATTCAGCTCTACCACAGACCTGGAGCAGCAAGAAAGATGATAAAAACCTATTAAAGGTCTTACATCAAGATGGAGACCCAAATCTGTCACATGAAACATGCATTATTGAGAAGATGAGGTGCATTGTTAGAATTTAACAATCCATCATTGAAATATATTATCGTATTTAAGACAAGAGAATCTTAGAAAGCAGAGGTTAGTTCATACCCGAAGTCAAGGCAAGATAAAGCCAAACTACTTATCGATATTTTATAGGCCTTTATTTACAATTTAATTGTTTCAGATACAACACTTGAATTAAACAGTAGTATTATTGCATCAGAAAGTATCTTATAACACCACATAATGACATATTGAATATTGAAATTGATATTAGAGTATTAATGTTTACTGTCTTACCACTTGCATATCATATTGTGAGACAGAGAATAAGCATTTTGATCGCTCTTCTACTTGTAGCACTCGTATTATTCGCTCTCTGGGCCCTGTCCTCTCACCTCTATGGTCACCTCAGCTGCCTTTACTTCAGATTCATTACTTTCATCTTCAGAGCAGTCAGCCCACCTACCTACCCGCCTCACACCCTCCCCTACCGACGGTGCATTAACGCAAGGGTTGTGGTCATAGATGACCAGCTTCAGTCCCCTCAAGTGGGTGAGTGTTGGAAAACGCCGTATACGGTTCCGGTCTACATCAATCACTTCCAAATAGTGCATTTCTAGGAGCACTGGTGGAAATTCATTCAGCATATTTCCTGCTAGCCAGATGCTTCGGAGCTCATTTAACCTGACCAGCTCACCAGGCAAGCTACGAAACTGATTGTAGCCCAGATGAAGGGTCTTGAGGTTGGGAAGTTTACAAACAACACATGGGAACTTCATGAAACAGTTGGTTTCCAGCCAGAGCGTCTTTAGTTCAGTCAGCTGAGCCAACTCCTTCGGCAGTTTGTAAAGCCGATTATTCCCGAGGTAGAGGATGTTGAGCTGCCTCAGGCTGCAAACAACTGAAGGCAGTTCCTCGAAACAGTTGAAGTCCAGGGCCAGAAGCTGAAGCTTTTGCAGGTTGTGGAGCTCAGGAGGAAGACTGCTCAGGTGGTTATCACTCAGGTATAGTTTAACAAGTTCACTGAAGGCACAGGCTCTAATGGGAAAGCGACGCAGCTGGCGACTGCTCAGGTCCAGAGTACAGTCAAGGGGCATCTCCTGCAAGTCCCCCACCAGGTATCTCTGGCATCTGTCTGAGGGGATGAAGGCCGCAACTCCACGAACGACATTTCCCATTATTCCAACCCACATTCATGATCCCTTCATGAGGAGAACAGATATAGAAGTAGAAGAGCTCATTAACGGAAATCCAAAATAGATCATCCTTTGTCATCTATAGTTAATGACTTGGTTTAATTGGGTCAGTAAGCATTGTTAAAGGGGTCCATAGAAAACTGAACTATTTTACTTTTTCAAATTTTAACAAGTTTTAACATGTGGCATTCACTCTTCTATCCATGTAAGCTGTCTTTATTGTTTTTGTGATGTCACAAAAACAACACATTTATATATATCCACCTATTCAGCCTACTACAATGTAGCCCCGCCCACTATATATATAGTCACAGTATCAGTCACAGTTACAAAAACACCCGTTTCAAATCTAAGTGATAAAAAGATAATGGGAAATGGTCCCCAGGGAGAAGATCAAATACACGGAAAATGTAGGATATGGACCCTTTAACACAAAAGCTTAAATCATTACATTAGTTTCAATATTTTGTTTGTTTACAAATGTTTACAAATTGACTGTAATGGTTTTAAATCTTAGTAAAGCAATGTAGGCAAAAGCAATAAATGGCATTACTTACTGAACAGCTGGAGAGAGTCTACCCAGGTCCTTCCTTCATTCCTTAACTTGACGGAATCTATTTTTCCATGAGAATGTGGTGTTTGGTGCTCCTGCTCTCTGCTGAAACCTCTGCCTTGCTGACTCCTGAGAGTGCCAAAGATGATCTCCAGCTTGCCCTCCCTCATTCATGTTGTATGATTTCCCAGGCTATGGAAGGCGGAGCTGGCCAGTGGCAGTGATAAGTAAGAAGTGTCCTATGAAGGAATGTTGGGGGGTTCAGAACCCCTCCTCCATGTGCATTTATCTAGCCTTTAACCCACAACCTAACAAGGACTACTTAAGTGGAGCAACGCAACTACGTCTGTCACTCACTGCTAGAGTCAGTCAATATGCCACAACAGCCCACAACATTTGCGATTGGTTAAACTCAACAGGCACAACAGCAGATAATAGTCATATAAGGAAAGTAAGATGACATGATGAGAAAATAAAACAATATGGAGACTTTCAGGGGAGGTGAAACAAATAAATCCCGTCTGTGGACCAAGGACTGTTTTCTGGCCAAAGTTCCTTTAGTCCTCGCCACAGATAATCTCCCAGTTATTTCCTGTATGAGGTAATCCCCCATATAACTAATGTCTTTTATATGCAGATTAAATTCACCTCTAACTTCCTAACACAGTGGTGGTTTTCTCTCTTTAAGATGAATTCCAATTCCATTTAAGGTGATTAAATGATTAAGATGTAAGCAAAACTATTTAGAGTGTCGTGATATGACATGCGCCGTTCTAGAAAGTCAGACTTGCTCACAGTGGTCATAATAGGAACCAGATGTCAGAAGTCTCTAAAAGATCTATCACAGAAGGGTTATACACAAGACATGTACAAATACTTTGCATATAGATAAAGATCTTGATGTTGTAAGATGTTGTAAATGGCAAAAGGAACAGGGTACGTTTGTGCATTTGGTGTGTGAGTGTGCATCTTTATGACTGTTCTGGGAAGGGTTTCATGTGTGCTGGATAAATGGATTGGAAAAAGTTTACCAGTTTGCCCACAGTTATGTCTGTTGGGCACTAGAGAAACTGTGACACATTTAACCAACGTTGAATTCATGGTTGTTACCACAGGTCTGGTATCAGCTGCAAGGACAGTTTTGAGACAGTGGAAATCTTTTAAAATACCTGACCTGAAGGAATGGGTGGACTTACTGATGGAAACTGCCTTGTATGAAAGTATGTTATGTATGTAGGATATCAGCATGGTTGAAATAGTGAGGTATGGGAAAATTGGAGGTGTAAAACGTCATTGGATGTTTAGCTTGAATGCACTCTTCTTCACATCTGCATTCCTTGTTACATGAGCTTATAATTTATTTAATTCTTGTTTTGTCTATCATCTTGGTCTGTATAACTGTCTAAATAAACTGTGGAAATTAATCAGAAATAATCTGCCTAATAGGGTGGTGCAGTGGGTAGTGCTGTCGCCTCACAGCAGAACAGACCTGGGTTTGATTCCCAGAAGGGTCGTCTGGGGTCCTTTCTGTGTGGTGTTTCCATGTTCTCCTTGTGTCCACAAGGGGTTCCTTCCACAGTTCAAAGACATGCTGCTAGGTGAATTGAAGATGCTACATTGGCTCTAGGTGTGTATGGATGGACTGGTGGCCTGTCCAGGGTGTTTCCTGCCTTCTGCACAAGGAGCAATGGGATAGGCTCCTGCGACTCAGTAGAAATAAGTGGGTTAGAAGCTGAGTGAGTGAATTTTGTGGTAAAGCTTTTCTCTATTTTTATAAAATCCCATTTTTGATTTATGACTGCTTTATTAATGTTGATAATAAAATAGTCATTTTGTTTACTGGTTGTTTTGAATGATGTAAAAAATGGATAGCGCTATGACATTATGACCCCTGGTTCTTTCACTGTAAAGAAATCTGGGCTGGTAAGTTTCTCTACAGTGAACCACTTTACATCAAACCACTCTGAATGACTCTTGTTACACATTTAGGTCAAATGTTTTAAAATCTGCGGAATTATCTTTTAATCACTGCTAGAATAAGGTGACTAACCTTGACATAAGGGTACCTGCAGTAAAAGCACAGAGATGCCCTGATACAGAAAGAAAAGCACCAGTATCTAACACGCTTTCATTGCTATGTAGCTGGCAGCTAGTTGGGAGTCTGTGTGACCATGTGGCAGAGTGGAGAGCTTCCGACAAGAGCTTCTGGCAATGCAGCTTGGCCAGCAGGTCTGCACACACTGAAGGAAGTGTGTACTGGCCTTCACACAGCTGGTAGCACTATAAATCGTTAAATGGCCAAGTCAGAAGACGGGCCACAAATTTAAAGGGCCCATATCAGGGAGAACTGGATTTTCCTCACTTCTTTGAAATCAAAGTGTTTCAAAACATACCATCTACTGCCAAGTCCGTACAGCCCCTGTGTGGAAATTATATGTCCGTATGATGCCATACAGACTGCTGATGTCACAAAAACAACGTTCTCTAAAAAACTGTTTTGTGATTTCATTGTTTTTGTGATATCACAAAAACCAACTCATATTGTTGCCTTCAAACAGTGTCAGAAATATTGTATTTACAAAATGGGCACACATGAACATGGGCAGCCCCAGTCGCAGCTCTCCCAGCATAGAATAGAATAGAGAATAGAATCCTTTTATTATCATTGTACTTGCATACAAATGTAGTGTGACACTCTCCAAGAAGAAACAATCAACAATAAATAGAGCAGTAATATACAATATAGAATATAGATAGGTAAGATATTTACGTATAGACAGTGCACTCAAAGTGAGAATGGGAATAAACTACCGCAACAGTTACAATAAAAATATAAATAAATAAGTTAAATAAATACGTGTAATGAGTGATGAGTAAAGTGACTGTGCATGGATGTGCAAAATATGCAGAATGTACATCTGCACGGTGTAATACTCACCGGCAGGAAACTTCGAATGAACCTCAAGTTTATGAGTTGGGGGGATAACAGCAAACCCAACAATAGTTGCTGATACTTGTATTGTAAACTGTCTGTATTTCAGTTATTCACCAGGCAAATATGAACAACGAAGGATAAAATCATCCATACACGAAAAATCAAACGTAGGCACACATTATGTGATACTTCTGGCTTGATAAAATACATTACTCATCTCAGTATCAAGTATTCTCTGATTAGCATGCTGTTGCAGTAATGCAGCAGTTAATACAGTATTGTAAAATTACTCTTTAATTAAAATAAATCAGTTTCCAGCACATCTAATAGGGGAAATACTGAATATTCTAATACTGAACGTGATATTATGTTTTGTGGTATATTATAGATTCTTAAAAGCACAATATGTTTTTTTTTAGTTGATAGGTTTCATGGAAAGATTGGTTTGTGTTGTGTTAACCCCCTGCTAGACAGCAATGTTGTAATTCATTCATTCAGTCCTTAGACTCTTCCTCTCCAACATAAACACGCTCCATAAGGCCACACCACTAACATTAACATTAGCAGACCTATGTATATGGTGGTGTGTCTTTCATACTAAGACAGTTTTCCTAAATTAGATTATAAAAAATCACAACACATCGTCTAGCTTGCAATACCTCAGTGTATCCCAGTATATCAAATCAGGACTCATGTCGTATATCATACCATCAGGCTCTTCTCAATACACAGCCCCAACATCTAACTTGACTCCAAAACCACTTCAGCCCAAATCAGGTATTACTCACAACCTCCAAAGTCATAAATACAAGCTTTCAAGCAGGACTTAAATGAACAGCACAAATCCAGCCTACAGTAATTTGTCCCATTCACACTGTAGTTGTGAAGGAGTGTTTGAGGCTGTACTTGTTTCAGAACGAGGAGCAGTACAGGGCAGCCAATCAGAGCTGTGCTCATGTATCAGTCTTAAAGGCACAGTCACAAAAACAAGCTGCTTAATTCCAAGAGATAAAGAGAGGATGGAAAAGACCACAGAAAAATGAACTATGGATATTTACAGTACATGAAACTACACAGTGTCATACGAGGACCTCGGGGAAAAACAGCATACATGAAAAATGTCAGATATGGGAACTTCAAGGAAACCAATAAGGAGACCCTTTGGTAGATAAATCCATATTAAGCAATTATGAAATTTAATTTATACAAATTTAGGTAATTTTGGGCGAATTATTCACAGTAATTCAGAAGTGAACTGTTACTTTATCTTCCCATGGAATAATCTGGCACCTAACATACACAGAACAACACAGGAATACAAGATAAACAGTGTCAAAATGTCCTATTAGTGCTCTTTTCCTCCTAAGCTAGGCAAACAGGACCAAGGCCATCCTGCTAGAGTAGGGACATCGGCCCAGCAAAGAAAGTATCAAACTGAATGAAACAACATACTTCCATATACTTTCACAAGCCAGAGCTACAGGTACGTCCGTAAGTCATGATTTAAGCCTCTTTCAGGGCCGTGATAGTGTAAAACAGTATGAACTACTCTAGAGGCCAGTGCAGGGTCAGGGGGTAAAGGCTGTTCACCCAGGATTCTCGGCTGCAGGATACACAGCCATCTTGGGTCTACGAGGAGAGGGGAAATTAATGCGGTTAGTGAATTTCTACGTTTATTACCAACAAAAAAACACCCCTACACACGGTTCGCCTCGAATATAACACGAAAACGGAGCCACAGCGCTGGATGAGTTTTAACCTCGCATGTAGGTTGAGCTTAAACAAACCGAGGGATATGTTTGCGAGGATCCGTACGTCTGTTTTTGTCCGAGCTAGCAGCGTTAGCTCCCGTCTGCTATCGAGCTAAAGGGCTTAGCGAGATGCAGGCGGAGAGAGCGGAGCGGGAGGCGCAGTGGCCTAAGCTCCAGTGCCTCGGAAGGATACATTGTTAGCGCTGTTACTAGCTAATGCTAACGCTGCATCCAGTAAGCCTTTAAAATAAGAGAGACGTTCCTGAAGTTTGAAATGGTTCACGGCCTAATAGGGACTCTAGTTAGCTAATGTGGTATCGATTAATCCGTATTTTGTCAGTAGTCGTCGTTCAGCCCTTTTTCTTAATTTGCGCTTAGCAACTTTAGCTCGCTAGCTGATGCTGCTAGCATCGTTTAGCTTTAGCGGGCTAGCTGGTTCGAGCCACGGGCAACAATCGCTCTCCATTTAATTTGCTGACGTTAGCTAGCAGTCTGCTCATACCAGTAGTGTAACTAGCTAGTTAGCTAGCTTAGCTAAGCGACACACAGTTCTCAGGACTCGTTTTAATCTCTTTCTGTGAACTTGAGGATAGCAGGACGTGGTAGAGGATTTGTCTGTATCGCAGTAGTTTTCAAGCTAACAAAATTCAAAGTAGTAGTTCATGGATATAACGTTAGATACCATGTAGCTCGTTGCTGTGGTTTAGTGTAGCCGGACCCCTTACTTGTTATCGTTTGTGCATTAGCAATTAAACCAGTTCACAACTTAGTTTTCTGCAATGCAACTTTGTGCTTACTAATGATATTTGATGTCTGTCAGTGCCAACTGTCAAACTATTACTGCAGGAAGAGTTCAGGTAAACAATAGAAACGGGGTGATGAGGAGCGCATCCTCTTAGCATCTTAGTTCCTCAGTGTCAAATAAGTGCGTTAGAATTGATCATTTTGGACCTGGTTTTGTGTGATCGCTACTTCTGTTTACTTGCTTGTATGTTTACATGCTGAATCTCCTCTGAACAACATCAGGGTAGTCTAATACTTGACAGTGAACAGCTGGGGATAAATGTATTGTGGATGCCATGAGGAAGGGGCCTGTTTTACTGACGTGCATTAAGTCTGGACCTGAACCTTCTAACGTTAATGCATGCAGGAAAACTTTATTTGGGGGAAACTGCCTTTTCGTTTCATGTGGCATTTCTTCTCAAAATGCATGCAATATGTAGATGCATGCATCATAACTCTGTAATTGGTGTAATTTTAAAATGTGCCGTGACTTGTGCAGCGACCAGACCAGTTGCTGAGTTGTAGTATAAAAAGTTGCTTTCTTTTTAATTTTCTAAACTTTTTTTTTTTTTCCCCACAGGTGACGAACGGTATGTTCAGTGCTACGAGAAAGAAGTTTGAGGGGGTCGAAAGTGACTACCCTGATGAGAGCATGTACTATGGCCAGCCGTCGATGTTCCCTCATCGATCAGAGAAGGATGTAAGAGAATGTGTTTCTGGATATTGTCACAGATGTGTAAAGTGTCCCAGTTGACAGTTAGGATTTGAGGTGCAAGATCTAACAAAATTAAAAGCCTTGTGCACCGTCTTTCAGATGCTGGCATCTCCCTCACCATCATCGTCAGGTCAATTGTCGCAGCTCGGTGCAAGTTTGTATGGTCCACAAAGTGAGTGTGTTTTTCAAATTTGACTGTGGGTACTCCGTTAGGGGAAGACTGTATTAGTTCATCTGCAATGTTTTGTTTTTGCTAGGTGCACTAGGCTTCTCAATAAGGGGCATGAACAACAACAACCCTCAGTTAAACCGGAGTTTAACACAAGGTACTCAGTTACCGAGCCATAGCACCCCAACAACAGGAGTCCCCACAATGTCCCTCCATACGCCACCTTCGCCGAACAGGTAGGCCTGCGCGATCTGCTGTTTTTTATTAAAGTCTGTTTTATCTGATGCTTATGACATGCTGATTAAGTATCACATATACCTTCACAGGGGAATTCTACCCATGAACTCCAGGAATATGATGAATCACTCGCAGGTGGGCCAGGGCATGAGCATGAGTGGCAGGACCAACAGTATGGGCAGTTCGGGCCTTGGCAGCCCCAACCGCAGCTCTCCCAGCATCATCTGCATGCCAAAGCAGCAGCCAGCACGCCAGCCCTTCACCATCAACAGGTAAAGCAGCTATTTGTGATGGGGCACTTTACAGTGTCAGGCTAAGGCTAATGCTGCTATTTGTTGGTATCTGTAGTAACTTGATGCAATTATTGGTCACTGTATTATGAGGTTATAGCTCTGTCATGAAATACAGTAAGTGAATCAGTCAGCCAATCAGGGCAGTTAAATAGTAACTGAACATTAATAGTTTTGATTAACCAGTTGTTGTCAGTAGTAACAAACGGCTGTCTACTATCTCTCAGTATGTCAGGTTTTGGAATGGGACGAAGTCAGGGGTTTGGTATGAACTCTTTATCGAACAACATCTTCAATGGGACAGGTGAGTGAGTGATGGAGCTGTTTTGATATCCTGACAGTCATTTTGTGTTTACCACATCCCAAGTGTTTGTTTGTAAATCACAGAAAGCCTGGATGTTTGGAAGTCTTGCTGCCTAATACTGTGGTTTTAATTTAGTCTTTCATGCTCTGTAAGTAAAAGTCTGTTTTGCATGGTCTGTGTTATAGATGGAAGTGAAAACGTGACAGGACTGGACCTCTCTGACTTCCCAGCGTTAGCAGACAGAAGTCGGAGGGAAGGAAATGGCAACCCAACACCGTTGCATAATCCCCTGGCTGGAAGGGCTCCCTATGGTGAGGGATCATTTTACTTGTAATAGAGAACTGACAGTTAAGTTGTCACCAGAGAAAAAGCAAGAACATTAACATGCTATTTTATTTTGACTTGATACCAACAGATGTTGATTTTTAAAATATAATTTTGTTACTGCTAAATAATGCATGTATGTATGTGTGTAAGTATGTCTGTTTATTGTTCTCTCACAGTCGGGATGGTCACAAAGCCATCGACTGAACAGTCACAAGACTTTTCGATCCACAACGAGGACTTCCCTGCACTGCCTGGGCCGAATTACAAGGACCCAACGTTGAGCACAGACGAAAGCAAATCAGTCAGTGTAACTTTGCTTTGACTTTTTGAATCCTTGTAATTACATAATTAAAGAACCAGCTTAGCGTATTTTTGGGGCATGACTTAAAAGATACACTTAAAACGCACAAAAAACTGTAATTTTTCTTTGCTGTTATTCATCTGTTTTGCTTGTCGGGTTACTCTGCAGAACTTGAACTCATCAGCCAAGAGCAGCTCCAGTGCAGATGGCCCCAAGTTCCCAGGTGATAAGACATCAGCACAGAACAACAACCAGCAGAAGAAAGGGATCCAGGTCTTGCCTGATGGTGAGTTTCTGTAGAAACCAAACCTGTAGTATGTTGGGTATTATTTAAAACATTCTGGTGTTTCAGATTGAATAAAAATGTTATTTAAAGCATTCGTGTGAAGGAGCACTTGAGGTTGGCAACCTCTGTTTGCAAAAAAAAAAAAAGAAAAAGCTGTGTCTGGTAGACAGAAGTCCTTTATCATGATGTTTGATTTCCAGTGGTTACATTTTTGAACGTATGAGAGGAACTATGCAGGGCAAACAAATCCTATTCAAATCCAGTACAGTCCACAGTAGTACAGTAATGCTTCAGTGGGAGCTTATGTTCTAACTAACATTTCAGCTTCTGTACTTCTGTAGTAGGCAAATTATAACTGCAGACCAGTTAAATTTATCAGACAAAGATACATTTTGTTCCCCCCCAATAAAAAATGTGATTGTATTTGCCTGCTGTTTTACTTAAATTATTCTTTACATTGCATCTAAGAAGGAAGAAAATTGTCTGGCCTGTTGATGAGCAGCTTGTTGATTAGGAAACAATATAAACACTACTGCTTTTAACCTGATGTTCAAAAGCCAGACATGCTCACAGCAATTACATATCATAATCGGCCTGTAGATATCTTACACCATCTTCGCCAGTAACTTAAAATGGTTTGTTAACCTTTAAATAGTTAATGCACTATGATCAATACTCTTGGCCATTTAACTGTCTGTGCTTTTCACATGTTATCAAAGAAAATGCTGTTAATGCTGTGTTTTACAAAGAGATTTTAGACTAATGGTTATTTCCTAAAATAAATTCAAAATTAATTTAAACCCATATAATTCATCTTTTTAGTATTTTAATTTGTTCTCTGGTGTCTGCATAGAAGTTCTGTGACTTTGGTCATGGGAAAATGGCCTATGGTTTGAAACAAGCTGTTTTTCCTGTTGCTCTGCTCTGATTTGCTGGTTTACAGTGAGGTAACATGGGGATTGCACAGAGAAATCATGTCAGGATAGACAGGAAAAAGAACCTCAGTGTAAATAAGCTAGGTTGTCAAGAGCTTGCTAGTAGCTGACAGCCTATACTAGCTACTTTCTTTCAATCATGACAGAAACAGAAAGTATAGCATTTAGCTCACTATGAACTTTTCAGTTGAAGTGGATAAAAAAAAGTGAATAAAATCACAGCATAGGTGGTACTTGCAGGTTGTGTTTGGCGTTGCGATGCTGCCCCTCTGTTTAGTGTCAAATGCTAATTGAAACCTATTTACAGTGCAAACATGTTTTCCATGGTTTGAGAAATTGTCCATAGTAAAATGTGCAGAGCGAGCAAAATCCTTGGAATTAAAGTTCAAAGTTCCAGGATCATGTTAAGACACTGAGGTTCTGTGTACAGTTCTGTGTACTGAGCTCTCCTTATTCAACTTTACTGATATATGTACAGTTTTTCATTCTATGCCACCTTTAAACAAAGTTAATATTTAGACATCGGGTGAATTAAAACAGTGGATCTGAAAAATAAACAGAGACTAATCCATAAAGTTGATTTCTGAAATAATCATTTGCTCTAATTCTGGTATATCCTCACTTTTTCCCAAAGGCAAAGTGACAAACATTCCTTCAGGAATGGTGACGGACCAGTTTGGAATGATTGGCCTTCTAGCGTTTATCCGGGCGGCTGAGACAGATCCTGGCATGGTTCACTTGGCGCTGGGAAGTGATCTGACTACACTGGGACTCAACCTTAATTCTCCTGAGTACGAGATTTATCTTAGCTTTCATGCATGTTGCTGATTTCTCCCTGTTGGCTCCCTGACTTTGCCCATGACTTGTAATGCTGTCTTATTTGTAATTTTGCTGGTAAGATTTTTCCAGTGGTCTTCTATATCTTTTTGCTACCTCTGACTGTCAAATTTGTGATTGATTTTTCTCCCACAGGAATCTGTATCCTAAGTTTGCATCTCCTTGGGCCTCTGCCCCATGCCGGCCACAGGATATTGGTTAGTATGTGTGTTAGTAATCCGGTGTGTAGTTCAAGATCAGCATAGTTTAGCATGTTAGTAATCAGCTCAACACTTCTTTTTCAGACTTCCATGTTCCCTCTGAGTACTTAACCAACATTCATATAAGGGATAAGGTAGGTGGCATTTATGTCAATTTGCAGTAGATTTAGAAGTTACAAACTTTAATTCTCATGAGTCACCTGTGTAGATTGGAGATTTTTGTGTTGGCATTATACACATTAGTCGGGGAAAGACTCTTAAATATTACTCTTTGTTTGTTTTTTTTTCTTCTTGGTTTTTTTTTTTGTTTTTTTTGGTCCAGCTGGCTGCAATAAAACTGGCACGATATGGAGAGGACCTGCTGTTCTACCTCTACTACATGAATGGAGGAGACCTCTTACAGCTTCTAGCCGCTGTGGAACTGTAGGCATCACTTTGCACTTCTCATGCACATGCAGATAAATGACACCAGTCCTTGTAGAAAGCCTTCAGAATGTATTTACAGTTAACAGCAAGAAATGAAGTAATAAATTATATGGATTGTTCTGTTGAACTCATGTGACATTTTGCATCTGTATTGCAGCTTCAATCGAGACTGGAGGTACCATAAAGAGGAGAGGGTGTGGATTACAAGAGCACCGGGCATGGAACCCACCCTAAAGACCAACACCTATGAGCGAGGGACATACTACTTCTTTGATTGTCTTAACTGGAGGAAAGTAGCTAAGGTAACATTATGATCATCTGCCTCACACTCTTCTTTTGCTCCTTTGGAGTGATGTCGTAGATGAAGCCTTTGGTTCCCTATAGCAGTAGTTCTCAGAACCTTCAACCCAACTTGCATCATAGAGCAAAATGTAAACTGTCTGGGGGTCCCTTAGAACCACTGCCCTTGAGGGGCATGGTCCCTTGCATAAAATGTGAGATGCACACATGTGGAAAAACCTTTGTATAGTCTAGATAATATCCATGTTTGATAGCAATACAACGTTTCAAATCTTACTAATGAACCTTTTTCCCCCTCCTATTTTAAGGAGTTTCACCTCGAATATGACAAGCTTGAGGAGCGGCCTCACGTGCCAACCACCTTCAACTACAACCCGGCCCAGCAGGCCTTCTGAAACCGAGTCGCTTGGCGTCTGTGAGCTCCAGGAGCCGACCTCAGGGCCACCAGCCGGCGTGCCCAACCACAACCTGGTTTTATTCCTCACCTGTCTGGACAAGGACTATGGGAGGGTGGGAGGGGGGGGGGTGCGGGGTCTCCACCTTAAGAGCTGAGGGGAGGGTCCCTGCCTTACAAATTATGTGCTGCCCAAAACAACACTCAAACACACTTTCACTGTTTTTAAATACCCTCTTGCTTTTCTCTCTTTTCATTTTGAGCACGGGTCTGTGTTTTGTTTACGCCTTAGATCAAAAGCCCATTTGGTCTCTGGCAGGAGAACTGACTTGCAGTACAACAAACACACAGCAGTAAAAACAACAACGAAAAGGCTACGTTTCTTTTTCTGAAACGTACTGTGCTAGTTAACAGGACAGATACAAAATTCAATCCAGTACATGTGAATACAAAAGGGCGGAAGAAAAATGCAATGTTCATTGTTGCACTATTTAGTAATAAAAGAACACAAAAATTGTTTTGTGCTTTTTTATCTGGGGGAAAAAAAATTCTCTTCTCCTGTTTTTGTCTGGAAGGGTAAGCACCCTATTGTTAACATCATGGATTCTCTTCCTTGTCCTTTGTTCTCCTCCAGAGCATTCCTTCGATCCGTCATCTTAACCCTGCATCCGATCCTTTATCCGGTCAGGTTTTCTCTGCCTAACTCCAATAATTACAAAATCAGACTGTTTTAGTGACCATTGTGGAAACAGCTTGTGGACCATCCTTGCCCAGGAGGTTGTGAGATTACTGAGCTACATTGTTCCGGGAAAAAAAAAAAAACACTTTTCAGTCTTTGTTACGATTTTGTAATAAACGTGTACATTTTTTTAATTTTTTGGACATCACATGAATAAAGATATGTATGTACGAATGTGTATATAATATATATATATAGATAGCTGTATCTATATATATATACATGACGTCTATTTTGGAAAAAAAACTATTCTCTGCTCAGCCTCGTTTTTAGGAGGTGAGCAGTGGTGGCATTATGTGTTAGAAATAATAAAAAAAAAACAAACAAAAAAAAAACATAGTGTTAATAATGTTGAGCTGCCAGACAGGGCTTCACGTTTGTTACCCTGTGCACTTAAGACCAAGACAAAGAAATGAAAAAGGAAAGCCTGACTTTCTAGAACCAAGGACATCCGTATCCTGAAACAATGAGGATGGAGACATTTCAGTTGCAGCTGTTTGAATAGAAGCATTTCATAAGAATCGGAAAACCGGTACACCGCTAACAACAGCCTGACCAGTCTTGTATTTTCTGAACACATTTAAAGCTTCTTTCTTTTCTTTGTAATAAAGCAGAATGGCTTTCCTGAACCGGTGTGTGTCTCTCTGTGGGAGGGTTCTGAGGAGCAGCAAGTACAAGAACTGGCTACGAGTCCGGACCAAGACAGAGAAACTAAACTTCGGTTTATACAAGTAAGATGTGTACATGCAGTATAACTTACAATGTGCACATTTGCAGGAGTGCAACGTTAAGTGGCACGCAGAATAACTGATGGCAAACGGATGATCACACCTGCATGTAGGTTCATACCAGCATATGTATTGGGCCACATGAATGGTGTGAAATGGTTCATTTCATGTCAATTTTCTGTGAAGTACCTTTCAGAGGCGTTAAACTCTCAAGACATCTGGTTCCTGTCACCCTTACTGTGATCAGCTTCTTCAAAACAGCGTTTCTCAGACACACATTCTGAATGACTATTTGCATTACAAATTTAATGTTTTTACTTATGTAGGAATTTGAAAAATTGGTGGAATTCCTGTTTATTGGAAATTTGATTACCTTGCAGTTCCACTGCGAAACATAATGGTGTGACATGTCACCCTCACACCACTGAGTGGGGGCTAAATAAACAAAACACAGTGGCACCACATACCAACAACTGTCTTAGGAAATCTTTTTTAATAAGGTCGTTATGCCATTACTCATAATGGTTAATCGTACACAAACAATTGATTTTACAAAAAGTGAAAAGTGTACAAGGAGCATGAAGAATCAACAATCATGTGGAATGTTTTTCAAACAACAAATTCTGCCATTAGGCACCCATCAAGTGCATCACTGTCTGAATACTGCATATTAAGGCTTGTGCAATGAGATGTTGCCTCTTCCACAGTGTTTCCGAGCTCTGCCACAGCTTTAGCCACATTCATGATGCATACATGCCGATATGATATAAATCATGCCAAAACTGCACACATTTATACGGTGAAGGCAGCACGAATCTCAGATTCTCAACAGAAAGTTAGTTTGCTACATTTAAACCATCTCCTTTTGATTTTTAGCGTTTTACAGTCATTTCACTTACTACTGAACTCTGACTGTGTAGCAGTAAAACTGGCATCCAACCCTGCAGAAACTAATCTGACTGGGTATGTGAAATGCTAAAACTATCATGGCCAGTTATTCTCTTAAGTTCATAAGCAACTCAAATTTTAGACAGCAACACAAAGGATTTTAAAAAACGTACAGCTAATTAGATTAACAAATCATTTGTGATAATTAGTAATCAATTACAATGCCATTTCTCTTTTTTTTTTTTTACTTCAGAGAGCTATTACCATATTACATTATTCATGTAGACTGAGCGGTTAATAGTATTGTGATTTCTCTCAGTATCCCATGACAGCTGCCAAACTTGCACACCTGGCAAGCATAATAATTCTGAATGAGGCTAAATCAGAATATAGCAGGGGATTAACAATAATGTGTGGTCTAAAAGTAGACCATAGATGATCAACATTGGTTCCAGTCAAATGAAGTGCATGAGAATAAACAAATATTCCTTAACTTTCTCACTTTACCTTTCCAATTCATAGTCCAAAAATCAGAGGTCATTTTCTACTCCCAGCAATACAAGAATCATTAGCCATCCAACATATGGCACTCTGTTCTCTTCCTGGGTACAGTTTCTTTACAGTCATTAATTTCTCCCAAGACTTTCAGCGAGAACTGTAGTTTCACTTGGCACTGGATTCAGTGGAGACAGAGGCCTCGGAGGAAGCAGTGTCCGTTTTAGCAACATCTTCTGAAAGATAAAATCAGCATTCATTTTTAATCAATCAGCTGTCTGGTTGCAGTCCTGTTACCAAACTGAATGACACTTAAAAAACACCAAAGCATTTTTTGAACAAGAGATTTTCAACTTGAGCTTGGTTGTCATGTTATTCATTCAGAAAGACTAAGCTGAAAGAGGCATTAATTACTGCCTCATTTACATGACTTTACATGACTTACATAGGGTGTGTGCGGCACTGCATATGGCGTCTCGGCAGAATTAAGGGAAATCTAGCAGTATATGTGTGTTGCATGGGCTGTGGGGATGTTTGCTGGGGTGGTGGTGCAGAGTTTGTGCCTGCTGTCCTGTTGAGGTATATGACTACTGAAACCAGCTCTACTGAACAGCCTTAATAGCATGACCATGCCGCCTGCGTGTCCATGGCCAAAAGAGCTTTTGTCTGAAGTGTCTTCTTACTGTATGGTAACGCCACACTCTTTTATTGAAAGAGTGCGGTACAAACCACTGCCCAGTTCCTTCTGAACGACCAGGACAGGAGACAGGTTATCAACAGCCACCTACCTCAACAAGATGGCAGGAATAAACACCACCCCACCAAACAGCCCCATAACCCAGTACAGAATGGTCCATGGACATCCGTCTATCAGCCGGATCACAAAGTGCCTTTACCTCAGGGGACAGCTTGGGAACACCCACACCTGGGGCCTCCAGCATTGAATGTGGATGTGATTTCAGCCAGAGTCGCTTATCTGTTCGCTTGGATTCTAGCCAGACGTTGTTGGTCACAATCATGCCCCGTGGGCGCCGCTGTGGGGGGTAATACTTTCTATGACGTATTCCTGGTACACAGATGACACTGTGGATCCAGAAAAGGTAAAGGCCCACGCAACTTTGGAACAGGAATGCCCCATCCGTCTGGCATGTATTACCATGCCTTGTTCAAACTCTGATAATTCACGTTGCCTTGCCATGAAAGCGCTGACCAGTGTTCAACCTCACTCGCTAGATAACACCTCACAACTTATACATGTGTGGGTGTTCCCAGGTTGTCCCCTGAGGTAACGTCACTTCATAATCAATTTACATACTGCTATTTTGGTATGTCAGTGTACAGTAAAATCTCAAATACTAATGTGATTTACAGCAAAAACATAGTGCAAGGTAAAATAAGTCTCAAATAATTTGGTACTTAAAGCGTGTTAGATGGTCTGTTCTATGCTAAAATTATTTTTTCCTATTTTCTAAAAGATGCCATAGCCAGAAGACCATCCTTCAATTTTGATAGCTGATCATTAAAGGCGCCTATTCATATTTCTTAAATGTCTACAAGGTAAGATTTGTCTTGTGGGCTTGATTGGTGTCAGACACCAGCTTTCAACCCTACAAAAACTGGCTGTGGGGAAAAAAAAAGAAAGGTATCTCTAATAATGCCTGCTTTATATCTATTACCAAAAATGTGATGTAAATGCACATGAAGCAAGAAATTCCAGCAATTACACTTGCTTGTTGGCAGGTATTTCATTTATTGTGAAATACTATCTTCACCCACCCCTATCCTTCTTTTCCTGTGTTTCCTCTGCTGCAGTCTTATCAGCCCTGAAGAAGATCCGAGCACTGCTCAGAGAAAAGTAAAGCAGCTCGAACTCCTGCCATTAACAAAGCACACACAAAGTCATGTCAGCAAGTCAGCAGTGCAATGAATTTCCTCAAAACCATTTTCTTGACCGACCCTCCATACCCCTTATAAGATGAAGTACGTATAGCATGAGACTGCAGAAGCTTACCTGCAGATAGACGTCCAGTCTCTTCTGGGTTAAATTCATGGTCTGCATGAGTTTCTCATCTTGGCTGGTGGCTTGAACATTCTGCTCTTTCACCACTGCATTCATCTCTTTCATGTATTTCTCTCGGACTGCTTGGAACCAGTGCAATGAGTCAAACTCTTGATACTGGTCCAGGAGCTTCAGAATGTAGGCAACACCTTGGAGGCAAACAAGGAAACAGACGTTCAGACAAACAACTTAACTCACAAAAGCTAAGATGTAGGAGATGTGCGTTTGATTCATACCCATGGCAAATCCATCATCTGTGAAAGCAGCACCATTTTTGTTCTTTTTGTTTAGCTTCTCCTTACAGCTGATGGAGTGCTCCACGAAATTCACCGTCTAGAACAGGAAGGTGGAAGAACAGGTGAGGTTAAAGACATATAAAAACTGGGGGAATAACAAGAAAAAGCAACCGTAACTCTATAATGAAAACACATGGCAACCAGGAGACAAAGACACTGAGATGGCTGTTTACCAAAGGAGGAACTATCATGTAGAAGTTCCTCAAGTGCATGTTCTTCACACTGCGGAACTCTGGGGCAAACACACCCACAAGCATTTTGAAATACTCCGTCCCCTCTGCAGAGTTACTGGTCAGGTCACTAAGGACAGCGTCTAGGAGGCTGAAATGAAATACATGTTTGTTTTCTTGCCGATTTTCCACCCTCAGGTTAAGGAGCATCATGCTACATTTTTCAATGTAACTAAAGCAAAAGTGGGAATGGCAGGTAGGAGCAACATGCTTCAGTACCTGGCTGCTTTCTGGGTCTCTTCAGAGAGACCCTCCTCCTTCACCAACTCCTCAAAGTTCACAATATCTTCAAGGTCCGGAACAAACCTGAAACCATAAGGAAATGTTTGTCAGGGTAAATTACACTGATGTACAAAAAGTCATGGGATACCAGTATGTAAATTGAATATGAAGTGGTGGTGCCTCAGGAAACGTCTTGTAATAGTTGTCTTGTATAACCTGTATAAGTTGCAAGGTGCTAACTTGTGAGTGAGGTTAAACCCTGGCCAGCATGCTCATTGCAAGGCGACAAGAGTAATCAGAGTTCGAACAAGACATGGCAGTGGGTGCTAGATGGATGGGACAACCCATTTCCAAAGTTGTGCGGGCATTTAACATACCTGGGTCCACAGTATCACATGTTTATGTCACGTGCGTACCAGGAATACATCACAGAAATCATTACCACCCACAGTGGACAGCGCAGTGGCTGCCCATGGGTGCTTAATGATCGTGACCAGCAGCTGGGTTGGGTTGGGTCCACTCGTCCACTTAAACACATTATTGACTGGTGCCCGCTACGTTTCACTCCTTGGTGATGATTTGCAGCCCTTCACTGACTTAATATACCCCTACAATGATGGAATATTCCAGCAGGATAATGCAATGTGCGTTCTGGCCCGAGTTGTCCAGAACTGGTTTCTAGGAGCATTCTGGAGAGTTCAGACGAATGATGTAGCCCAACATGAGCCCAACCAAGGCATTCTACTATCATGCCTCACTGGAACTCTGATAAATCACATCACTTTGCCATGACAACAAGATCACAAGATAACACCTCACAACTTGTACGTTCCCAAGCCGTCCTCAGAGATAATACAGCTGTCCCATGACTTTTGCCATGTGTCAGTGTAGAGTATGTATTTTACACTTTTGCCAAAAGTCCTGAATAATAGTATTCAACTGTTAACCATTTCAGTTCCATGGTAAGATGAAATGTTTTAGGGAAAGCTGTGCTTCCCATCTAATCAATGGCTACTAGTGTGTAGGGTTACACCAGTATGCGCCGCCACACCTACCTGATAGCACTACTGCAGCAGTGTAGACCTCCGGAGCGGATCATTCGCACATACCCCATTGCGTTACCTAAGGAAGAAAAAAAAATCAAAACAGAACAAAAAACAAATATATGTAAAATCTTGTCACAGCGTGATTTGTAATGTAATTTGTAAAATATAAGAACAGCATAGAAAAAAGTCTAACCAATCTGGCTGATGAGCTGTCTGAACTGGTCCAGGTAGCTCTGACCATCTGGAGTGATTCCTAGTTTCCTGATTCCCCTGTTGAACTTTTCCGCTCTTTCAAAGGGGTACTATAAACATTCAATAGCCAAAAGAACAGTTGGTGATGGATCATGCTCAAACATTTAGAATCACTTGTCTGACTAGTAGCTAGATTCCTACCTTCTGATCAGACTGGTCTTTGGTTTCTCTGAAGAAACGGATGTCTTTGATGAGTCTGGACTTGATGTGCTCATCATACATAAACTGGCTGAAGATGTAAAACTTCTTCCGGAGGAACTGATACGTGAAGTTTACCTGAAAAGAATTGTAAGCAAATATGTCAATGTGCTGGGCATGTTGTCCAGAAAGGTATCAGCAATGACACCTGCAATTTGCTCAGGACACTTTCAGTTTGAATCAAAGAATTAAGTATGAGAATAAAAAAAAAATGCTTGAACATCTCAAGCAGAAATTTACATACAGTAGTGTTCATGATGCCAGTTCCATGGGTGCGTATGGAGTTTGCGATGTGTCGAATATTGATGGTATTCAAGTGCTTGTTGTTACTGGTCTTCTCAATGAAGATCTACAAAAATAAAGCAGCTGATTAAGTACAACTTGCACACAAAGACTGACAAGGAGCTTAAACAATC
The DNA here is from genome assembly GCA_034552555.1 of Semaprochilodus insignis. NCBI lineage: Eukaryota > Metazoa > Chordata > Actinopteri > Characiformes > Prochilodontidae > Semaprochilodus > Semaprochilodus insignis. The sequence goes on along the minus strand of CM067474.1, from coordinate 48,061,026 downwards.
TGGGAATAATTGTTAAAAACATACTTACTTGGTTGTTCAGATTGTAGAGGTAACGCGAGACAAAAACATGTATGTTCCTCATAATCTCCAACACATCCAGACCCTAATAAAACAAATATGTGACTTAATGAAACATGTAACAGTATCATTTTTCATATTGTATTAATACGCAATGTGCATATTTAATATTTCTAAGAACCAAACTGAATACCTGTTCCAGAGTCTGGCTAGGGAGATGGGCCTCAGTCATGACCAAGCCGTAGCGCTGTGTGGCTAGGTTCCTCATCTCACTGTATGTGGCCCAGTCATGGAGAGCCACTGTTGTCAGGTTGTAAAATGTTTTGTCCAGGTAGTGAGTTACGTAGGCTGCACAAAGAACAACCATCATTTCTTACATTACATAGACAAATGAACATGATAATCTTTCCTTCCTATCACAGTATTGTTAGGTTACAACATGACATGCAGATTTATATTCAAAACACTTCAAACTACATGCAAAACCTTGTCAACACAGTTCTAACTCATAATTCGAATCCAAGGTGTTTAAAAATTAAGCCTGTAAAGACGGTATTTCAAAATGATGATGTGTCAAATTTCTACTCCATGTCTGAATGGCCAAATAAACATCCATATATTTCGAATGGCTCACTGGTGCTGAGCTCAGTTGGTGCTGATAGGAAGAAGGTGAAAGTCAGAGCCAGGAACAACCTCAAACTAAAGGCCACCTTACACAAAGTCACGTAGCAGATCGCTGCTAGAGTGCATGCAGTGAGAGTGATGATAGAAGTCAAGTTCAAGTTAATTTGTAGAATATTCTTCTGTAAATTTAATGTTTTAAAACATTCCAACATCATTAAATCACATTTGGCATCCGTTTTCTACCATACAAACAACTCTCTGTTAGTGAGCTGAAAAAGATCAGGCTGTAAAGTTAGCCAAGATCTGTTTATCCAAAATACTTTCTTATTCTGTGTAAATTGTAAGCCACTTCTTAAGAAAATCAAGTATCTCTAAAATGGCAACTTTACATGGGAGGGCAAAAACGTTCTTTACTTCTAATGTGAATTAATGTAAACAGATGTTATTTTAATTAATTCTGGAGCATTTATACTGGTCCAATCATTATAGAATTTTCACACCATGCAATGCTGCTCAAATGATGTTTTTTAAAAAAAAAAACAAAAAAAACCATTGAAATACATGCTCTACTTTGGACAGCAATGAAGTTATCTTCGTCTCTGGTATTGTGGTTTGGCTTTAATTTAATGTAGTAATGACAAAATCTTGTTAGCTAAGCTAATAGCTAGTGCTAACCAGCATTACTCTCCTAGTTTGCCGGACTGTTTTTCAACTAGAGGTTTGATGTTTCATGAATGGTGCCCTGACAGTTGTGGACAGTGTTCGCCTATTTGATGATCGTGTAAGTGAACTAAACTCTGAGCTTGCTTTGGAGTCATTACTATGTTAGAAACAGTCCTCAGTTCCACATACCTTTGATGTCAATAAAGCGATTGAAGAAGCGAATAGGCTTGAGGGAGAAGAAGTGTGCCAGGTCCTTCATGCCTACTTTGAATGGGTTCCTGTCATCCAGTTTGAGGTGCGTGTGCACAGAGAGCCGCAGATCCTTCTCGATCTCTTTACACAGCTTGTCCAACAAATGCTAAATAAGGAAAATACCACCTCAGAGATTTTATGCTCAGATGCATGCTCCACCACCATCAGAACTACAGCTGTCATGACTGTCTCCAGTTACCTCCTTAAATTTCAATCTATATTTGTGACCTTTGTGAATCAACAACTACTTAATAATTTGCATGGATGATAATGCACATTTGAAATTCTCCTTCTGCTTTCTCTTACAGTAATCAACATAGTCTAATGGACAGTCATTTACATTTTTGCCACAATGTTGTTATGTGTTCTTTTTTATTTTTAGGGAATCTTTGAGAGGCTCTGCATGATTGTTCAGTTAAGTTCATTTAATTGTATGTTTGGCTGTGTCTCAAAATTCATTTTAATTGATAATTCACTTTATCATCCTAATAACTAGTACAATAATCAACTGCAATAATTATCAACAACGTTTGTGTAAAACTACATGCTTAAAAAGACAGTTCTTCAATGGCTCTTTAGTAAAGCCAATTGTTCTATTTATAATCATGAACTATATACATACACTTGAACTCAAATCTACACTTGTTTTGTTTTTGCATGGTTAAATGGTTCTTTAGACTGATGGAGAATGTGTTTTTATGGTTCTATATAAAACCTTTTTGAAGTGGTTCTATACTGCTTCAAAATGGGTTCTGCTATTATTACAGTGCCAAGCTTGTAACATTAGAAGAATCCTTTTTGGTGCTATATAGGACCATTTTCTAAAGGGTTCTACCTAGAACCATATATTGCACATTCCCCATCTGTCTAAAGAACCAAGTCACCATCCAAAGAATAATTTAAGCATAAACAGGTTCTGTAAAGAACACATGGGCCTAAAACACTGCCTGAATTCTAAACCATCTTTTAAACTACATCACAGCTCTTATTTCTCCTTCCTACCTCATTGAAGACATCCATGATCTCTTTGTCGTAGCACTCCAGCAGCTGCTCACAGGACTCCATGTGTTTCGCATGCAACATGGTGGGTACGCTGTCTCTGAGGGCGCTGAACATATACTGGAAGAAAAAAAACAATAACAAATTATTGACTGGACACTTTAACATGTCACTTCTATAGGTGTTACCTTTTGCAGACATCAGCAGACTTACATGAATCCTTGCTGCATCTACAGCATTCTCATACACATCGTCCAGGTAAATGGGAAAGATTGCACGGTGCCAGTAGAGAAAACTGCAGTCACACTGTACTTTGACCCTGAGGAGAAGAGACATGAACTCTTAGCCTTTACAGATAAAATAGTGATTGTTATTATTATCAAAATTCTTACAATAACAAAAACATTGCTGTATGCCATTATTTAAACATGTACCCCGTGTCTCACCTCTCTCTTAATTCACTGATCAGGTCCAGCTTCTTAAGAACAAGTTGTAAAGGAAGAAGCTCCTCATCCTTGAAGGTTTTCTGGGAAACAAGAATATAGAACCTTTATATGCAGTAAACTGCAGTCATGTTTCTGTTAAAGATTTATACTCAGTTCTCCATATTTAGCCTTCTCAGGCTGTGTTGCATGCATACGTGTCCTGATACATCAAAACAGAAATCAGGGACATCTTAAAATCATGACACCTGGAAAAACGAAAGATTTTAGAGCGCTCCATACTGAAGCATCCTGTACTCTTACCATCTGAGTCCCCACACTGAGCGCTAGAGACACCACCAGTCTTCTTTCTTTGGTGCTCGGCCCGTTCAGAATGTTCTCAGCCAGAACTAGGGCTGACAGCACATCCAGTCTCTGCTCACTGTACTTCTTATCAGAGATCACCCTTTTCTACAGGAGAACAGATACATATTTTGTGTACACAAATAAATAATGCGGTAAAAATACTATAGTTTTACTATACTAATGTCATTTTAGACCACACCTTCTCTCAGTACTCATTACAATTTTGTGTAACAATTATCTGTCAATTTAAAAAATTTCAAACTCTACATGTCTGGTTCCTTACTCAGTATCTCAGTAACTTTCTGTAGATCTCTGAATTGTACAGCATGTTGCTCATTTTATTTTACAGGTACATGTAGGTATTTGGCAGATGCTCTTATCTAGAACAACTTACTATTTAACCCACGTTACAGTCACAGGAAGTATTAAGAGTACTGCAAAAACTCTTATCTCTATAGAGTTGTGTGTTTGCCCGGGTGAGGAACCAAACCCTAGTCAGCTGTGTAGCCAGCAATGGTATTGCCCACTACGCTGCACCAACCAATCAACATGGATCATAGTTTTTCAGGAAGTTAATCAATGCTTCCTGGCTTTAAAGTCAGACACCAAATAGAAAGAGCTTTTACCTTAGCTGTAGAAATCGAGGCCAGAGCCTGCGACTGCAGCTGCTGAGTGATGTGCGAAACAGAGTCTGCCACCACTAGAGAGCGCCGGTGAAACGTGTGCTCCACCGCCTTTAAAAATTAATAATAAAATAGATTAGATTATCAAATCTATTAAGAATTAGCTGTGCAATTCAATAGTACAGCGCATGTTGTTCAACCTATAAAAGAGCATTTCTACCTTCACATTACAAATGAAAAATTACTGACAACTGGAAAGTAAACATAAACAACTTGCTCAATCTCCTCTAGAAGGCTGTTCCCAAGCACATCATTACTTCAACAGCACAGAAGAATAGTTTACCTTCAGTAGCTCCACCAGACGACACAGGGCCTTCACAGAGGTCTTGGTCATAGGTCTCTGCATGGACATGTACAGGTTCATAGTGGTTTTTATGATGGTGCTGATGCTGTAGGCATATAGGATTCCCTGCAGGAAAGTCACAGAGTCACATTAGAAGCTCTGTTCTGATATATTAAAATACTTTTAAAAATAGACACCGGTATAAAAATCTCATACACTGGATGTTTGCACTTTGTTAATCCTTATTTATACACATATTGACCACAAATTCTTTCTGAATTATAGCACAATAGAGGCAACTGGAGCTCCACCATTTCTGAAACATTTTGGGAGTTAAGTGTCGATTCCGGTGATTAATACATCTTGAGCTAAATTAGTTATGCTAGACCAGGAAAAGATTCAATTGTACAGTCACACTTCCCAATTCCATTTCTGGCTGGGACATAGTGTTTAACGTGGGGGTGGAAAGGATGAACTCCAGAATAGATCAATTCTTACTGTGGCTGTAAGTCAGTGGCAGTGGCCTGGCATTATGATAACATACTGTCCCCATTATTGGATACAAGCCAGATTTTCTAAAACGATGGCCTCTTTTTACCTGCACAAAGACGTTGCACCTATTGTTCAGGTCTTCTGAGAGTTTGTCAGCCCTCTGCTCTTTAGATAAGATAGCTTCCATCTTCATCATCCATGAGGCAACAAACACATAATAAGACTGCACGTCCCTGGAAAAAATGGGCACAGACTGTCAGGCTGACAACGAAGGAGGCATGCTGCTGTTTAAAAATGTTGCTTCCATTCAACTTAAAGACAAGTCACAGTTCCCTTGATGCCCAAAAACACACAAGGTCATTACATCATTTTATGATAATTCTCAATTTAAATAGTTGTAACCTAAAACTCACTTGGTTAGAGTCTGTGCCTTTTGCTGTAAGAATGTATCTCTGCTGGTACGAATGGACTGGAGACTCTTTTTATCCATTAGTTTGGCAGCTGCTGGAACTTTGTTAATCAAAAAGGTGTCAGGAAACCAGATTATGTTGGCAGTGAGAGTCACTGCAGGGACCTTCAAGACAAAGAGAAGAAACTGAATCATCAATAATGCTTTAACAGTTACACATGTACAGCACACGGTTATTTTAGTCATTTTTTCGCCTTTATTACAAGACAAACCTCTCCAGATATAAAACCACTGTACAGCCAAAGTATAGGTTGCTCTTATTTGATTTTTTTTATATATTTTTGTCTAGATAGTCTATCTTTATATTATCTTATTGTTTCATGTGAATGGGCAGTTGTCAAAGCATTGCACTGGTAGTTCTGCTGTGTATGCCTATGTATGTGACAAATAAACTTTGATTTGATTTGACTTTGAAGTCTCTGAATGAACAAGACGGTACATGAAGACTGCATGAAGACAATACATGAAGACAAATGTGTCAAATGACAGGCTGACAAACCTTTTTACACACATCCAAAAGAGTCTTATAGAGCTTCTTGTCAACAGTTCGAAAGATATGGAAATGCAGGACAAACAGACCACAAACCCCTGCATATTTATCCCTCTGGTCAATCTCTGAAGGCTCCCCTGTAAACACAAATATGTAGGAATTACACTAGAGCCTGGTGATAAAAGTGTTTGATTTCTCACCAAAAATACAACTTTACACCATTACACTAGTATTATTCATAATTTTATTAGTTAAAATAAGCAACAACAAACCAAGCTTTGACTCCACATTGGCAAAGATAGTGCGAATGTTGTGGGCAAACTCCTCAGCAAATGCACTGTTTTTGGAGACGGACACACCTTCTCCAGGATTATCAAATCTCTGATCAACACAAGCCTATTAGAAAGAGGAAAAAAAAGAGAATTAAACACATACGTGCTTACACGAAACACATACCAGTCCCCCAACGTACCTCCAGACTGGTGTACATGCTCTAGTAGTAGCTGGTTTTATTTGAGTTAAGGAGAAAGATGATTAACTATAACCAGTGAGGACTGTGAATTTACTGTCTAAGCCTGAACCAACACCAGGAACTGTGGGGCAGAATTTCATAAAATCAAACAAGAGCTTAGCAATTCTTTCTGCCTAGACTGAAATAAAGCTTTATGATCTAAAGCTGAGTCTTGTGACCCACAGGTCCATAAAATGCATACAAACCCTGCAAGTCTCCTATACACCAAAGACATTTGCCAGTCTAAACAGTCCCCTGTTTGTTCTCCCTGGAGAAAAGTATTTGCTCTCCCAATTGATGTTAAAGAATGCCTTCTACAAGTCAGATTCTTTTCTAAACAAGTAGTGCTGTGTCTGCCTGTATGCAAGACACCCTGTTTAGGAAACAATGTGTATTTTTTGACAAGGTAATCTTTTTTAAATCTTGGATTATATAAGTACTTCACTCCAATACCATCAATATTATCTGAACACTAGTGAACAAAGCATGTTTGCCTAAAAACACCACAATTACCAGAAAAGGCTAAGAAAAGACTACTAACCTGAAAGATCATACTGTCCAGCAGCTGACCCTCCAGTTTCAATAAAAGCTTCTCAAATGGTTTCAGTTTCTCTTCCGGAATAGCAAATTTAGAAGGGTTATGGTGGACAGATTTCAGTAATCTACAAAGTCAAAGTAAAGTTGGTTTCCTTGAGTCCATGCATGCACAAAATAGACATTCGCAACAAATACTAACAGTTGTTTTAGTTGCTATAGCAAGCATGACAGCATGGCGAGACTGGTACTGCCTAATGAGACAACATGCACATTGAATGACTAGATAGGACAAGGTATGTCCACACGGACTGAGACATCTGCTTAAAGGTGCCACAGAACGGACAACTGTTTACATCATACAGCTCTCCATAGTTAAATAAGGAGATTTCGGAACATAGAACCGACATACCATAAATCTCAAATACCGTGGTTCCTCCTTCAAATACAAATCCCACATTTACAAAAGAGGACAGTAAAACGATTGTTTCTAAAATCCTAAACTGCTAGGTTACAACTAAAGGTCCCAACTAAAATGACGTCCCCTAAATGTACATACACCAGCTCACATTCAGCCCAGCAGAAACAAAGACAACGAATCCAAAAACCACGGTGGACTATATGTGCAGAAACATTCCGTTCTAGGCTGTGAAGGTGATGTTGGCACTTTCATACCCTTTCCAAGAAACTGTGACTGGGCATGGATGATGTTCATCTTTAAAAGAGACTGAAGTTGGCTTCCTATATTCCAGCTACTTAATCGAATGTTCCATTTCACCTTAAATGCTACAGCTTGTTCAGACACCAGAATTTAACAGTGACATCATTTAAGACTGGAAAACATGCAAAGTAAGGCTGCAAACAGGAAGCCAACTTCAGCTACCACAACTTTAATAAGATCTTTAGTTCAAAGCTGTTATTTTCCTTTGCACATTTCACTCCGGACAGTTCCTCAAACCTTCAACAATATGGAGCAGCTATGCTCAGTGTTTGACCCTGAAGAGGCTGAAGAGAGGAGCAGTTCCATCTTCATAAGTTTCCAAACCCCAGCAGCAACCTATAAGTAGCAACCATGCTGGGTGATGTTATCACAGTTCGCCAGATGAAGCAGATTGTCTTACACTGAAAGTTTTATAGTGACTAACACGCTGTATATTACTCTGTATTGTTGTCAAGGTTCATTTTATTTTCCTGTCTATGTTTCTACATGTTGTCTCTGTGTAATGATCGAGATGCCTCGCTGCAAACCAGCAAATTGGAGCAGAGCTAAAAACATTTATGCGCTCTCCAAAAAGGGAAAACAGCTTGTTTCATTTAAGCGCCAAATCATATGGTGTAAATGTGCAGGTAAATCCACATCTAGGCATTTTTTGCCCCAACCAAAATCAAATACCTTCTAAGTAGAGACCAATTTAAAATACTGGATGTATTCATTCTATGGCACCTTTAAATGCCTTTTATTCTAATCTAATCACATTTTGGTTAATAAGTAGCCTGACACTGTGTTTTAGCTGCCATGTCTTATTCACCTTTTGTACATCTTCCAGTGGTCTCTCAAAGTGGCATGGTTCTCCATTATCTCATCCAAGGTGATCAAAACCACCAACAGTTCACCCAGGTGCTCGTACACCGTCTGTTCAAACCACACAAATCAACACTCACATTAAGCATGCTAAAAAAAAACCCAATAAAATAAAACAAACAAAGGTAAAAAAAAATTAATTAATTAATAAATAAACTGTAAGTAAATGCACCTGAAAATGAACTCCAGTTGACTCAATGATTTTTGTAGCACCTCTAAAATAAAAAACTGAGAATTAATAAGGTACTACGATCCAGAATGGAAAGATAACAGACTGACACTTAAAACCGCCCCCCCCCCCCC
>CM067474.1:48022836-48047571 GCA_034552555.1 Semaprochilodus insignis | reverse complement strand
TTTTTTTTTTTTTTACTTTTGGCAGCAACAATATATTTCAAAAAGAAAATAAGGCTTTACAAATCACTTCAGTTCTGTAATGTTCTACTGACACATGCTAGCATGGTTGAGTTGTAGCTTCTGGAACCCCAAATAAAAATGTAACATATAAGATAAAACAAATAAGAGTTCACAACAATACCGTCCTGCAGTAGCATGCTGCAAAATGCTCATTTTCCCATTCGTATATTGTTTTGTTGTCCTGTCTAGTATTTATTGTATTGCGTTTTTATGGTGTGTTCTGTATATTTATGAATGTATTTTTTGTACATTTTGCATTTGTATCTACACTGTATACTGTGCTGCTGTTGTGTATTCCTCAACAATTCATTCCAATGTATGCAAGTTATACTGAGCAAAGACAAACAAAAAAACAAACAAAAAAACAAACAAACAAACATTTGACTTGATATACATGGTCCAGCCCCTCTGTACTTGTAATTCAAAGTCGTCATAACCAACAAATGGTGGCCTACCTTGTTTTCTGTTTTAATTAACTCCAAAAGTGAGGACTGCTCATAAGGAAGAAGCTGTAATGAGACAAAACAAAAGTAACCGGATACATTTTCTGAAAGCAGGTAGAGAACGTTCAATGACCTTTAATAAGTGGGTAATCAAATGACTAAGCACCTTCAAAGCTATTGGATCCAGAGTGAAATCCCAAACATCTCCGATGGAGTCATCCAGGGCTTCCTCAATAGCTTTGAGTTGAGATGTATAGTCCTCCAAGAACTTCCCATAGTTTTTCAGCTGCACTTCAGTATGAATTTCTGGAACATGAAAGAGATAAGCATCAACTCAGGAACGAATGCCAACAGCACAACCCTTCATTCTCCCATTTTACTGAAATACAGTAGTTTACAGACATGTGTGCCTAGCTTTATTGGCAAACAGTAATGGTAACATAATGAACAAAAACACTTTCAACTTACAGTATCCTGTTTAATTAGTTAAACGGGGCCTCTTATGTTTTTCAGTTTTTTCCTCTTTCCTGTACTATAACCTGTAGCTTTTGTGTATGTAAACGGTCTGCAAAGGATTAAATCGCAAAATACATGCCAGAGGGAGAAACTCTCTCCCACCGAAACCACTTTTGTCAGCTGCCTGAAATGCCTTCTTAGAATTCTAAAACACACCTCAAAGCCATTACTACACTAAACTCAGCACTGACAAAATGCAGCTATAGATACATCTGTGCAATATATCACTAATTTTTTGCACTTTTAAAGAATGCATATATATATGGATATGTGCTTACATATATGAATAGTATGTGAGTGAGCATGAATATGAATGTATATATATATATATATATATATATATATATATATATACACACACACACACACACACACACAGATCAGCCATAACATTAAAACCATCTCAATGTATCTACACTCTTTATCCATTTCAGCAGCTCCACTTAGGTGCACCTTGTAGTTCTACAATTACAGACTGTAATCCATCTGTTCTCTGCTACCCCAATGGTCAGGACCCTCACAGGGGGGTATGTATTATGTGGGTGGTGGATCATTCTCAGCACTGTAGTGACACTGATGTGGTGGTGGTGTGTTAGTGTGTGTTGTGCTGGTGTGAGTGGATCAGACACAGCAGTGCTTAAACCCCTCAGTGTCACTGCTGGACTGAGAATAGTCCACCAACCAAAATACCCAGCTAACAGCATCCTGTGGGCAGCGTCCTGTGACCACTGATGAAGGACTAGAGGATGACCAACACAAACTCTGCAGCAGCAGATGAGCTAGCCTACAAGACTTTACAGTTACATGGAGGACCAGCAAGGTAGGAGTGTCTAATAGAGTGTACACAGTGTCAAACACTCCAGCAGCACTGCTGTGTCTGATCCACTCACACCAGCAGAATACACACTAACACACCACCACCACGTCAGAGTCACTGCAGTGCTGAGAATGATCCACCACCCACATAATACCTGCTCTGTGGTGGTCCTGTGGGGGTCCTGTCTATTAAAGAACAGGGTAAAAGGGGATAACAAAGTATACAGAGAATCAGATGGACCTCAGTCTGTAATTGTAGAACTAGAAAAGTGCTCCTATAGAGTAAGAGGAGCTGATAAAATGGAGTGTAGATACAAGGAGGTAGTATTAATGTTATGACTGATGGGTGTATATTGAGCACTGTTTAAGGTGGTGCACTTGAATTTCATTGTAGGTAAACATGCAATGACAATAAAGGAAATCTAATCTAATCCAACCTAATCTAACTTTATCTAATCCAATCTAATCTCATCTCATCTCATCCATCTAAATTCATAAAACTGGCATACCCGCTCACAATTTACATGACAGTGTGACTCATAATAACCAACAGCACTGCCTATTCACTGCTCAAAAGAGGTTTAGCCCTCAGATTAAGCAGCTAACAAGAAATCATCTCTCCATCCTCGCACTGACAGTGCAGTGAGAGCAGCGTACAGAGCTCTCTCTTTCCTGTCAGTTATGGTCATATGACTGAACGTGGTAACTCTGAAGTGGGTTGTGGGATTAAGCTAGCGTTATGTCGGAGCACAGCAACATCATTAGCTAAGAACGAAATTCACTGGACTGTAAAGCCATATGTCACGCCATTCTGTCAGCAAGCAACCGGTGTTTACAGCCTGGCTCCTCCTAAAGTAACGTTAGCAGATCACGGGGTGCTAAGTTAGCTAATAGCTTACAGTGATGACATTAGCTAGCTAAATTCCTCCCCTGTAATGAACATAACATTGACGTCTGTTGACTCTGAAACTTCATATAAAGGCCGTATTCAAACTACAACTCAGCAAATGTGCTTCTGCACAAAATCACAACGATCAATTACACAGCTAGGCTGCTAGCCTGCTAGCTAACTCAGCAAACGCTTTGTCGCTATTTTAGCCACAGCCAAGCAAAAGTTAACGAGACACGCAGACTAAACAGAGACCGTCCTTACTCTGAGACCCGTCATCAAAGCGATCAAACTCCCAGTCGGGTGAGATGGACTCCACTGCCATCCTGCGAAGTAGCGGTTAGCCAGCAGACAGCTGCCGTCCGCAGGTTAGAGAGAGTGACCGTCAGTGGAGGGGGAACTGCCCCCGTCTCTCTCTCTCTCTCTCTCTCTCTCTCTCTCTGGTCCCATGATTTGCTGCACCGCATTTCCGGCGCGGAGCTCACAGGGAATTTTTAAAGTAAAAGTTCACGACCTGCGACGGTGGAGACACAGTTAGAAAACAGCCCCCAGTCTCTGTTTAGTCGCTTTATCCCGGTCATTTTCTGCCTTTGCAGACAAACGAAGAGACTCGGGACCATTTTCATCCGGGGGCGTGTTTCATAAACCATGATAAACAAAGGGCTGAAATGTAAACAAAGCCACTATGAGTGGTTTGGTGTGAAATGCTCTATATCACAGAAACCTACCGAGTCAGCACGGTTCACTGTGGTGGTGAAGGGAACCAGACGTCCTCCTCTAAAAGCTCCCTCACAGAACGTAATGAAATGGTTATGAATACACTGCCTAATGTCTGACACATTCATTTTACAGCAGTTATGAGAAAAAACTGTTTTGGTCTAAAGCGTATTTTAACGCAGGTATGGTGGAGGGATACATGTTGTTCTAAGGCAAAATAGATCCCAAAGAAAACCAACCACACAAATACATGTACGATACCTGGTGGGTTAGCATAGCAATTACGTTTCTTTATGAGTTAACAATTTCACATCAAATCCCTATGACTTATATCTTTACCCCTGAATTAGCATGGAGAAATTGTGAAATATCAGTGGAATTCTCATTTAAGCCCAGAGATGAGGATTGTCCAATAGCAACGTCCTACAGCTTTTCCCTGATGGACAGGACGGATTTCGGGAAGTAATCTGCCTAAACTGTTTTGTGAAATGGCCCTCAGGACGCAAGACTCGCAAAAGCATAAACACCAACAATCTACAGAAACGCGAAGAGAAGGGAGTGCTGATCTCTCCGGGTCCACCAGGTGGCGCCTTGTCCAAACTACTTGACCTGTACCATGATTACCACTCAGTCGTGTGTCTGTCTGAGGTTTCCAGCATATTCAGTATTTCTACCAGAAGGTTCAGCTGTATAGGTTGGAAGCATGTTTGTCGTGTAGACTTTTCTGGATTGTTTTGGGTGTTGATGTACTTTCTTATGTCATAACTTAAGAGTTATTAACTACAGTCTTATTATACTCTCCAGGAGTTCAGAAGTCCACATCGAGATCTTTACTACACCGTCCTGTCTGTCAGCAGAACACCTCCTGGCTAAGACCGACAGACCTCAGAGTGGACACAGAGTTGCTGTCATTTTACTGGGATTCTGCTGATGTTGCTTTGCCTTCAGGTATGTGGTCGCAGTATCTTGTTTAAATAGGCGTGTTGGTGCTCTTTACAATGGGTTACTTAGTAATGATAGTGGTACATGATGCAGCTGTGATACGTTGCGTGGTAATATCCAATCAATAATTTATTACATAAATTGCAATTACTAAATAAACTTACTGTACTAGAACAGTAAAACTTGATTTGAGTAGAGGATAAAGCCGAGAGGATTGCATTAAATTGCGATAGGATCTGACAGGGATGTCAAGGGCAGTTTGTGGAAAGTTTTCCAGTGGGGATATAATTTATAATTATGGGGATATAATTTGCAGTTGAAAAAAAATACTAAATATCAATAATATTACAACATGGGGCCTTCTGTGGTTCCCACCCTGAACAGCTAAGAAAGTGTGCAGATATCGCAGTAGGTCTCTGGTAAATACAGTGAAATGACTGTAAACGGCAAGATAGGAGCTGATACTGCTGTACTACTGATATCGTCGTTGTCCAATAGAAAACCAATGGCCAAAAACCTGATGTAACTTTAATGTAAGTCAATGGAACCAGACTTTTTTTCCAAGAAATTTTGGGGCATTTCTGTTCTGATCCATTCATCATGAAATTCTCACACAGTGTAACAGCAGCTGCTCAAATGATGTAGAAAAGTCAAAATCGACAAAAATGGAGATACATGTTTTTCTTTGGACAGCGACGGTATGACTCGCTTTGTCTGAAAATTCCTGTTACACTCTCTCTCTCTCTCTCTCTCTCTCTCTCTCTCTCTCCATCTATCTATCTATCTATCTGTCTATCTAGGATGGATGCTGACCAGCTAAAGAAAATAAGGCATCGTTGTAACGCCATTCAGCATTATTCATTCCTCTTTTTCTAAAAGACTGTAAAGGTTTTATGACCCACTTGAATGGTAGTATTAAATTTTCTACATGGCAACAAGACCTTTTACCCTGTGCCACAAAGTACTTCACTGAAAACCTAGAATTCACACATGCTAACTCCTTGAATAGGCCTCTGTATTTGGTTCTACAAAGACAATGGATTCATTTGGTGACTCTAATCAACAGGAGGGAAAACTGGCATCAGCTGATTTTGAGGCAAGAAATGTTGAGTGTCAGATTATTTCTTCTCTTTGGGGTAGAGGACCTGATAGATCCTCAAGCTTCACCCATAGTGTCACTAGCAACATAGGCAAAGAGCAGTCAGAGTTGGACCCACTGCTTCCTAAGGGCTGTCTGTGGTCATCAACAGCCTCTGACCCTGTTCTACAGCAAGATAAAGAACAGCAGACAATGGTCGATCCGGGAATGCCGAATGAATCAGTCTGTGCCACAGTGCTTCAGATCCTGGTTCCGTTTCTCCTGGCAGGCTTAGGGACTGTGATGGCTGGCGTGCTGTTGGACATAGTGCAGGTAAGTAGGCTATGAAGGAAATGGGGGAAAGATAAACACTGGATGATAATATTATGTCAGTGAGAGGTCTTTCTGTGTGTTGGCGAGGCAGCACTGGGATGTGTTTCAGACAGTTACAGAGATTATTATCCTGGTGCCAGCATTGCTTGGCCTGAAAGGGAACCTGGAGATGACACTGGCCTCAAGACTCTCTACAGCAGTGAGTACACAACTAACTAATCTTTAGCTTTCTCCTCTTTTATTCAGCTTCTTTCTCATCTCTCATTCTGCCTGGCATATATTGTCAGTACATACTTTAAAATTTGAACCTAAATAGCCAGTCTTTTCTCTGTTTACTAATGTATTTCACATGGACCTGGTCTCAGTGTGAAACCTTGCATTGTTCTGTGAAGAGAACAGCACTTGTCCATAGGCTTAGAGATCATACTGTTCCAGTAGTTAAATGCCGTTTTACCATAACAGAGTCTTTGTGCACTAAGCAGTGTTAAAGAGTCATGGGACTTGTACTTATAGTTAGTTACAATATATGAATAAGGTAGACCAAATTACTCAAAATGAAGAGATTAATTCCATTAAGGAAATGGTATTTCGTCGCTGTCCTTAGGAAAAAAAGTATCTCAGTGGTTTAATGGTTTTTATATTCATGCATTTGAACAAATATCTGCCGTTTGCATTGTGTGAACATTTCATGATGAATAGGCCAAAAGAAATGGCCCAAAATCCATAGACTTACATTAGAATCAAAATGAGTTTTTGCCCTCTTCTGTAAAGTTGCCATTTTGGAGATACATGTGGACAGTGATGATTTGGTTTACTTAATAAGCATATCGATTACAATTTTGAAAATTTCATTAAAATTCCATAAAAGCATTAAAAACATTTCAGAATACTGGTTGGCATTTCAAAATGTCACTTTTTATACTAAAAATGCATTTTTGTCCAACAAAACATTTCACACGGTTAATAATACAACAAATCACAAATCACCTCAAATGTTTAGATACAGCTGTGTGTTTATTACAGGTGAACACTGGCAAAACGAACACACCAAGAGAGAAGTGGAACTTGATCGTTGGAAATCTTGCTCTCAAACAGGTTAATAGTAAAGTTTTTAATTGTTATTGAAGTGTTTCTCCACTGAATCCTTAATGGATTGAGATCATTGGATACAGATGTACTGGGACAGTCAGAGCCAGAATCAAAATCTATACATTGTATGTACAGTTCACAGGACACAGTATTATCTACAGTACAATCTAGGTTGAGAATAAAATAGTGGACAGTCTACTAATCCTCAAAGACTGTACTGAGACTCAATTTGTTGTTATTTATGTATGTGCTCTTCAAAAAATGCAGTCTCACCTCTGAATCCTGCTTTATGCCTCTCTGTTCCTTCAGGTTCAGGCTACCGTGCTGGGCTTCCTTGCTGCCCTGACAGCTTCAGCCCTCGGATGGGTTCTCGATGAGAAACTTGTAATGAACTATGCAGCGCTGTTATGCTGCAGCAGTGTTGTGACAGCGTTCACTGCATCATTATTGCAAGGAAAGAATACAATATTTAAATTGAATAATGAGCTGCATAGTGTGACATGGGTTGTCCATAGGTAAACATACAGCATGGTCTTTCTGAAGCCAAGAGGATTTCATCATAGCAAACACAAGTATAACATCATGATTTAACAGAATTCTCCAGAAGTGGTCACTGCTATCAGTGACAGAGCTTTATCATGATTTATACAGTATTGGGCAGGCATCAGAGACCACCCCTCATTTATTTCATTTGCAGACAAAATGGCCATTAAGTACAAGCTGTCAAGGAAGCTGGACATAAGACACAAGGAAACTCCTGTGCTTTTTGCTTATTTCCCTTTGAATTTGTCCTTTGTCCAACTCAACATTATGGGTCTGAAAGGATGTCAAAAATATGTTAAGAGAAAACAGACAAAAAAACATCTGCAGATTAAACTGAGAAGTTGCTGGTGTTCTCAAAACAGTGGATCGACCAGACCTCAGTATCACTGGATGTGTTTGGGATTACTTGGATCATGAGAAGCAGAAAATTCAACCAACTTGTAAGACTGTGGAGGTGTGGAAAAATATTTAATGCTGAAAAATCAATTATGTGTACCTAATAGCCATTTAGTCTGAATATGATGCAAACAAATTGAGAATGTTCTCTGACTTCTGCACAGTAGCGTAGCCCTGCGGTATCTTTAAGCTGAGGGGTACCAGGCATAAGATTTGTCCTAGGCAGATAAGACAGATCTTCTACATGCAAACCAAATCTCCATGTGATTTCAGCAGTGAGGTTTGTTATGTTTGGTGCAGTAATGAGCTGGCTAGTCATATTTTTGAGACAGTTGCCACTTACTTCGCTGTTGTCTGTTTTCCTCAGGTATCGTTACGGTTGGAGTGATTGTTATCTCAAGGAGAACAGGCATCAACCCAGATAACATAGCAACACCGATTGCAGCCAGCTTTGGTGACCTCATCACTCTGGGACTCCTTGCTGTCATCAGCCAAGGATTCTTCCACTGCATTGGTAGGAGAAGAAAGAAGAAAGAGCAATAGAACCAGTTTCCTTCAGAAGATGTGTGCAGTGTACCAGTCAGGTTTAGGGCTGGGTATCAGTGTTCAACACTTTTATGGCATCAACCAAATGACCTCAGTACTTCAGGAGTCATTTTTCTTTAGTTGTTTAAGACCTGCATTAGTGGTAGGAGTTGTTACTGTCAGGGCACTTTTTCCAAAATCTAGACTGGACACTGTCTAAAAAACATTCAGTAAGCATGTTATTAACATCAGCACCCAGGTGGACAATTATAACTAGCAGTAAAAAAGGCTAAATTAATTGATTAATTAATTAATTAATTTTAATAAAATAAGATTTAGACAAAAAGCGAATATCATATAATTATCTTCCTGGAAAATGTTTTTGTTTTACTGTAGATACAGAAATATATTGTCCTTATATATAAACCTTTTGCATTTAAAAAAAGGTATGTAAAAATGTTGAATATTCATCCAAATGTTTGTGGGTTTTTGCTCTGTTTACCTTTTGAAAGTTAAATCTTTACTTTTTCCTGACAGTGTGTGTTCAATCTCTCTTTCTTTCCCTTTCTCTGCAGAGCTCTGTCCCTGTGTTGTCTATGTGGCGTGTGTTCTCTGTCTGGGCCTGACGTCGCTCTGGGTTCTTATTTCTTTCCGTCACCCTGAAAGCCGCAGGCTGCTGTATTGTGGCTGGGAGCCCATAATAACAGCTGTGGTCATCAGTAGGTTGGTGGATACTGACTGTAATATTACTCTGAGAAGCTTTAAGGGATCAATTCACCTTGTAATTGTAGTTTATAACATAGTGTGCATGTCCAGTACTATTAAAATATGCTGTATGATTAAACTCAAATGAATAATTCGGCCCTTCCACATTCAGCTCGAGTGTGACATTTTCCAAGAGTAAAAGGTTAGTAGTTAGTGTATTTTACGTAGAGGTCCACTGCAACCATATCACATCATCATATGGTGACCTACTACTAGAGATTTTACACTTTCTAAATAATAAATGAGACATTTGGTTTATATTGTTACACTTTTGGACATGTGCACTGTTTTAAAGTACGAGTCTTAACAGTCTGGGTTCCCTTTCCCATTCCCCATGGAATAATGATGTTAAAAATACACTGCTCCTGTCCTTCTGTATGTCTTTAGCCTGGGAGGACTCATTTTGGACCGAGCCATGACTGATCCAAACCTAATCGGACTAGTGGTTTACACACCTGTTATTAATGGTTGGTGAATACATCAGTATCAGTGTTTTAATGCACTCATTATTGGAATACAAAGTATTTCAAGGGGAATTCCACCAGTTTTCTGAATACTTCGATTGTAGGGATTATTCAGAGTGGTTTGATGTGAAATGGTATATAGCAATTTTATTTCCTATTCAAACCCACCAGTGAAATTACACGTCTTCTGAGTTTTTCTAAGTAATGTTTAATGGATTCAAATGAATGGATTAAAATGCATTTTAAGCCAAAACCTTATTACAAAACTATTCTACAACGATATGTAAGACATCTGACAGGATATATCTAACCACGTAACCACCACATAATACCTTTTTTTGAGGGAGCTTTTGGACACATAAACTTATTCAGACGTCTGGATTCTGCCACCACCACTGTAAACAATTCTGTCTGTAAGTTGCTCTATAACTGAGCTTTTCACACCAAACCGCTCTGAATGACTGGGTTTACACTTCAACCGTTTAATACTGTTCAGAATCAGAATCAGGTTTATTGGCCAAGTATGTTGACACACGCATGGAATTTGGTTTCAGCAGTTTGTGTCTCTCTAGTACTGACAGTCCACAATATACACAATGACTCCACATATACACAATAAATACAGACAATTAAATACAGTCTTCACAATATACACAATATACAAGCAATAACCAAACTACAATAATATACAGTTTACACATTATTTACAACCAGTATAAGGCAGTAGTGTTGAGGTAGAGATAGTAGTGTTAAGGTAGATAGATAGATAGATAGATAGATAGATAGATAGATACTTTATTGCTCCCGAAGGTATTAACAGTATTAGTAACAGTATTAGTGTACATGTATGAGGAAGAGACTGTGGTGTATAATCTGGCGTGTCAGTGTAACCGGTGAACACTATGGAGGAACAGGAGTAGCTATTGTCCAGCAGATGATGTGACTGGTCGGCTGTTTATGAAGGTGATGGCCTGAGGAAAGAAGCTGTTCCTGTGTCTGGTTGTCTTGGTGTACAGGGTCCTGTAGCACCTGCCGGATGGGAGGAGTTGGAATATGTTGTGTCCAGGGTGAGACAGATGCGTGATTATTTTCCCTGCTTGTTTCCTGGTTCTTGAACAGTACAAGCCCTGGAGGGTGGGCAGTGGAGCACCAATGATCTTTGCAGCTGTCTTTATGGTCCTTTGTAGTCTGTTCCAGTCCTGTGTTCAATTCTAGATTGTTCTGACTGCAGCAGAGAACCAACTGTTCGACCTCCCTTCGATAAGCTCCCTTAATCAGATTTTTGGAGAGATTATGTATGGTTATGACTAGAACTCAGCATATTCTGTGGTGATGCCCTTTATTATAATTGTTCAGCCTGATACTGGCTCACTTCACTAGCAATTACTCTTCTTTGGTTGTTATGATGAACTGCATTATGGGATCAAAGGCCTGATACCACTAGAGAAAGTGCTTCTATTTTGCATTTCTTTCTAATGGAATACAACGTTTTTCATTACAGATGATATCATCAGCACAACAGTCTGCGTAAACAGTAGAATCTTTGAAATGTTTAATTTTTAATGACTGTGTAGGCTCAAGGTTTGATCACTAACAGTGACAAAAGCCTCTGATGATTAGATCGAATCCTCCTGAGACTCATCTGCTTCAGTGGAAGGAATAAGACTGTAACAAAGATGTGAAATAACATGGTTAATATTTCAAATTATTTAGCTTATTTTAAGAAATATGCTTGAAACAAGACAAATGATCTGGCAATGAAGAGAACCATCGTCAAAAATTATTGCACCTGGAAGGAAGTGGCGAACTGTAATGCAATTGCAGTGGTCGTAACGGCCTGTGTGCATGTAGTTCTGTGTTGTGTAGTCGTCTGCCAGTGATGCTGGCACTAACAGGATGACTCATGGAGGGCATCACTGCTCGCTGAATGTCCACAATTGTGGCTGTTGGGTCAGTCAGGTACAGCGATAAGTCCTGCCCTTGCTTATGTCACATGCACAGCTGTGCATGAAACCTGAATCATTCACATGTCTCACGATGTTAAACGATGAGCGTATATTAACTAGGTATAAAATCATCTTTATGTTGTTTGTTTGCATAATGAACTGAAAACATTCCCAGACTTTCAATGTGGTTTCAGACTTTTGGACTGGAATGTATAATATCCACAGCCTGTAGGTACAAATATCACAGTGAACTCTGGATCTTTCATGTGCTCTCTTGTTGATAAAGTAATGCTTTGTTGGCACACAGGTGGCCAAAAAGCAACTGTCCAAATACTTACGGTCTATAAAAGAACTATATTGCTATACCATCTGATTGCTTATTCATTGCAGTGTTTTATAATTGTATTTGACCTTGTTTTGACTTCTGCATTTGAAATGTGAAATTTGGGTTTATATTTAAGGTGTTGGTGGAAACCTGGTGGCCATTCAGTCCAGTCGTATAACAACATACCTGCATTTTCACTGTTCTTTGGGGGAACTGCCTGAGAACAGCAAAGGCTGCCACTGTCCATTCCGCACCTTTTATGGCAAAGGTAAGGAAATCTGTAATGCTTTTTATTATTTTTTAAATACAAGAATATTTATAAGAGTACTGAAAGTGATCAGATATTGTCTGACAATCAGGCTTCATACAATGCAGTTGTTTATTATTATCCCTTTTATATTAAGTCAGGTGACACAGACAGAGGTGCTCCAATAAATAACTTTTCTGAACAGTGAGCTTAGATCGGAGTCAGTGTTTGCATTGATGATTAGTCATATAGACAACGTATAAAGTGTTGGAGCACCTCCTACACCACAAGTGGCAGAAAAACAAAGACTTAAAGATTACAGCTTAACAGCTGAATGGAAGTCAAACCTTTTTAATACTGCTCTGCTATGGAGAGGAGCGCTGACTATTAGCTTGGTCCCTCTCGATCTTCACATTGTGTCTCTTGGCTAACATTGTTTGTTTATGGTTGCTCATATTTTGGCTTTTTACTGAACCACTGAACCACATTGGTCTACCGTTATCTTTGTCCAGTCTGCCATGATCTTGACCAAGCATCTACTGGTCACACCAGCCCTGTCAGTTTTCTAGAAAGCGGGTAGCCAATTAAAAATAACTACCGGCCTAATTCAAGGCCACATTTGTCCTCACAATATTCCAAACCTATATAAGATTTGTGGATGGGGTCAGTATGTGTGTGAGTAGAAGTAAAGCTCTAAATGAAGTCATTAAACATTTACCTCACTTTTAAAAAGTGGGAATGGCACATCAGGTAATCCAGGTTGATCTATAACCAATTATGATCCGAACAGGCACTCATAAAGCTTGGGATGGGGAGCTTTGATTAATGTCTTTGTATTACTCTGCAGGATGTCCTATTTTCTGATTCTCTGATCGCCAACAGTGACAAAAAGCCTATTATGATTAAAACAAATCATCTGAGAGTCGTTTGAAGATGGGCTTCAATGGCAGGAATAAGAATTTAAAAAATCAGAGCTTGTTGTACAAAGGCAGTAACATGGTCAATGTCACAAATGTGCTTCAATTTAAATAGTGATCTAGAAATAGTGGAGAATCTTCCTTCTTTGTTTTACCTGTCATGACTTTGTTTTAATGTTTACTTCTAAAAACTTTGTGTTGATTATTTCAGGATTAAATAAAAAACTTTCCTGCAGTTTCAGTGTGATCTTAGACTTTTGGACTGTACTGTTGTCGTGGCTTAGAGACTTAAATCCCTTACGCCAGGATTAATTAAACAGAATTAATAAAATCTTTATCAAAAAGACTTCAGAGGCCGGGTTCAGTTTAAGGAGAAAAAGGCAGACAAATTTATTTATGCATAAAAAGCATCAACCTGGGCAGATGGTTCAGAACAAATCCAAAACACTGAGCAGAAGAACTCTTTTTCTACACCCTGTAGCCCTGAAAGGACTTTTAGCCCATTTATTTAAGAACGGTAATAAACGACAAATGCTTGCTGTTTTTCTTAAAAGTTATCTTTCCTCAAAGACGTTCCTCCCCATTCCGGCATCCATAGCCCTTGTCCAGTAAATCTTGGAGGCAGACTTCGAAGTTCACCCTTTCTAGAAGGATCTGCTAAGCTGTTAAGCACAATGGGTCATTATACAAAAACCTTTAATTATATTTATTTTAATGTATCATATTGGAATAATCTGTTGACTTGGAGACAATCCTTCACAAATCCACCTCCTTTGAGTATCCACCATCTTTCCATGTCCACCTCACTGTATGTATAACTGGACCTAGTTCCCAGTATGTCTGTCCAGATGTATGCTATGAGCGAGGGGCATGTATCTGTTCAGAAAATATGGTTCATATTTTATTACTGACAAAAACACCTGCACTTTACTATCCTTTCAGAGCATCGTTCACTGTTTACTGTAACATATTTGCTGCAATAAATAAGAACAGATTGTGCATAAGGCATGGATGACATTGTGTCTTGGCAGGGCCCAACAACAGGACTGCTCAGGTGCTGTTGCTACTGACCATCCCAGGACATGTGATCTTTCTCTATGTCATTTATTTAATGCATGGTGGCCACAGAAGCCTAACAGCAATCTTCGTCACTCTTTACTTAGTAGCTGCTTTTATCCAGGTTAGAAAAGAGTTCATATTTGTTCACACTTTATTTGAGTGTAATAATGGCAATTACATGTTGTGGTGTGTAATAGGAGTATCCTTTTGACCTGTGTTTATGTTCACTCAGGTATTTCTGCTGCTGTGCATTGCTGATTGGATGGTCCACTGCTTGTGGAGGTGTGGTCGAGACCCAGACAGCTTTTCTATTCCCTATCTTACAGCTCTGGGAGATCTGCTGGGCACTGCTCTGTTGGCTTTGTGTTTTTACGTACTTCAGGTCAGCAGTGATGAGGATAATCATTTGGGTGACTGAATGTTTACCTTTTTTTTTTTTTAACATGACCTGCATCTTCAAGTGTGCCGGTGCTCATTGTCTGATATCCACTAGGTGCTGACACATCTTTTCATATTAGGAAAAGCTATTGCTAAGTGCCTCTGTGCGTTTGGAGGAGAACATTAATCAACTACTAATACCATGTTATAGTGGTATTCCTGACACGACCCCATTTGTCTTGTTCCACTTTCTGTGTCACACTCAAACACCTTTTAAAGGAGAGGTTTGTAAGATTTAGGGGGATCTCTTAGCAGAAATGGAGTATAGCTGAGGTATCTGGAGTTCCACATATTTTCCTTCTTATGGATATGGTAGAAGAGACCCCTGTTCGGGGTTGAGACGACTAGGGGAGTGGGCCCCTCTCTTCTTCTCTCTCTGAGCACCGAACAGATGAGATCAGTTCCAGATGTTTCCATATGTAGTACGAAAACACCCAGCCTATATAACAGAGAGCTTTGGGCTGAAACTCAGAGGACATTGGCTGGAAACCTCTCACAAGCAGTCCAGGGTGCTTGGTTTGATTCTTTCTTTATAATAAAGCTTTTTTATATACAAGTAAGACAGTGTCAGCGGAGACTTCCTTCACATCATCGCTATTTAATAAACAACATAGTATACCAAAACTATGTTTTCATTAGTGTATGGCTACTTGTGACTACAAATCATTGTGTCTTCTTTACCCCAATGAATGAGCCATTCATATCTACGTAAGAGGGCTCGTCTTCCAATGGAGGCTGCCATGTAGAACCGCAGTGCTGCTACAGTAGCCCAGAATGGACAAACCAAACACACTGGCTGTAGAGAAACCCCTTGTACGCTTTCACGTTTTTACATTGGAACAGCAGGGTGAGTCCTTCTGTAATACATATTCATCAGTAGCTCTGTGTACTAAATTTCACATAGGATTATTACTCCTTGTCCTTATTAAAACTGATCTTATTTTCCAGCTTCTTGTTCGTGTTTTCCCGTTACACCTTAAATGGATCAGCAGTTATAGGATGTAACTGCAGCCCCATTTATAGTGAAATGGGAGAACTGGAACAAGAAGCTGGCGAATATTCTTAGTGGAAAACGTTACCATCATTAAAAGAATAATTAGGATGTTCTGATGGTCTAAAGACTGAACATTAAAACCACAATAAAATGTTTAAAACACTGAGTTACTACTCTGTACTAATGATATGAGCAGGCTAGGTAGAGTATTGATGGGAAGAATAAATTGATTCCGGTGATGGATAACCATTTTGAGTAAAACGTTTGTGAACCCAAATGTTGGCAGTTGGAGGACACTGAAGCAACAGCAGAAAACCACCATATTTTCCAGATAAGAGATTTTTAAATGTTTTCCTTCAAAGAAAATACATCCTGTTTTAATCTTTATCTTTAACTTAAATTTAATAATATGATGATGCAAATGTTTTAATATTTCAGTGGCGCTTATTTGACCATTTCTTATGCACATGTACAGCACTGTTATAGTACCCAAGTAAAAGCCTCAATCTGAATATCCTTTGGACTCGGTCTTGTCTCGGTAAGGTGGAATTGTTCTCCAGACCAGCCGAGGGCAATTCCACTTTCTGAGGTAAATATAAGCAGAACTTTCTTCTGTTGTTACTGAATATCAACAGAACCTTCACATAGGATAAGCAGTTCTTTCCCTACATGTTTAAAAAATGTTTTCGCTGCTGGTTGAAAATCTAATTGACCTTTCTGTGATGGGATGAAATTGATATTCATTGGTTTGTTGATTGGTTCTAAAAATTGAATCACCCTCTCAGGGTAAGTCCGAATGTTATTATTACAAGATTTCAGTGTAATAATAAAAACGAGCGAATGTTGTCTGATTATACACAGTTTAAGTTTCAGGCAGGTTTCAAAGTGAGTGGATTTTTAGTCCTAAGATAAATCTGTGTCATCCACAAAACAGTGAAAACCCAGTTTGAAGTGATGTATGTATCTCACTGAGTGGGAGTATATAAACAACAAAACAAGAGGTCCAAGGGCTAAACCTTGTGGAACCCCTGGAGTGACAGCAGAGGTGGTGAAAGTGATGCTAAAACAAAGATGATTCCATTAAATTAAGATTTCTAAATTGGTTAAAAAGGCCTTAAAGCTTCTGTATGTTGAGGTGAAGATCTTGAGGCCTTTTAGGAGAAGCTCTCTGTGGATTTGGTGAACTCTGCAAGGTGGATGAAGGTAGACTAGACTGGCTATATTCAAGGTCACTTAGAGAAAGAGCCAGGCCATTGTCAGGTTGTCTTTAAAAAAAAGAGTTACGGTTTGGCTTGGAAAGAACCATTCATAAATTAAGCTAATTGGAGAGAGACATTGGTGTCCAACTGAAATGCCCTTTTTGAAAAAAGAGTGGTGTGGTTTCTTATCACACAGCAAACTGTAAAAAAATGTTTTAGGGGAAAAAAAACCTTTTTGATCAAATAAAAGATGAGAAGCCAGTTCAGGTAAAGAAAATAGTCCTTTATTCCAGTACTGTCTTGTGGGGAGAAATCTCATACATCACTGACAGTGATAAATATAGGTATCTCTGAGCACCGCATCAGAACAGACAGTATAAAAACGTGAACATGATACTTGTAAAAAACGTGTAATGTGTAATCTTCAGGAGCAAACTTTACGTTCAGGACAAGAGCGTTATTTCTAGAGGATGACGACTATTTATTGTTATGAATTTGGACGAACCCCAGAAGCAGATGCTCTCTCACTTTACTTCCCCTTTACGCAGGAAATATCTGGACACTGCACGGTTCCTGAAAAAAGAGTAAATCTCAGCATGTTGGGCTATTTATGTTGTTTTGTTGCAAAGCAGAAAGTTAAGGCGGTTTGTCTAAAGCTAACTACATGATCTCCTAATCAGGAAATAAGTTATGTGTTTTTCTCACAGCTTTATCATTTGGAAATAGTTAAAAGAAAACCTTAGCATACATGAACTCAATCATTTTAGTAATTAGAGTGATGTTTTGAGCTTACTGCCCCATTAAATAGCTTTTGTATTTAGTTTTTTACAATTTCTCAGGTGCCTAAATCTTTTGTACTGTACTACATAAAGATATGCATATACAGTGGGTAAAATAAGTATTTGATACACTGCCGATTTTGCAAGTTTTCCCACCTACAAAGAATGGAGAGGTCTGTCATTTTTATCGTAGGTCCACTTCAACTATGAGAGACAGAATCTAAGAAATACATCCAGAAATTCACATTGTATGATTTTTAAATAATTAATTTGGATTTTATTGCATGAAATAAGTATTTGATCACCTTCCAACCAGCAAGAATTCTGGCTCTTACAGACCTGTTAGTTTTTCTTTAAGAAGCCCTCCTATTCTGCACTCATTACCTGTATTAATTGCACCTGTTTGATCTCGTTACCTGTATAAAAGACACCTGTCCACACACTCAATCAATCACACTCCAACCTCTCCACCATGGCCAAGACCAAAGAGCTGTCTAAGGACACCAGGGACAAAACTGTAGACCTGCACAAGGCTGGGATGGGCTACAGGACAATAGGCAAGCAGCTTGGTGAGAAGACAACAACTGTTGGCGCAATTATTAGAAAATGAAAGAAACACAAGATGACTGTCAATCTTCCTCGGTCTGGAGCTCCATGCAAGATCTCGCCTCGTGGGGTAAGGATGTTTACCATTAGTAACACACTACGCTGTCATGGTTTAAAATCCTGCAGGGCACGCAAGGTCCCCCTTCTCACGCCACCACATGTCCAGGCCCATCTGAAGTTCGCCAGTGACCATCTGGATGATCCAGAGGAGGCATGGGAGAAGGTCATGTGGTCAGAAGGACATGTGGTCAGGTATCAACTCCACTCGCCGTGTTTGGAGGAAGAAGAAGGATGAGTACAACCCCAAGAACACCCTCCCAACCGTGAAGCATGGGGGTGGAAACATCATACTTTGGGGGTGCTTTTCTGCAAAGGGGACAGGACGACTGCACCGTATTGAACGGAGGATGGATGGGGTCATGTATCACGAGATTCTGGCTGACAACCTCCTTCCCTCAGAAAAAACATTGAAGATGGGTCGTGGCTGGGTCTTCCAGCATGACAATGACCTGAAACACACAGCCAGGGCAACTAAGGAGTGGCTCCGTAAGAAGCATTTCAAGGTCCTGGAGTGTCCTGGAATTCTTTAAAAATCCTACAAAGTGATTTCCTGGATTTTTTTTTCTCATTTTGTCTCTCATAGTTGAAGTGTACCTATGATGAAAATTACAGATCTCTCTCATCTTTCTAAGTAGGAGAACTTGCACAATCAGTGGCTGACTAAATACTTTTTTGCCCCACTGTACATATATGCATACGCAGTATAGATAGTCACTTTAGTGGTGGTACGAAATCATTTATACAGTCATTTATATACAGTCATATATCTTAAAAAAAGGAACAAGGTTACATTCTGTAGAATTCTGACTACAGCAATCATCTTCTCAGTATATCGTTCTCCTTCTCCTTTATTGTGTGGAATAGGAGGAGTTTTCCTCATATCGCCCTAATCTGTAGATACTCAAGAGTGGGTAAACTACATTTAGGATGGTTTAATCTCTGCTGTATTCCTTTATAACCGGCTCTGTGTCCGTCTTGATAAAACCAAGTATGGTATATGGTATATTTGTGAGGAATGAACTGTTTCTTCTTCTCTGTCAGTGACCCCCTTTTAAAAAGGGTTACTGTTTTCAAGAGTCATGCATCAACCTAAAGGTTTGCTTTGGTTTTAAATTTGAAAAGCGGAGTCACAGAAACTGCGTTTGCTTAGAAATGTATGAAATGCTTCTGTTCAGGTTCTATTGCTTTTTGTGTCTGTTTGAATTCGTTCTGTTCTTTAACACCTCACCTCAGTTACCTGCATTTTATGTTAGATCAAGGATGTATGTGTAAGAGATTTTCTTTAAGATTCATGAACATGTTTGAGACATAAGAATTTATATAATCAGGCGAATAGCCCCATGGTCCTAAAATAACATTTATGAATTCATTAACTACATTAGGCCAGTGTTTTTTAATATGTCACTCATTGTCTGGAAAATATCTCAATCTCATATTTAATTTGCTTTTATAAAAATTTCTCTTATTTTCAAACTAAGAAATAACCTTCTATAATTTCTTTAGCCAGTCCACAATCAAGTCAGACAAGACAGTACATGACTATGACTGTTATGGACAGACTGGAAGAGTGTTGTGTGGCTCAACCCGAGCCACTTTGCTTTGCTACTCAGGTGTGTAGGGACTGCTTATGGACCCTGTGGAATGGCATGCAGCCTCTGATCTCTGTGGCTGGTCCTCAGTCAGAAAGTCTGGTGACTGTTATGGAGCTTTAATAAATCTTATATAAATAATCTTATTTTTCTGCCACACTTGGTGATGGAAGTAACTTCTTTTGGGGCATAAGATTATTTTTTTATCAGCACATACGAAATTTGAGTATGGTTGTAATCTACTACTATAAACATTCATCATTATTTTAGAGACGGGCAAAACAGAAGGGTCCCTCTGAGGGAGAGTGGGCGGGGTCTGCACACAGCACGAGATAAAAGTTCCTTCACTGCAGCGTCCATCAGCGACTACAAGGCGCGATACGGATTACTGAGAGAGCACGCGGTGTCTTCGGAGCACTGTGAGTTATACGCGCTGCATACAGTCCATGTGTTCAGTATACAGCTACTTTAAACACTCTGTTCAGCTCACAGACATAAAGCCTGAAGGGACTCTCACTGGGGAGGTCTGAGCTTTGGCTCCCACGATTTAGACTCTTTACTCGGACGGGTTGCTTTTGTCTCTTTCTGGGGCGTTTCTGAGCTGAGACACAGCTAGACAAAAATAAAACCCTCACATATTTTGCTTCTCCGAATGAAAGAGCACTCATGTAGTTTATGTAGTCTGTTAAAAATGAACAGCTGCTTTAGTGAGTCCATGTATAAACAGAAGTACCCAAGATGGACACTGTTGAAGGTTTGCAGTAAAATGCTCTGTTCCAGAGAAACCTACCGCCTGAGGATAATTGTTGACAATTGTTCTGATGGGAACCAGACGTCCAAAAGCTAAACTGTAACCTTTAACTGGTTAAGCTTTTTCCTGTTTCCTAAAACATCTTTTTACGACCGTCTTGATAAAAGGTCCTAAGCATTTTAAAAACGGGCAACATTTGTGGTGGAAAGCTACATTTATTTTATATAGTATACTAGACACTATGGTATGCAGCGGTTATGCACTAATCCCTTTATATTACTGAGCCCATGTTTATTTGGAGCGGCGAGGTTTTAAAACAGCCCTATGTGGGATGTGGGGATTTGGAGACCTCTCTGGTGGGAATATGTAATTGCACGCAGCGTGCGGAAAAACATTTTGTAACCTCCGTTGTGCTTCGGACTCCCGCAAGCGGATGAATCCGATGATCGTGATCTCGGTTTAGTGAATTAGCGTCGTGTCTTCCGAGGATGAGAATAAATCATCTACGATTGTCATCATAGGTTCTTCAGCTTGATGTGGAAAACATTTATGCATGTGTTTGATGACAAATATCCATAGATAATGATTACATATTCAATTGATAATGATTAGGTTGTTTAAGCATCATACAAGTCTAATCCATTGTGTGAAATCTTATATTTTATATGTATCCATATTAACCAGCACTCATAAGGTATTTCTTAACATTTATTAATCATACATTTACAACATTAACACATTTACCTCTAAAACATATTGAAGGTACACTGTATGTTTCTAAGCACTCTCAGACACCCATTAGTGTGACCTTGGTTGGAATTCAGTGGCCGGGGGGTGAACTGGGTTGATCCAGAGGGAGTTAGAGCGTGGACAAATGTAGCCATCACGGAACACAGTAAACCGGGTGTGTTGTGGCACCCATGGGAGTAGCAGTAAACCATTGGTGGTGGACACGGGAGGCGGAGGTAACTCCCAAACATTCTTTGCAGCTTCAAAGCAGGTGCAGCTGGGGAGCACACATAGAGGCTACATTGTCCAATCTCTGGAGAAGATACAACTCATACCCAAGGTCAAGGCACATGGCTGAGCTGAAACGTGTGAAACAGAACACTAACACGTGAATATATGAATATGTGCATATTTAATCTGTGGGGAACGCCCCACTGGCTGGGTTTACGTCATTTTTGGTATAAACGATGGAGTCAGGTTAGGAGGGGTCAGAAACCTTTTGAGTAAGGGTTCTCCTGGTACCAGCCTTTTTCTTTAAATAAATACTTTGATACTGCTTTCAACTCACTCCACTGGTCTGCGACTCCTTCCGCTTGAAACGAGCAAGCTAATAACTGAATAACTTTACAAGCTGCATTAAGATTTTGTATTTGAGAGCTGCTTTTTGAACCTGGGCGCGTGACGTTAATACATGCAGACGTAAGACGTGGTCCGAAAAACTCTTTAAAAACAGGCAGTTTAAAACTGTTCATCTCCGTCGTAGGGATGGGCGAGACCATCCTTAAAATCCCGATACCGGGATTCTATATAATAATAATAATAATAATAATAATAATAATAATAATAATAATGTTATACATACCGATACTATAAAGTATGTGATTTTCAACTTTTTAAAGTTTGACATTAATGTTAAATTTCAGAAATCAAAGTTCTCTGTGTGTTTCTTTTTTTTTAAAATATCATTTAACAAAATTAAATTAAATAATGTCCGAATTATGTTCAGTTAAGCTAGTGCTTTACCTATGACCTGAAAATTTAGCAACTTAATGGGTATTTATTAGATTAATATTTACTTGTGAGTCCTTTGATAATTCACTCAGAGAAGTCTACCAATTAAATGGTACTTTTGTACATTTTGTTTAAAGTGGCTTCTTATTCGCAGCATCGCAGGAACACCATATTTTAGTATGGGTTTTTTATACTCAGTAATGTTACTACTTTCAGGTTTACCAAAAATATTACATAGGATTGCTTTAAAGTGCAGGCATAAGTCTGTGTGCATGTAGCCCTGCATCGTTCAGCCGTCTGCCAGATCGCAGATCTTCCATGTCGCTGGTGCGTGCCTTTGCACAGCGTGCTGTTGTCGGACCTACCCACCAAGTTTCATTACTGTCAGTTGATTTCTTCTGGGTGCAACTTTTACTTTGATGATGAGTGTATATCACATTTTCAGAATTCTGCCATTAACTTTGTACTGAAGCATTGGGTTTGCAACATTCCTACTATTAACATCAAGGATTCAGTTAATCTGGTGTGCATCTAATTTAGATTCAATGGTCAATGGAAGGTCTTGATTGTTAGTAAAATATACCGTTGTTTTGTTTGCATTACCATCATCAGACTTGCAACTGGAGAATCCCAACATGCTAACAGTGGTGAATCTAAATTGGATGCATGTGCTGGAAAGACTTGATAAATTGGATGTGAAATGTCTTTCACCCCTAAAGCCAAAACAGACAGATTGTCCAAGCAGTTTTTTTGTTCTATCGTAATTTTCCTGAGGACACAGTTTAAAAGGACTTAACATGTAACCCTGTAAAGAATCAAGTTACCTACTATGGGTTTAAGTTGGGACTGTCTTTGTCGAAGACTTTTGGGAGCATTTGGGAGACAAGAACCATGTGTTTCTGTATAAATTACTTGAAATGGGCCTTCCCACTTCAGAGAACAAAAATAATCCTGTACAACCTTCTGCTATATTAACTAAATTCAAGGCAATCTCATTGCCCTACCTGTTATTAAGTTGAAAGGCATAAGACCTGTTTGTACGGGGTCACCCTTAAACTTATAACGAGGGCTGAGAACAATGATATCCAAATCTCATAATATGTGGAATCAAAGCAATACGCTTGGTGTTTGAAAGTCTTTTTGCCTGTATAACACACGTGGCAGACTGTAGTGAGTTTGGCCACTTTAATTCACAAACTAAGCAGTGGCATTTGACCGTGATGCCATGAAGAGCCATATTTTCTTTCTCTCTCTCTTTCAAACCTCACAGATGCCAACTAAGAGAGACACTGAATAGCCTCCACTCTCATCCCTCTAATGGCCCTCTCTGCTGTAACGTTTGGTGTTGAAAGAAAACAAACACCCAAATTTATGACATGGAAATCCAAGAGTGTGTTCTCACTCAACTCTGGCTGCACACACACAGAACATTCAAAGCCCATAAATCATTCAGGAGCTTTTAGAGACGATAAGTTCCGTCCTTGCTTACGTCACATGTGCGGCCGAGCGTGAAACTTGAATCGTTCACATGTCTAACAGTGTCAAACCTACTCACCTAGTTACATTCCTGTGGGTTGATTCCTTCTGGGTGCAACTATATATACAACCCTCTTTTTGACTATTGAGTGTATTTTTACCTGAGGAGGTGCTGTAATTTAAGTGATTACCGACAACCTCCATGATTTTAGTCCAGTATGAATCTGCCAAGTCTGTAGTTTTCACAAATCTGCTAAGTAATAATTACGGAGTAAATTATCTCCTATTATTCACCAAGCACAGAGTTCTCCCTGTAATAGTAGCCCTGCTCAAATTGACATCCAGTAATGTGATTACAAAATCAGGTAACAGAAAACGGACAAGGTTAAAGTCAGGTTCCTATACACCTGCTTCTTGTTCGAATTTTCTTATTACACCCTAAACAGTGCTGCAGTTACACACCTGTGCCTGAAGTGGTAGAATGAATGTGGCACCATTTAAAGTGGAACAAGAATATTCAAACAAGAAGCTGGCCAGTGAGAAACTTGCTTCAGCTTCGTAGCAAGTGAAGGAGTAAGAGTAAGATGCGTCAGCATTTGCATAAGTGTGCCATTTGGGGCACTGTGCGAATGTGTAACATTCGTCACCAAACTGAGCAAATGCTGTCGTGGTCTGCCAAAAACATATTTATGGTTAAGCAGTTTTGCCATGCCATCTTAGAGGTAGCATCTACCTGCTGCCCTTTGAAAGCATCCTGGGTGTAAATGGCTATGCGCTGCAGATTATAGTAAACATACAATTCCAAAAATGTCCCCATTCCAAAAAAGTTTGGAGTGTATATACTAGGGCTGTACCCGACTTCGATCATGTTTTTTCTCCTTATACATTATCTAGTAATCAGTAAATCAATTTGCATACGTTTCAGATCTGATGTCCTCCTCATTTAGAAAGTCAACAGAGTCACAGGAACATATTTTTGAACTAAAAGAGACGTGGCATATGATGAACGATCTGGAGCCTGATTTAATTACAG
>CM067474.1:47881003-48010651 GCA_034552555.1 Semaprochilodus insignis | reverse complement strand
AAAAAAAAAAAAAAAAAAAAAACCTTGTCACTGTTGTCAGTCGACTCAAAGGGTCTCCGACTGACGATTTGACTCGTCGACTTCTAGAGGGCAGCCCTAGTTTTTTGTATGTCCTGCTCCCCAGGATGCAATAAACAATCAAAAAAAGAATTCACAGAACATTGTGTTAAATATTTAATTCAAATTTCCTTGCCTTAGTTTATACATTTTCACTGCAGTTGCATTCTAGTGCCGACTGGGTCAATTAAGGTGGATCTGAAAAGCTGAATAAGAGGTGAATATGAATCCAACTTCAGCCTCTTAAACAGAAGAACATGGTAACCATCTAGTCTTTTTTTCAGAATTCAGAACTGAAAAACAATTTCATAAATTCTGACTACAGTAACACTTTTGTCGTTATATCGTTCTCCTCACCCTTCATTTTGTGGAATAAGCTGAATTGTGTCTTACTACTATAGTCTGCAGATATTTGAGTAGTTAAACCACTCAAGGATGGTTTAGTCTCATCAGCTCTTGGGCCGTCGAGGTAAGAGTAAAGTGGAGTTGAGGAATCTTTAACTGATTTCAGCAGTAGTAGTTGAGTCTTGAGGTACAAAGTGGTATGAGGTAGGATGGGCCGGGGCTAGATGGTTAGCATGCTAACCTCAGTAGATATCCCTGCAACACAATCCATAGGTGTCTTTGATATACCGTCAAAACTTATTTTTCCACATCCTGTTGGTAATTGTAATACATTTTGGGATGCTTTAAACTAACAATCTTACCAGATAGAAAATCTCCAGACGTCTTAACATCGTTTAACTTTCTAATAAGTTATCTGAAACATAAACACCACAACTGTGTATTCTGTATTATTCTCGTTTTTACGATTAAATATATGAAGTTTTTTTTTAATTGCTTGTAAACCGTCCTCTTTAGAAAACCCTGCTTTTACTCCACTCTTATTTTGAAACGTCGAGCTCAGCTGTGACCGGAAGTCGGAGGGTGGATGTAAACAAACGACTTGAAATGATTTCCACACTGAGGAAAGAGGAAATGCATTCTTGCTGAAGATTTTGCCGACCTGCTGTCTGACATGTCACATGGTTTTGTAGCGCTGTGAAACCGACAAACAGCGTGTGGAGTACCTTAACTAACGTTATCAACGTAACCCACATCACCCGGGGCTGTGATGGCAGGCGTGGACTCTCTGTTGAACCTGTGAGTCACTCTTTAAGCTGACTTTATTAAATATCGTAATGGTGGATGACAAAACTCCAGATATAAGATTCCTTGCCTATTCAAAACAAATCTCTTTACAGGAGCGCCGTCAGCGTGGCTCAGTATGCAGAGCAGTACAGCGACTGTATTAAGACTCTCCCATGTAGCGCTAAAGACACGCTTGTTCGGATAATGACGGCTCAAGGCACCATCACCGACTCCAACATCAGCCAGGTAACCTGCTCGCCTCGTTACTGTACTGTCCGAGAATTTGACAGCACATTTATTGTACTCTGGAAAAGCACAATATTCACTTTTACTGCGTTTCAAATCCTATAGAACAAAAATGATCTTTGCCTCCATAATTCGGGCAGATCTCAGTTTCTGCAGTTCTGTAGGAGCTGTGTCTAAGATTTAGGAGGCTCTATCAGCAGAAGTGGTATATAGTACACAAAACATGTTTTCATTATTGCATAAGTACCTGCAACTGCAAGTTGTTGTGTTTTTCTTTATCTTAGAATGAACCTTTCTTATCAGCCATGTAGAGCTGCAGTGTTGCTACAGTAGCCCAGAACAGACAAACCACACACACTGGCTGTAGAGAAAGCCTTTCAGGTTTTTATGTAAATTTGGTGTTATATCACATTTTATCAGGAGCTATGGTCATAAATCTTCAGGTGGGATTATCACTCCCTGTTAAAAACACTTCCAGCAGTGAAACTACAAGTAATCTATCATTAGAATTCTCACCAGTACTCACCAGCTGCTTGTTTGTATTGTCCAGTTCCATCCTAAGTGTTGCAACAATTATTAAAACGTCTCCGATGCCTTACTGAAAAATGTAATCATCGTTAATGGCATGATGAGGATATTTGGCTATTCTAAATCAGCTTACTACAGGGACGTAGTGCTACTAAACTGGAATGAGTTAACAATAAAAACACAAAAAAACATTCACAATAAGAGTTACCACGCTAGGCTGGACCGTTTGTAAAATAAATTGCCATAACTCCAATGTTGGTGAACCATTTTGTGTTGTGAGAAGTTTGAGAATCTAAATTTTGACAAATGGAGTGTTGTAATTTAGCACAAAAGAAACTTAAGAACAAGAAAAGATGGTAAATCCTCACAGTCAAAGAAGCGAAAACATGAAGAAGCAAAACCAAATCAGGAAAGACACTTAAGGCGACAGCAGAAAACCTGATAGCCACCGTAGTTTCTCAGGGAAGGGAGGGATGGGTGAAGGGGGTTCAGTAGCGTACAACGTACAACCTCACCACTATAGGGCACACACTGCTCCTTTAATAGAAACTTGGAATTGTTTATGTATTCATTTATTTAATACATCTTTCTTTGTTCAGTTTTGTTAGTCTTCATTTGTTTTAATTGATTTTGTGTGATTTTAGCTTTTTCAATCCCTGTTTAAAGTTTAAAGCGTCTGAGTCAGTGTTTATAAAGGCTGACTGATTGATTGAATGTGTGTACAGTATGTATATTGGCACCAGCCTGCATTTCCCATATTGATGCATCACTAGTTCCATTTCCATATGGGTATTCACTGTTCAGCTGTACCCCGACTGCTCTAAAGCACCTTACCCTGTGTTTGCAGGTCCTGCATGCAGGAATCCGTACCCTGGACCTGCAGAACTGCAGGATTTCAGACTCTGCACTCAGACAGATCCACTGTCCGCAACTAAGGACTATAATACTCACAAGATGTGTGCACATCACTTCAGAAGGTACATAAAATCAAAGGCAGTCCATTAATGAAGTGCAGAATTACACTGATTTCTCAAAGACACAAATTAGTGATGCCATATACTTACTCTAGGTCTGGAGGCCTTGGCATCCCAATGCCCATGTCTTCAAGTCGTTGATCTCACTGGATGCTCCGCTGTAACCGATTCAGGAATTCAGGCTCTGGCTCGAAGCTGCAAATGGCTTGAGGTCATATCCCTTATGGAATGCTCTGCAATCAGTGATGTAGCTTTGATTGAGATAGGGGCCAGCTGTAAGTTTCTGTACAGCGCCTACTTCGGTGGGACAGAGGTAAGTGGCAATCTTCATTCTAAACATGTTCTAAACATTTTCACGTCACTCTGTATTTTCTGACGTTGAGCGCCGGTGATTTGACAGAATTGGTCCGTCTGTCGGTGATCTGTCAAATCCGGTTTTGGAGGAAGTTTTCAGAAGTAACATTTGCTTGACTTACTTTGAATGTACTTTGGTACCATAACCCTTGCTTGGTTGGAAACACTCCTAACAGGTCACTGATGTGGGTGTCATGGCTCTTGCAACTGGAGTATGCTGCCAGAGTTTAAAGGTAATGTGTGTGCTCATTAGGAGTGTGTCCATTAAACGATTTATCACATTTTTCACTCCAAGCCTTTAAACCAATGAACAGCAAACAACATTCTTTGTAAGCAGATGATGTAGTGTGTTGTTTAGGATTCATGTCTTTTTGTCCTCGCCAACTGAGAACGTGGAATGGTACAAAATGGACAAAGGAAATTATTGGCTCAGAGAATACACATAGTATGAAATACCCCAGTGTGTTAGTAGTGTGATATAAATCTCTAAAACGGCTTCTAAAGATGATACTGGACCACTTTCATCTCTTTATTTAAAACATCTCAAATTTGATTCTTAATTATTTTTCAAACAGGAGTTGCAGATGGTTCGATGTCGTAACTTGACGGACAAGGCTGTGGCTGCTGTTCTGTCTAACTGTGCCAACATCAGGATATTCAATTTTCATGGATGCCCACTTATTACAGGTAGGAGGATATATAATTTATCACCATTTGGTGCTACCTGAAAATCTTATTTGAGCTTAAGTACCTGCTGTATTTTTGAGTACAGGTCACCATAACATATTTCTTTCATTTCTCTTTTAGATCAGTCTAGGGAGGCGCTTCATAATCTTGTTGGGCCAAATAAGATCCAGCACGTCTCCTGGACTGTGTACTGAGTAAGACTGTGCCCTCTTGTATCTACTGTAGGGAAAAATAAGCCTACTGGATCTTAACTGCTGAAGTCAGCTCCGTGTACACATAGGAAAGATGTCATAACATCTGCAACATTCATAGGGTCTGTTAAGAGAAACATGATGTGTAAGCTTCCTGGTTTTGAAGCGGTTAAAAAATGAAAGAATTTGACAAACCATTAATTAATTGTTTGTTATCTTTCTAAAAAGTCCATATTAGGTCTATGTAGATCTGATTTCCTTGATGTGAATATATGTAATATGTGTTCATTTGTGAAGCACTACATTGTTGTATGTTTGTATGTTTATTTACTTACACTGTTATGGTTGCTTAAGGTGTATATTTATTTTAGACCCTTAATATTTCCATTTCTTAACTGAACATCTGTAAATATTACCTGAAAAAGATCAGTAAAAATGTTTGACTTGTCTTGGATCTAATGTGATATAACTAAAATCCTTTACTATAAAGAAATGTGTAAGACTGTGCTGAGGTGGAGGGACTTCCTGCCCAAACTATAACCACCTATAACCTAAAGAAGGCAAACAAAGCCACTGTCCTTGTCTCTTGCCTGCATTTGAACAGAATCCACTTCTTTTAATCCTTTTTTATATCACCATTTCAGCAATAACAGAGAGATTTCTTATCAAAATTATGTACAATCTTGTTACTTTGAAGGTAACTATGAAGAACCCTTTTCAGAAAATTCAAGAAAGTTATAAAAAAATTGCAGTTTGTTTATACTTTACTGAAAGTGCCAGTAAATAGAGGAGTGTACTTTTCTACTTTTACTTTACTGCATTTTAAATAACAAAGTACTATTTGTGTTTTTGAAGTCAGTGTGAATAAGGAATTGTAATGCATCTTCCTTTGGCACCGTGACACATTTCTGAGGGAAACATGGTATTAGGTCTCAGAGCCGGCATTGTAAATTTTAAGTTATATAACAAAAAATGTTTCTAATATAAATCACCTACTTCACCTTCAACATGACCACATATGTTAACTAACAATGTAAAAAAGGACCATTTTGATTTGAATTTTCCACTTACCCCAGATCTAGTCAACCAGCCAAGACATATATGGAGTCTAGGTTTTGGTTCTTTAAGTTTAGAACTGGAGCTATGAGGCCAATGTTGCTAACACACACTAGAACTCAACATTCACCCCAAAGCTTCTCTCAACCTTCTCTCAAACCACATCCAGGTCTTCGTTAAGGGTGCAGAGACTTGTCAGTGTGTTTTAGGACCTACATTATTGTGAACTATAAAAAAACCAAAACCTCACCGCTAGAGGCAGTAACAACACTAGGACTGGTATTCTTTGCCAAACCATTTTTAAGGTATAAGGTTAATGTTGAAAAAGTGCACATACATACAGTGTTTTTGTGAATATTAAACTATCAATCAGGTCTGTAACACCACACAGTGCTACTAGTTAGCCCATAATTCTCTTCTTTAACTGCATCCGGTAACTCAAACTGAGCATGTTCATGAAGCAGTCTTCTGATGCTGTGGCTCTCAAACTGAGCTCTTCCTGGATCTCCAATAAGGATCTGTGTTCTGTGAATCTTAATGCATGTGTTGAGCCAATTATGTAAGCCATCTGCAAGAGTCTCATCGTAGAACATATCTCCCAACAGGATAAGGTCCCAGTTCTCCGGTTCAGAACCAATCATATTCTCAGTCACACAAGGCAGCGGCTCCAGACCATTCAGTTCACAGTTCATCTGAGTGGCAATCACAGCAACTACAACAAAAACATACGAGTGGTCATGTGGTAGTTAAGTGTGATTTAGCTGTACAGAATGTCTATGTTCAACTTCCGAAAGCTTACACAATATTATACAAGACTTCTTTATGATCATTTGAGGAGGTTTCCCACATATCTCACTTGGATCTATGTCATTGGCCACCACATGAGTAGCACCGCTGAGTTTGGCAGCAATAGCTGACGCGCCACAGCCGCATCCAAGATCCAGCACTCTTTTACCTGCTGTTACTTCTGGGTTGTTTAGAAGATACCTGAAACATGTAGTAAGATGCAGAGGTGGGTAATAAATAGTTACAGTTACTCATTTCCATGCATGCAGGTAAAACACTGATAGATTTGTGCTCGCCTGGTTATTTTTAAATGATAATACTTTTACTATTAATAAAGTTCATTTGAGAGTTAAACAATCTACTTTTTACTAATTTTTTCCCCCATTTTATTATTATTTACTACTTCAGTATCATTTACTACTTTGTATGTAGTGTCATCATATTGGAGACAGTATCTGTCCTGCTTTTTGATTGATCACACATTTTTTAAATTATTTAATTTTGAGTACAAAAAGACAGGAGGATAGAGCCAAACAAACATATGTTCCTATGCTGACATACTGGATGTACACTCAAATAAAATAAATAAATGGGTCCAGTAAAAAATGCAACAAATGTAGTATTTTATTTCAGCAATATATAAAATGTTGACAAACAAGTGAAGACAGAAGTAAAATGTAATGTAATGTAAGTAAAATGTAATGTAAAATGCCAGATTTTAATTTAGATTTATTAAATATTGATGTCTTTGAGGCTGTGATTTTTCATTCATTTTTCATTGCCTCCCACATTTGGTCAGCAGCGCAAAATCGTTTGTCCAGTTACTTTGTGGTTAATGTAAGACCAGATGTTCTCAATGTGGTTTAAGTCTAGACCAACTGGTCTTCTCTCCAGTCATCTCGCATGATTTAAAACAACTTCTGATCGGAGATCTTCCAGACACGGTCCCTTTTTAGTGTGAAGCAGGCCTTTCTGGAAAGTTGGTGATGCTCTGAGGTCCTGATAAAGCTCTCACACCCCCAAAAAAGGGATTAACAGGGCTCATTATTGTACTGGCATACCAACACTTTATCTCTCTACCCACCTCTACGAAGAACTGAATGAAATTACAAGCTTTTAAATTCAGACACTGAATGCTTTTTTTTTCTCTGCATAGCTAAAATGGGAATTTTACCAATTGTTAGGAATTTCTTGAGAACTGACTGTATCGTGTTAAGTTGTAAAGGTGACCCCTGGTTCACCACTGTTTCTCTACTTCACATCATACCACTCTGGATGACCGTTTACATCTGAAGCACTGAATTAGGAGGGGGGGGTTTGGACATTTTGGTGGAATCCCCTTTAAACCGTCCAAGAAGCAGTCCTTAGACCTGTGTGGAGCTGGCAGTGTTACCTGGCGAGTGCTTGTCCTCCAGGCCAGTATATAGCCCAGAAAGGCTCGGGGAACGGCCACAGTTCTGGTCTTTCCGTCCAAAACCGGCACTTCGCTGTAAAGAGTCTGAGGGAGATTTCTGGTGTTAAGTTTCTACCTTTGACTATCTCAGTGTTTTCTGCGATAAACCGCTTTATATCGTGCTCCGAGTTACTGAACCGCGCACACTGCCGGAGACTAAACAGCTGTCTTAGACGAGCGTCTCTGACGCGTACACACAGAAACAGTCCTCGGCTCATGTTAGTAAACTGACAGACACAGAGCTGATTATCTGCTCCAGCAGTGAACGCAGTAAATCAGGCACATTTATAAGTATACACTATATCAGGACGAAAACTCAAGACACAGACTCTGTTCTAGTTCAGAAGGAGAGGAAAACCGAATCCGTCCGCCGCACACCGTGTACGCATGCGCAAAAGCTCTGTCGCTCTACAGTCCAATCAGGCGCGTTCACTCAGAACACTTCCTGCGCAAACTCGGTCAGCACTGACTGGAACAAACCGGCGCCGCCTAGCGACGTTCAGGAGCAGCTCATGAACAGCTCCATTTAACCTCAGCTTCTGATTTCAGTAGTTGACCTCCAATTGCTGTTTTCTCTTTCTATTGTGTTAGGATATACAGTGTTTTTTCTTTCATGATTTTGACACTTGAGCAGACATAGTACTAGTACTACTCATAGTTAGATAATCAAGGCACATATGGTTCTACTTTTTGATAAACTGTAACACACAGCTTTACTTGAACTTTTCCATTATTAAGTCCATTGAAATTCAGTGAAGAGCAATAGAATGCGTTGCTTTACTGTGTTACCTTAAGGTTTGCCTTTGAGGTGCCTGCTTGGTCTTTTATCTCTTATTGTAGTGGATGGTATCTTCCTCCATTCATTCATAAGGAGCCGTCTAGCTGGGTGGAATTAAATTGAAATGACAGTTTTCCCTAATTTCTGCTGTTTTACTTGATAGTTTTTTGTTCATGATTTGTATTATTTTAGTTCCCAGAATGTTCTTTCTAAAGGTAGGAGAACAGTCTCCAAAAGCATACTGTCATCTCAGGTCTCAGTAACATCTGCAAAACACTGTCTGAATGTTGCACTGAGAACGCATTCTTATCTTATCATGTAACATAATCTATGGCACTGACAACATCCTCAAAACATCCTCTGAACATTGCAGTTAAACATTAGATCTAGATTTTAACCTTATAGGAACATTATCTGAAATAATAAACATCTTTAAAAAGTTCTTTGAACATTAGATTACATTTTCATTAGAACTTTATTAGAACATGTAGGTAGG
Source organism: Semaprochilodus insignis (assembly GCA_034552555.1). NCBI lineage: Eukaryota > Metazoa > Chordata > Actinopteri > Characiformes > Prochilodontidae > Semaprochilodus > Semaprochilodus insignis. Next base: position 48,001,914 of record CM067474.1, on the reverse strand, counting down.
GTTACTAGTCATAGTTAAATAATCAAAGCATACTGAAGTAAACTATTGCACACAATTTTTGATTGGTGAATGCCATATCACTCAGTAAACATGCAGTCACTTCCAAATCTGCCAATTACTTGAGCCCCTATAAAAAAATCAAGAAACATTTACTTACCAATCCACACTGTTTTGGATTATCACTTCTTTGGTTTTCTGTTTTATTTTGTGCAGCCTTATATATTAAAGAATTAACTGCGCCTCAATTATGTTTTAATGACCCTCTTATTTAAATACAGGGCATCAATCAATACCACACCATACATTTATTTTGTTGAATTGTAGAAATATCACATATACTGTATACTTTTCATAGCAAGAGCTCAGTGGTTAATATATGCCCTTTTCTACCATTACCCAGCACTTAGTAAAAAGAGTTCTATGTGACACCAAAAAGGTTCTATGACAACAGTGTGACCCTTTCGGTTCTATATAGAACCATTTTAAATACAGCAGGTCGTCCATCATGTATATAACAATGCAAAGAACCATTTATAGCATTCAGATGGTTCTTTGTTATTTATAGCATTCAAATGGTTCTTTCTGTTATAGGCAGTTAAGACACGCCTCTCAAAGACACACAGCCAGCCTTTGTAACGTAAACTGTTTCCTATCCTGTCTCTCTCTTTCCTTCTTTAACATGTTTTAAAATCATGTCCACCTGATGGAGCTTCATCCCTTATCCAGACAACCCTCATGTAGGTTGTGAATAACTGGTGACACAGTCCTGGCAGTAATGTGTGGAACCCTGCACACTTCCACTATCAGCTTTGCTGAGCTGGTTAATCCTGGAAAAGGAAGGCTGGACACTCGCTCTGTGTTCTGTATATGACCATCACCATGGATACCTGGAGTCGCAACAGCCTGTTCACTGAATAAAGAGTGCGCATGGACATGAGCACTGAATGACAGAGAGAGAGAGAGAGAGAGAGAGAGAGAGAGAGAGAGAGGAAGGCAATTGTGCCCAAAGATAGCAACGGTAAACATTAACCAGCAGCTCAGGACTGTTCATATTCACCTGGCAGATAATGAATTTCCATTTAACAGGATTTTATTATTGTTATTACTATGTATTATGTGCCTTTTGTTTTAGGTTTGGAACAATAGAGTAGTCTCATTCCGGGATAATCTGTATCCGTCATGTAAGTAAACACTCTGCTTCATGTTGCTTGTTCGAGACAGCTGACAGGTTTTCTGTACAGATGCTATTGTGCACTTAACCTTGCTTGAAGCAAACAGCAAACAAACACTCAGGACCATTGTGTTATCTTGCATGCTGGGTGTGAGAACTCTCTAGGTAGTGTGAAATATTACAGGGCAGAGATGCACTGGAAAAAACAAGCAACCAAGTTTCCAACTGCAATGACAGTCACGTCCAGTACACTGCCTCCGGACATTTCTACCAAGAAACGTCACGGCACGTCTTGCCTCTGTTCAGATCATTCGTGAACATCACCAAGTGGAGCGGTGAGGACAGATTCTTTATTGCGATGGCAGCCAGGGATGACTGGGAATGGGACTGGGCCCTGAATCCTCGTGGACTCCGGAATGCCTTCAGGTCCTTAAGCCCTGAGTTTGATTTGTGGGATAATGCCCTTTTTAAATCTCGCGTAAGTACTGAATAGACACCTAGACCTCTATCAAAATCTAGACAAAGTCTTTTGTATGGAAATGTAGTCGTCCATGGAGAAATGCATATAGGGTCTAATACTTTCTAGTCTCTAACTGAGCCCCATTGTTCTGCAAGTCCTCAGCATGGAGCTGTATGGGTTTATCCGGATCAGGTCACCGCTCAAAAATCAGCACCAGGTCAGCAATTTCATACTGTCGTTTCAAACAGAAAACAGTTTGATCATTTTGAGTACAGCTTCATGAACTGTCATCTAGTATGTAGTTTGCTTGTAGGGTTCATACATTCATACAGTGTTTGCTACGCTCCTAAGGTGAGTCAAGGTGAGAAAAGTCAAAGGGTTGTTGGAGTATTGCTGTAGAAGAACCACTTTTGGTTCCATAAATGACCTTTCAGTGTATAGGTCTTTGTAGAATGGGGTAGGAAGGTAGGTTAGTGTGAAGAACCTTTTTAAACTTCAAAGAACCTCAGTGTAATTTAGTTCTATGTTCCTAGAACACTGATCTGCATAGATCTGTGTTCCTGAGTCACTCATTGCACTGTTTTATGAACCATCCTGTTGTATTAGCTCTGTTGGCGATCAGTGTGGGATGAAACAGAGGGAATCAGCTGGCATGAGAAGATGGAAGTCTGCCTCTCGTCTAGCTCCCGAGGGTGCTCCCCGATCCCTCTCTTCTCAGGGGATCGAGCTGCAAGCGGCACTGGAAGAGAGCAGTGTGAGGAGAGCAGAGCTGGTCCAGAAGCTCCGGGAGACTCATGGACGCTTGGACACCCAGACTGACCTCCTGAAGGCTAAGGATACCCAACTTCAGCAGAGCCAGAGCACCACTCAGCTGTTGGAGCTCAAGCATAAGGTCAGAATAGGGGAAGCTGAACTCTGCAAAACTATAAGGCCCTTTTTCTTTAAGTCCACATCCTAGTGCTCACCTGAAACATTGTTCAAAGCTGAATCTCAGAAGTCTAGTATTAGCTTTATCTGGATATAAACTGTCAAGGCTGTCAGGTCAAAACCTCTTGACCTTTCTGTCTTTCTTTCTTTCTTTCTTTCTTTCTTTCTTTCTTTTTACATTATTTAAAAATGGCAGATCTGTTCTTTACATTGTGCATGATTTTTTTGATGAATGGATTAATATAAACAGTCCAAAATAGTTTGAAGAAAGTTGTTATCTTACATTAGGTTATAGTTAAGAGTGTTTTTTTCCTTCTTCTGAAGAGCTGCCATTTTTGAGAGATTTTGTTTGACACTGGCCGTATATGTAGTGAACCTTTATACCTGATAAGCCTTATGAGCCCTTACATGGACCCACGCTTTAGATTCTACAGAAACCGTATGTTTAGAATTTAGTTTAGTTGCATTAGAAAAAATGACCAATACATTCTTTATCATGGTCTTTCCTTATAGTCATTCTTTATTATCATATTTGAAGATTAAAAACAGCAATACGTCTAGGGTCCAAGAAGAAACGTAGTGGTCAGTATTAAGCTCCTTTGGGTAGGACCAGTGAGTTTGTGTTCAGAGAACTTTTTATGAATGTTTCAGTAAACCCTTTAACCTCTCATTTCGGTATGACTTCTCCCCCACAGCAGCTGACCAAGGCACTGAGTGCTCTTGAGGAGGAGAAGGAGGCAGCTCAGCTAAGTCGTTTTGAGGAGAGCCGTCGTCGGTCAGAACTGCAGGAAAAGTAAACAACCTGTATAGTAGTAGCAGCAGCAGTAGTAGCAGTTGTTCAATAGCAAAAGCAAATGTTTGTATTGGTTTGAGTCTGTGTGAATAAAAAGATTATTTATGTGTGTATATGTATATGAAGGGTGGTGCAGCTGGAGCTGGAATTGTTGAAGATTAAATCTTACCTGGGGAGGAGGAACCCTGATCAAAGTTCAGCATCACAAACAAACCCACAGCTAAACAGGACCATGCCTGTAACAAAAGATGACTTCCTCAGAGAGGTAAAGTTCTTCATCTACTACTCTTATTGTTGATGCCAGTTTCAAGGCCAATGTGTTAACTTTTAAAAACTGACCTTTTTTAGCTCACAGGACAAAAAAAAAATCTCACATTGCGTGTTAAAGGTGGTAGTAACTCCTACAGGTGGCGGTGATGGGGCTATAAATACCTGTGGGGTGTGTGACCGGATAGATTGAGAAGAGGTGGTACAGTGCAGTGAATGTCTTGTTCGATATGTGGAAAATTGGTCCAAAACAGATCTTAATGGCAAAAAGAAGTGATTACATTTGGTCATATGAAAAGCCACAGTGCAAAGGAAGTAGATGAATTTTGCATGTGTATGGAAGTGTACTGTCATACGGGTCTACCAGCAGTGGCAAAAGTCCCAGTCTACAGGAAATTCTCCTCAGAATTGTGCCAGGGAAGGCATCTACCAAATCTGGCCCAACTGCACAATTCTTTAATGCAAGAGTGTCTGAACATTGATGTGGCCTACATCCAGAAACTTCCAGTCGATGCCAAATCGAATCACATCTCGTGCTTGTGGAGGTATTACACACTGGTTAGGTGTGTTTCAGTCACAGGTGATTGATTTTTTGTCTGGTGAGCTTATGATGACATCAGAATCAGATCATTTTCCTTATAAACAACTATCGACACTGGACAGAAGTTCAAATTTGGACAGTATTAGGATTTTTGATTGCCTGTTCATTATATTCTGGAGTTTAGGGCAAGCGAAGACGCAGAACTCCTTGTGCATTTGGGCATATGTTCTTTTATTTTGAACAGGTACTTCAAAATGTGTGTGGACACATACACAAAGCCCACCATCACCTGACACAATTTAACAAACAACAACCATTTCACTAATAGCAGCTGCTACAGCAACAACTACTACAACAGTCTGGTTTGGACCCTCCCAGAAGCCCCGCTCCTCATGCAGAGTGGAGTCTGTGTCAGGCAGCACACTGCCCACTCCTTAAGGGTCAGCCATCCCAATGATCCAGTCAGTCTGAACAAAGTCTTTGAAATACGCAGACATGCAGATCCTCCCACTTCTGACACCAGTACAGAATCATGACACATTGCACGTTCGACCAAATGCTTTATTTGCAATATTTTGAACACCCACTTTAATAGCAGCAAGCGATGTCCAGCCCAGAGCTAACCTACATGTAACAGAGGAGGGGATGATGAAGGAGGACACGACACATGTGGAGGATGGACAAACCCACACATAAAGTCTAACCTCCATGGACACAATTTAACAAACAACAACAGCAGCTACTACAGCAGTCTGTTTTTAACAGGAGCATAGTGCCTCCCCACACCTCCAAAGTGCCTCCTTCTTAATGACCTTCTTAAATGGCTCTGAGAGCTGTGTTAGGGAAGACGTGATGATTTGATGTGGAAAGCTACAAAGAGATGCTGATATGTTCCAATTTTATTTGCGTGGTGAACAACAGGGACAGAAACAGGCAGGGAAGGAGATGAAGAAGCTGAAAACAGCTCTGAAGGAAGCTGAGGAGAGAGCAGAGACCTTGGAAGCTGAAAGGGATCATGTTTTAAAGCAACTGTATTTCACTAAAGAGGTCAGTCAGCTGTTGAGATATGAATAATTATCCCTTTTTCCATTTTTGAGCATACTGTGTAACATTGTTATTAATAGTTAAGTTTTTACATTTAAATTATTAAATTATTAAACTTTAAATTTCAGTAAACTACATGTATTAGCAGTAACAAGGAGTAACAATGTTCAATAGTGTATTATCTTTATGGAACGTATGAATATCCCTGGTAATGGCTGTTTAATTCCTTCTCATTGTTTCTCTTGCAGGGTCACCACGAGGCATTGAACCAGGCTGAGGAGCTGAAGCAGAAGCTTAGCACATCCATGCAGGCCCAAAGTGAGCTGCAGGATCAACTCAGTCAGAGTCGCAGTCACTTGGGCCAGCTGGAACTGGTAGGGCTCACATACAAAACAGAATGTTTGTAAATGGTGTTTTATATTTCACAAACATTCCCTTTAATATTCCACCCTTCCGCAGGAAAAAGACCTGCTCTCCACTAAAGCGCTGCGATTAGAGGACAGCCTAGAGGACCTGAAAGTGAAGCTGTCTGCATCTTTAGCTGATAAAGACCGGCTGGTGCAGGTACATCCAATGCTTTCAGCACAGGTATCTGCTTTAAGACTACTTGGGAAGCTCAACCTCCCCTAAATATATCATCATAACGTGGTACTAAACAGTTAACTAGCAATTTCAGCAAGAAAATAGATTAAAATATTCTTTTTAATTCATGTTTCAATAAATTACAAGACATTTAAATAAAGCCCAATAAAATAAAACATTAACTACATTAAGTACAACATCAAAAATACATTTGGTATCTACATTAAAACATCAAAATCTACATTTTTCATGTTAAATATAAAGTTAACAAAAAAAAAAACTTTGTGACCATTATAAGGGACTGCAAACTTCAAAACAGTAGTTTATAAATCTTCAGTTTTTATGCCAGGCATCAGTGTTTTTTAGGTATGTTGAGTTACTGCTTGGATAAATTATACATGGTTTAATTGATGGCTTCATTTGTCTGCAGCACAAGCAGACCACTCCTGTAAGGAGTCCATGACATTATTCACCAGCAGATCAAAATCTCAAAACAATAGGTGCTTTTGTGCTGCTGTGATCCATGTAGGAAAAGGCTGATCTGCATCAGAGGACCCAAAGTTTGAAGCTACAACTGCAGAGAGCCCAGCTCGGCAGAGAGGGATTCACTGAGCAGGTGTGCGAGCTACACTCAGAGCTCACTCAGGCCAAGAGCCAGGCCAGCAGACAAGAGCAGAATACTTTACTAATGAAGGAGGAACTACAGACAGCCAAAGAGGTCAGCCTTCCACCAGCCTCACCCCACAACTACTCACTGGCCTGTGCCAGTGTCACTTTGATGGAAGTGTAGTGTTGCTTTGTGTGAACTTAAATTTGAATGATAGAACACAAATCAGTGATTTCAGAAACCAAAGAGTCAGCCATGAGAACACTGGCTTGGTGTATGTTGGTGTTGGACCTGGCTTACAGTGTGTGTACTTGCTCACCCACTGTCTTTCTCACTCACAATTCACAAGCTGAAGGTTCTCCACAAGAGGGAGCTCTCAGCACTCAAAATACCTTTTGGTGCTTCATGAGCACAGTGCTGTGCATCAGTGACACTGTGTGTCCTTTTGCAGTGAGATAGATCTTCCTAATCTTTAGTGTTTCAGTGCTTGACTGAATCATTCTGCACTCAGGTGAAAGAGAAAATGTCAGCTGAGCTGGCTGCAGCCACAGAGAGGCTTCAGGTGACGCTGAAGCAGCTGCATGAGCTAGAAGCGGAGAAGCTGATCCACACCAATCAGATCTCAGCTCTAGAGACAGAGCGCTTGCAGCTGATTGGAGAGAAGGAGGAGCTGATGGATGTGTTTGATCAGGGGAACCAGGAAGAACTCAGAGAACTAAGGGAGAGATGCAGTCATCTCAGGTGAGCTAAAGTCAGATTTCAGAATTTGTAGAAAATGGCAAAAGGTCAAAAATAGTATTCACTCTGTAGTATACCATACCTGATGAGTAGCATTCTTGAGTTTGTAATGACAATGTAAATAATAAGCTCTTGTTTCATGTAAATAGAGAATTAAATGAGACTTTGGAGCATGAGAAGCAAAATCTTCAGACACTCTGCCAGGGCCTGGAAAAGAGAGTGCAGAACATGGAAGCAGAGTATGGGTGTAAGGAGGAGGAGCTACAGCGCATGGAGGTGGAACTGGAAAAAGAGAAGGAGGAGCTGAAAAAAGTGGCAGCTCACTGGAATGAGCGATGGCTAGATGTGGCGATGACACTGCAGTCCACTCAGGCACAACTAGAAGAGACCAAGAAACAACAGCAGCAGACTGAGGCATGAGCCACTCTGGCCTGCTTATGCAGCTGCTACAGCTGTTCCCCATTATCGATTCATACGTATCCAGAATTCACTCATTCAGTGCTTTGCTTATCACAGTTTACAAATCTCTTAATCTATGTTCTCAGATGAGGGAAGAGACATCAGGAATGGCCAGCATGATGGAGATGCTTGAGACACAGCTGAAGGACAGTCAGTAAGTGTCTCTATGAAGGATGTTGTCATTGTCTGTGTGGGAGTTGAGGGTGTATGTGGTTTTACTGACATTGTATGTTTCTTGTAAGGGATCAGATCCAGACCTTGCTTGAACAGAAGACTGAGCTGGAGATAGAGCTGTGCAGAGTCAAGGTAAGCAATCTGACCATCACTATACATGAGCATATCTTCACTGTCGATGTATTTTGGTTTTTTAATTATATTTTTCTTTCTACCTCATTTGAATACAGCAGCAGACATTTACACTGTATGAACATTTAATGATGAAACGGACCAATGCACATGCTCAAAAATGATTTGGAATAAAATCCCTTTACTTTAACCTACATCAATATTTAACAATATTTTGCCTTCTCCTGTAAAGATTATGGAGCATTTCGGAGATTTTTATGTATGTCACTACACGGGGTATAAATCTCTGCCATTACAGTTCTATTTGAATATGATTTTTTAGGAAATGGCAATAAAAATGTATCAAATATTGATATGATTAGGTTGATTATTGTTTTTATTAAAAACACCAAATACACAAATGTGACTGGAGGAACTCCTGTGCCGAAACACAGGCACATACTTTACTGAATACTGTTATAATGGTTTCTAGCATTTCAAAATCAGTGCAGTTAAATCATTATAATGTGGCTAGATCAGTAGTATTTCTTATATGGCTGCTTATGGGTTTGTGTGTAAAGCGTACGATATAAAACTGGAGCAGTCTGTGTGTTTCTGTACAGAAAGAAGCTGGTGCTTTCGAGCGAGTGGAACTAGATGCCTGCAGGCAGCAGCTGGACCTAGAGCGAAGCAGAAGCCAGAGTCTCCAGCAGAGACTGATGGGAACCCCTGTACGTTCTGAGTTTTCACTCATAAACACTGTGAAAAAAATACTGCTAGTTGCCAGAGAAATTTGCTGTGTTCATGTCAGTTTACATTTACTGTCATTACACCAGAAATGTATTGCAAAAAATAATGTTGTAATGTTTTCTCTTTGTTCTTTCCAGTACAGCATGCGTAGTATGTCTTTGCGGTTAAAAACAACTTGTATCTCTAAAATGAAAATTTTACAGGAGAAGGAAAAAACATGATTTACTTTAAAGTAAGTCAGTGTAACCACACTTTTTTCCAAGTTATTTTGGGTAATTTCTTTTGATCCGTTCATTATAGCCAGGTATTTTCAGATTATGTGAAAAAATGAAAAAAAAGAAGAAGATTTTAAAGGTTTTGATTGGACAGCAGCGATATGCGGCAGTGAAAATTGCAGGACGGAACCATCTACACAAATGCTGTAGTGCAGGACAGTGGTGAACAGTTATGTTAGTACTCCTGGTGAAATACCAGAGACTAGTGAAACACTGGCCAGTCAGACTTTTTAGAATAGTAGTTCAAAGAATAATATATAATATATGATGTTTTGAAGTAACTGAAGTTTTGAAGGAGGACCACGTGTAAAGCTCCCCCTCCTCTGTATGTACTTTCTTTCATTTTCCTTGACTAAGTTTTCACACCTTTTTACCTCCCCATCAGTTCTTTTTCTGCAGTCTGATCTCTTAGTTCTCCTTCTGTTCATCAAGCGGATGTCCAACCTTCAAAATTGAAGCACAAGCCTCTGAGGAACTCTATATGAAGTTCTGAGTTCTCTCCTCTTCTACAGCCAGATCTCTACTCATATTTCCACCCTATGTTAAAGTCTTTTGAACTTCATAGCGGAGTAGAAGTAAAGTGCTGGACCCATTTTAGGAGTTTGTGAAACTGTACCGGTGCCTGTAGGTGGCCCTGGAGGAGATGGATGGGGAGCTGGTGCAGGTGAAGGCTGAGCTGCAGAAGGTCTGGGACATGCTGAAGAGCCGAGACACTGAGCTGGAGGAGCAGCAGCAGGAGCTACAGTCTGCTCGGGGCCAGGTGAAGACTACATACCCAGCCCTGTAATTCTGTAATTCTAAGTCATAAGGAAGGCACGTAATGTGGAAGTGAGAAAAATGTGGTGTGACAGGTATCCTGTAGTTCATCCTATGTGTCATGATAGGTGACCCAGCAGAGCACTGAGGTACAGAGGCTGGAGCAGCAGCTGGCTGAAAGAGAGCAGGATCTGAAAGAAAGGTGCACACAAACTGCAGTTTCCGAATCAGAAACATATGCAGAGATATAGAGATATAATCTACAATCTACAACACTAATATGTAGTGTTTTGTCCTCCCTACAGTAAATGTTTATTCTATGACTTGTTTTTTGGTTCACATCTCCAGGGACCTTACTCTACAACATATAATGAGTCAGAGAGACACAGAGAAAACTGATGCACAAAACAAGATAACTGCTCTAGAGGAAGAGGTACAGGATTAACAACCATGTTGCTGTTTCCTTAATTACCTGTCTAATAGTATATAATGACCACTAGCTTATCCTCCATCTCCCTCCTCTTGCAGCTTGCTGGACTGAAAGAGCAGAAGGTTGACCAGGCACTGTGCACTGATCAACCAGACACTCAGGTCATCAACTATCTGAAAACCCAACTAGAGGGTAACTGTTCAGGCTTTATTCTCACTGGGTGTGAATAAGGCAAGGAGCGTGCTATAGACAGAAAAGGTGACTGTGATTTTGTATTGTGGTGATAGAGAGCAGAAAGACATCTGAGCAGCTGAAGCAGGAAAGAGATGCGGCTGTACAGAGACAACATACGCATAAACCCCCCCAACAGGTATTTTCTTTACTCAATATTCAGATGCCAAAATACATCTGTCTGAAAGGTTTAGATGACTTCCTGTTACTTTTACTTTGTCCAGGGTAAAGAACAGAGAGGATCACCATCAGTGACCAGAAAGGAGAAGTCAGTCAGTTTTGACCTCATAGACCCTGACCGGCAGAGAAGGCTAATCACAGAGCAAGTGAATAATGCACCATGTCTATAAGTACCTGGACAGTGCTCTTTTTTATTGTTTAGGCTGTGTACACATTGGACCACACTACTTTCTTCATGCTCAGCAGGTTTTTATGTGCTAGACGTAAAGATGTAATGATTTCAATTTGTATGGAGAACTCTAGTTTGAAACAGTGTATATATCGCAGATATGCCCCATCCTCTTACAAGTTTCTCAATTTGCCATATTTTGTGAAATCTGAAGCATCTGAGGGCATACTTTGAGAGTAAGGCGGCAAGCTATGGGCAGGCTATGGACACACCAATGCTTGAAAGCTGGGTTATGGCTTTTTCCTTTTAATACATAGCTTGTAAATTCTAGGGATTGCAATTTTGGGGGGTTATCTTGTTAAAGAGTGGTGCAGTAAGGATTGAATAAGTTCTGTTTGAGAATTTTTAAGTTATCTGATTAAAACCAAACTGTGGATTATTTAAGTAGAATCAGCACTCAAGGCTTTGGTCTTTTCTGTGGTTCCTTATGGATATGAAATCTGTACAATGAAAAATTGAGAAGAAAGAATGTTGAACTTAAACCTTGGTGAAGACTTTTGAGAGTACGGCAGGGAAAAAACTCTAGACCAAATCACACCTCTCAAGCTCAGACAACCAAAGTGAAGCTGTCTTATTTTGGACACATTATGAGATGAACCAATTGGAAAAGATAGCTATTCTTGGAGTAGCAGTTGAAAGTAAAACAGGAAGAGGGTAACCAGCATCGAGATGGATGGAAACAAACATAGAAACCATAAACAAACCAATAAGAAGCCTATACATCCAACAGGAAAATATATGGTCATGAATATGGAAACACATTCTTGTAAGTAAATAAATAAATAAATAGAATCATAGCATTTTATTTCATAAATGATCAAATCCACCTGAATACACTGGAAAATGGATGTATTGTTACACCGCTGGTAAATTCCATCTAAAATCTTTATATCTTTTAGCTTTCTAATTCGGGAAGCAATGATGCAAAAAGAACAGAATGACCGAAAAAATCTAAATTGTGTCACTGCTCAACTGCTTATGGAGATCACTATAACCAAATGCATCCTGAGAGAGAATGGACTGTTTAAATGTGTGAATCCCCTTCACGACATGTTACCTGTGTCCATTTCTGCTCAGCTGAAGAGCCTGTTTAAGGAGAGAGAACAGCTGGGCGACAAGGCATCTCCAGTGCTCCAGCGAAGAGGTGCCTCAGTGGTGGACCAGGGTCCAAAGTCTAAAGTCGTTAAGGTGGGCATTTCTGCTTAATGTACCTTAGTTGCACTGTTGTTGCATTTGTAGGTCCTGTTATAACACAGCTTACCAGATATCGTGTTGCATTTGAGTGAGAATGACAGAATAAAATGCCAGTGAAGGCATATAATGGAACAATCACAACATGAGAAGTGTTCCACAAAACTCTTTCCAAATCAGAATGCCCTGGACTCACTGAGCAGGGAGGGCCAATTGGAGCGCAGGCAGGATCTGGGTGTCCAGCAGGGGGCAGAACAGAACACTGCAGCTGGTCAAGAGGGCGCTCAATCCAAGCCTCTTGCCTCTGGTAAAGGATCGCAGGGTCAGCTGAGACAGGAGGTCAACTGCAATACTACCCAAGTGAGTAATGGTGATAATGACAATGGCGATGATGATGATGATGATGTTGATTTTTAACAAGCTGTGAAGTGAGAATTAATAGAGCATTGCCTTGCATAATTCATAGAATTGCTATTTGTTTAAATTATTGTGCATATGATTAGGACATGTGACACAAAGCACATACATAGACACAAATTTATTTGATTTGTCCTAATACTGCATTATGTCTTAATCAAAGAGTGTGCTGGTGTGGCGTGGGCGGGTAACTGATGTTTAATGCCTTGATGATAAACGTACAGTCTCACATAAGCGGCTTTAGTGTGTGTGTGTGTGTGTGTGTGTGTGTGTGTGTGTGTGTGTGTGTGTGTGTGTGTGTTGGAGAGCAGGACCTCTGGATAAAACACAGTTCAAACCCCTCCCCCCGAAACCGCCCCCCCCCCCCATCCATCACCAGAGGAGCATCTGGAGCCTCTAATACTAAAGGGTCATTTCATCACTTCTGCACTTAGATTGCCAGATCTGAGTTGATTATTTTAGCACCTGTCCCTTAGTAACAGAGTCACCTTAAGGACAATGAGAGCAACATCTCTGCTGTATCCCTCCTCAGCAGATGTCAGCACTGAGTGTGGAAATGGAAGAACTAAAAGACAGAAATGAAAGTCTCCTCAAAGGTGATGTGCGAAGTCCAATCACAACAGGAAATCGTCTCCATCTTATGTGGTCCTTAATCATGAATCACTCACTGTGAAATTTTGTGTACACCTCTGTGTTTGTCTGTTTCAGTACCACTGAATTACAGAATACGTATGTATTTAATACAATATAATCTTTGCCAACTGAATCTTCTGTGCTTTACAGCCAAGCTGAAGATCCAGCAGCAGATCCAGAATGTAAGCGTGACAGAAAGCTGTAGTGAGGAGACTCCAGCTGTTGTTCCCTGCTTGCCAGGCTTCATTGATGGGCAAGAGGAGGCTCAGCAGATGAGGTCTCCCGCATTATGTGTGGATGGAACATTCCTAGCCAGACAGGTGGAGGTGTGTGACTCAGAGGTGGAGGATGAGGAAGTGGTGTTCGACTGAATTAATGTATCGCTTGAGTTATTAACCTGTGTGGAAGGATTGCTCTGTATTGTGTACGGTCAATGCTAAATATGCACTTCAATGGAGATTTTAAACATCACAGTCTAACAAGAGTTTTAATGGCAATAAGTTCAGCTTTATTACACGCTCAGTGATGACACTACATATTGTATATGCCAAAATTCATGAAGGTGATTGAGCGCTATTTATTCCCCTTGTAGTTTGACATCTAATTGCTCATGGTTGACTGGGAACAGTTTGTTTTTATTGTATAATAAAACTCACTAACACAGGAATCATTTTCTTGTTGCATTATTTTCTTACTGTGACATAAAGCTCTTAGCATTACATTTATATAAAGCATTTTTCTGGAGAGTTATTTAAATGTAGCTCATTGTGGATAAGTGTTTCTGTAACAACATGAACTTTTAGGGCCCAAAAGTGGTTGTTTTAATATATTGTCACTGTCCAATGAAAAAAGTACCTCCAAAATGAAGCAGGCAAAAACTTTCTTTACTTTCAGGGTAAGTAAAGTAAACAGATTTTATTCAAAGCAAATTTGGAACATTCGTCATGGTCTTATCATCATGATACTTTCACACAGTGTAATGTGTAGGTTAAATGTCAGCTGCTGAACTCTATTATACAGAAAACTAAAAATCTCAAAGAATGGAGATACTTCTTTTGGACAGTGATGATAAGTTCACATTTTTAGCATGAAGCTAGAAAATATATATTTTTTGATGTTTAAAGATTTGCTTCCATACGAAGTCAGTAAATATAATTAAAAAAAAGTTTTTTTAAAATTTATTTTCACTTAGAAAATCAACAAAACAAGTCTTTTGACCAGGGGCGCCTAAACTTTTACAAATTCAAATTTAAACTGATTATTAGTTCTGCATCATATGCCTATGAATAAAATATTATTATTATATACTCATCACATATACAAGTCATTTTGTGCATGTTTTTACACTACTATGACTGTGAGGAGGGTCATGACATATTAGTATCACATACTGAGGAAAGCTGGTCAGCAGATATTCAGCTGATGATCCATCGTTTGTTGACAAAGGATTAAATTCATCACATTATCTAATATCTACTCAGTGCCTTTAATGGGTCACTAAAATCCATACAAGCTAAACATTAATGTTTCATGGAAACCACTGCCAGTGATCAAAGCTGGGATGCCTTCTTAGAGGGTAAAACAAGTGGGAGGAGAGAAAGAGGGGTTGCTATGCCATGGATGCACTCACGCTTAAAATGTACTCTTTTCTCGGTACATTCTATGAGTAATTTTTATGATTTTTGCGAATAATCGTAAATAATCTTAACTGAATCAAATCCTGACCACGAAAATAAAAATAAATAGTTGCTTAATTGTTAGTGGTAAAGGGAAGACTATCATACTACTAGCCCTTCATAGTAACCTGCAGTATAAATATTTTCTCAGCAGACTTTGTAGAACTTTATGATGGGGGCAACATAGTGCCTTCCTGCACAGTGCCTCCTCCTCCCCACTCAATTCTTACTAGTCTATAAGCAACATTGTGAGTTCAGCATCAAACTTCATCCCTTAACTTGCCAAGAGCATATCCAGTGGTGGAAAGCACCATCAATGTTACTTTTGTCTTGCTTCTAATCACTTCTCTTTACTGCCTAAAGAGATTTAGCCACAGTTGTGTTTTCATCTTCCAGATGTTATCATCTTCATGACTGAAAAGACGTTAGAAATCCCAGTCGGGGCTTTGGTACTTCTTCATCCCATCATGTTGGGCTGATTCCACTCAATGCTACAGTGACTCACTATATCACCTCTTGGGGTGTAAGGTGGTATTGTGAGACAGGATGAGTTAGGGCTAGCTGGTTAGCATGCTAACCTCAGTAGATATCTCTCTGCAACAGGACATAAAGACACCTTAGGCTTATCATCAAAGCCGTTATTTCTTCATACTGTGTTTTGGAATGTTTTAAACTAAAATCATACAGAATGCAGATTTGAGGTAAGCTGAAGGGGTGCTTAAAATGCAAAATGCACTTTCTGCTAGGCTATTGCTAGGCTGTGGTTGCTATGGGAGGAATGAGGGATGAACGAATGACACATAAAGGAGTGAGGGTCTGCCCTCATATATGTGAAATAGAGTCTGGCGGTCAAGCAGAAGTACAGTAAATAGGTGTGTACTTCTCCACCCCATTCATTCTGAATGGAAAAAAAATTTGGAATTTCGGAGCGTTAGAGTTGGTTCAAAAAGCTGTGTACAAGCACACCATTCCCGATCAGACTGAATATTTTGGAGCTGGAACAGTGTCGATATCTCGAAAACTGCAGGACTAGTTAGTGGACAAAAAATGTGTACCAAGAAGAAAAAGAAGAACAAGAACAAGACAAAGAATATACTCTTGGATAACAATATATTGCGCATTGCAAAGCAACCATAATTAGCTACTTGTAAATCATTTAGTACTTAGAAAAATACATAAATAAAATAAATATATAGAGCTAGTCTTGTGCTGAACACACACTGTAGAATTATGATGAAACAGGCTGTTTTTGTTACTGTGCTTTTTAAACTGTAATATGTAAATGACCTCTGTTCTGATTGGGTACTCTGAATATATATACATATATGAATATATGAACAGTGTGACCATAAAAGTGAAACTTTAACAACTCTTTTAATTATGAAAAATTAAACGCTTCATGATCTGGGTCCTATGTATCACGTCCCAGTCCACTCATGACCCATACATAGCAACAGTGAGTGATACAAAGATTACAGCAATTATAAAACGACTACAACTGATTAGACTGCCAGATGCTCTATCCCATGATGTTTATAAACATATATAACATCATCATCGGGATCCAGGGTCTTGCTTTTACGTTGAAGCTTGGCAAATGCCAAGGGCAACAATTCACACATTCAGTACTGAACCTCCCGGATGCCGGATGCTCTGCTATGAGATTTTAAACAAACATTCAAAAGAAAATTGTGCCAGTGCCAGGTCATCTGTCAAACGCCCAGATAAAATATTAGTGAATGTGTGGTGACGGCTTCATACTGCAGTGGTCTGAGCGGATCAGCGTTGGAAAGAGAAAGGATTGGACTGCTGCCTGGAGGATTAAAGTACAATGTCATTAAAAATGAGATGATCTCCTGTGGAACTTAGAGCCTGTAAGACAGTCATTTAATCCAAAACATTAAAAGCAAACATCACAGCTTACTTAGGCTCTCCCTTGAAAAGTAGAGTATGGACAAAAACACCAGCTCTTACATAACAGCCTGACATGCTGCTTTTCCTATGTACAATCTATGATCATAACTTCTGTACGTTCAGCAGAATTTGGGACATTCTTATGAACTGCATGCCTGTATACAGTTCCACAAATGCATGCACTTCATTTGCAGTTCTTTATTTCATATAAAAACAAGAGAACACTATGATCAACAGAACCAGGAAGGTAGTGCGATAAAGAACATATGACATATGGTACTTACAGCAACGGTATCCATTATGGTGCAGTACCACTTCACACCTGTTCAGAAGCATCAACCTCATTTTATTGTAATACGAGACAGACACATGATGGTGTGGGTGTTTTGAGGCTATTGTTAGAGGTGGGGAGTGAATGTTCCAGGTTTTACCTGCCATAGAAGTTGGCATAGTTGGGTTTGTTGTCTACTTTCAGAGTCACAGCTTTTGGTTTATGGGCGAAAGCCTGGTGCTACAAGATTAAGAGATATCCAATGATCTTCCTGTCTCTCCCTGTAGTTTGGGGGACGACACAAATGGGTTACCAGCTCAACAATAACCCAACAAAAGCACAGCCCTCATATCAGTAAGAGCTTCACAGTTCTACAGTATAGCTTAATTAACTGGTAATGAACCCAACCCTAGTTCTTCAGAGCTCCCAGTCGTGTACATTCACCTGGCATAAATATTAACAAACTCTTCTTAAGTTCAAGTAAGTGTGTTAGAGCAGGAGAACACAACAAAATTGCAGGGAAAGGGGAACTCCAGGGCCAGGGTTGGGAACCTGTGGCTTAATCTAATCCAGGGGACAGCACCTGGGAATCTGACATGACTGTTACCCTTTGCATATTATGCACAGTTGGTCTTAATGGTCTAGTGCAAGTGATGGGCCTGTCTGACTTCCAGTCTATTCTCCCACATTGTACTTCCAGGTTCCCTAAAAGGGAAAAGCTGCCCTTTATTTCCTTGGTGAACACAGTAAGTCTGAGTGTACAGCTCTGGAGCTCTTCCAAAGTACTGACCTCCTCAAGCACTAGATTCTTTAGATGGAGGTCTGAGCTGAGGCTGTGGTGCTGGTCAGACATCTCCAATAGGCCTGGGCAGAGTGGAGGAAGATTGGCCTGGACCATCAACTCTCCCAGCCTATACGCTGCCCCTGTAAGGCTGAGCAAGGTGATGGTAAGTGTTTGCTGTGCTGGTGAGAAGGTCAAGGTAAAATGTAGGCAGGGATCTAGGTCTTCATAGCTTGGGTTTGAACCATAGTTGTGCATCAGAGGTTTCTCAAGAAGTTGGCCTTTAGGCTGAATGGCAGAAAGAGCGCAGAGGGAAACTCGACTTGGAGTAGTGAGCCGTATGCTCTCACTGTCTGTGCGAATGTCCCCTGACACAGTGCAGTTACGTTTAAGCACCTTCTGGGTCTTCGACAGGAGTCCAAGCTTGGGAAAGGAGGGCAGAGAGAAGGGTCCACTGGCCACTGGCCTGTAGAGTGGTGCGGAGAGGGACGGTGAGCTGAGACGACGTAAGGGAAAGTAGGATTTGGGCTGTTCGTTGAATTCCGAGGTAGCTCGAGGTCTTGAGGCAAAGGGCATGGCACTAAAATCGTCATCCGATGGCGTGGAGCTTCCGAAGGCGGATGGGTAGTCGAAAACGTCTCCTTCAAGCTCCTCATACTGAACTTTGGTGGAAGTGGCCTCTGAGGAGAGGCAGTGGCTTAAGGCCAGGGTCACATGATCAGTCGTTGGAGGTGGAGGGGGTGATGGTGACACTGTGTCTTCGTTGCCTTCAGGACGTTTTTGTCTGGTCCGCCACCAGCACAGGACACAGCCCAGGACAAGAGACAAACAGAAGACCACCAAGCCCACTCCCAGCAGAATCTGGAGGTGGACTGAACAGATAGCGCAGTCAGAATGACATATTAATGCTGAAACATCAGCCCCTGCTCAAAATGAGGGAACAACTGCTTTGCAGTAATCCTCAACAGAGGAAATCTCATCTACGCACAGTCCTTAAAAAAGGACAATGACCTTTTTATCCAGTCTTCTGTGCTAAAAAGGGTAGAACAGGGCAGAAGTTGATTTGAAGTGTTAATGCGAGAGTTAAACTGTGTTTTACTATATTAAGTGCTTCATTTGAAAGACTATTTTATTAATTATATTATTTATTTTAATAATGTGCCTTGTATAGTTTGAAAAAATTTCTAGTAGTGGCAACAACAGAGAAATGAAAAACGTGCTCGGTGTGCATGAGTAACTTACGGAAGAATGATGACTAAAATTCAATACTGAATGTTTTAAGAATAAAATGATTCAACATTAAAAAGACTAGTTTGAGACTAAAAGATGTTTAAGAGGTCTAGGGTGACACTACTGAAGGACCGTATTCGTAAGGCTGGATAACAGTAGTATAATTAGTATACTTTTATAGTATAGTTATGTAGTATAAATCTTTAATGACAACTGACATGAACTTCTAAAACATCTTATTCCAGCAGACACTGGTTGTCATGAATGTTGCTTTTGTCCATTTTGATGTCATTTCACATCAGCCGTTGTTAGGAGAACATGTGCTTGCTGGAACAAGCCTTTATAAATGTCTTTGTAGGTACATACCAGTTGTCCTGGAAGGCTTATATAGGTGTGGAGTAGCCTTTTGACGGCTGCCCTTCAGTGCAGTTTTACTGGTCTATTTGTGCAGGACCAGTTGAAATGGAACACATTTCTACAACCCTGTTTCCAAAAAAAGTCAGGACAAAATGTACATAAAACAGAATGTAATCATGTGCAAATCATTAATCATAAACCATGATAAACCATAAACCATAATCATAAACCCTATGGTTAAGTTCAAATATGACATATCAGATGTTGAAACTAAGAAATGTTATTATTATAATTTTTTATTTATGTCCAGACTCTTTCACTACAGACCCATACTGTTGGAATACAAGCAGAATGTGTTTTGACATGGGCTTGCTGAATAGAGTAAGGCCTTGTCTGAAAAAGACGTCATCTAAATGTCAGCATATGTTTCTCCAAAAACCATATTTGTCGTTCAGCATTCATGATGACTTCACAGATGTGCACCCCCCCAAAACAATCACAGAATACTGGTTTACAGCCTTCACCTTGCATTCAGAGATTTCTCAGGATTCTCTTTATCTGTTAATCATATAAGGTACCGTATATGATGATAATCCCTAACTTCTTTGTTATTTTGTTTTGGGAATTATTAAGCTATTTGCAGTCTTTTACACAGTGGTGAACATCTTTTGTGAACCAGTCTTTTGCTGCCACTGCCACTGCTACCAAACTTTTTAGAAACGTAGTGCTATAATTAAATTCCAATTCCTATTCATAAATAGAAAGTATCATTGCATTCTGTTTTTATTCACATTTTGGGAAACAGGGTTGTATTAAATCAGAGGTGTCAAATTCAGATCCTGGAGGGCCACAGCCCTGCAGAAATTCAGGATTTTCCTCTTTTACCAATTCAACCTTTGAAGCCATTGCTAATTAGCTGAATTGGATATGGTGGATGTTGAGGCACAGTGTTAAGCTCTGCAGGATGTGATAAACCGCACTCAATAAAATACAAGATCTGTTTTCACAAATGCATCACAAATTAGGACAGCAGATCCGGGATCAGATTTTCTACACTACTTATAAGAATAGTTAAGACAACGCTGGTCCAGAAACAGCACTCCTGAATGGAGATGCTTTTCAGCTCCAAACCAAAAGTTGAAAAGGTAGCGTGAAAACCAGGACATACCTTCCAGGTGCTTGGTGAAGAGCACCTGAATCAGCAGCCACATGAAGAGCACAACGATGATGCCCTCGATCATGCCCTTGCAACAGAAGGTCAGCATAGAGTGCCACACTGGCTGTCCAGAGTAATCATCATCCTCACTGGACATGATGACATGCAGACACTTGCCGTCCCTGCTGGAGTCCAGTGCTTTCACTACATCCTTCAGTCCATCAACCCCTTGATATGCCCATTCTTCACTACAGCAATGACATTAAGCTATTCCAGTGTTTTCCTCCAACTTGATCTGTGTTTGTTCCATTTGTTGTTTTGTGAGTCCACTGCTCCAGCAAATCACCAAAGATACAAACTCATATCAGACCTACATCGAACATCCACTCAGACCTTTCCCTTCCTGATAGGAATGTTGGTGTTGATGCAGAAATCCATTCTTTTTGTGCTCGATAAAGCTTGCTGTATTCAATCAGCTTCTTTATAGGAGCTGAACCGTAATCCTCTGTGCTGATGTGAGTGAGACTGACTGACAGATTGGCGGAAAGACCAAAATTAACAGCGGAGGTAGAACGTGGGAGGGATCATGCTGCATCAATCAAAGGCACATATATAGATGAGCGTTCTGTGTCACCTTCTAATCTGAACCATTCCTCCTCTGCTGTAGTTATCATTAACACAATACATGCTCCCCCCACCCCCTCTCTCCAAACAAACAGACAGCTGTCCCTTCCATTAGCAGCTTCTAACATCATCAGAATGTATAGCCAAGTGCTGTGTATGCTGTATCTATAAACAGCATGTCCATAAGTGCAAATAATTTACACAGCAAGGAAGTTAATGGTACGAGTCACCAAAAAGTCACAAATCTGAGAACAGTTTATAAAAATAGGCCCCTATTAACACCAACTTAGTCATTATCTGACTTGAGTTTGTCAGTGATAGTTAAAGGAGCCGTGTGTAAGATGTTTGCTTAGAATGAGCCCTTCAGATCTTCCGTAGCCCAGAATGGACAAACCCCAAACTGGCTGTAGTGAGTGCCTTTCACTTCTTCAGTTACATTGCTTCAGGCTTTCTAGAATGTACCTGCAGCACCATTCAAGTTTGAACAAGAAACTGATAAACGTCCTTGTCAGAAAATGTTCCCAGCATTAAAATAATAATTAGGACGTTTTAATATCCTAAATTACCTCATCAGGAGGGAAGTAGTGATATTAAACTGACTTAATATTAAAAACACAATATAATGTTACTTCGCTTTACTAATGATCTGAGCAGGCTAGACAGGACCGTTTAATACGTAGGTTAAATTGTTATAACTCTGGTGCTTTGGTGTTTTGTCGAATGACTTGGACCCCTGGAGGAGGGTACTTATTATTTAGTACAAAAAACTCAATCAAGAGTCAGTAAGCAACCTAACCAATAGAGGTTACACACTGCTCCTTCAATAATTACATACAGAGACTTGGGTATTAACAGTGCTACAATTTTTTATTATGAGCTACTTAGTGATTTACAAATAACAAATCACTGTAGATGTGTTATACTTAACAAGTAAGTGAGAAATAAACATGATGAAATAAACAGAAAGCTTAATGCACCTAGAGTGATGTGTGCACAGATCAACAAGAAGCTGAGCAAATCTCTGATACTGTCCACATACCAACTCAAGGTTATACTGCCTCTCAGTGTCAAACAAGATGAACTGCATTCTGCTTTTGTTTCATGAACTAACCCTGCAAAATTATTTCATGAAACAAATCTGCAAATAATTTCACCGACTTATTGGACTACAATGCACCGTCACATTTAAGAGTAAGCCAAAAACGGCAAGATCAAAAAGTCTGAGGTATTATTTAACCCTCCAGTGTATACCAAATACCTCCAGAATTCTCACCACACAGGTACTGCAAACATGAACAAATGAAAAACCACAAGACACGACTTGTTGCATTAACTCAGACTTTAATTCCACTTTGTCAAGCTCCATGTGTATATAAAGTGAGAACACCAGAGAGAGAGCACAGTAGAAATACAGTGAGGTGGTCTTTGGTTTCAGCTGTGTAGTTATCTGATAAATACAGTAAAAGAGGTCATAAGAGATCTCGCATCTGCAGGAAATATTTTCAAGCACATAATGCTGAGGTAGGGACAGTGAAGCCTGTTACTCTGAGAGGTAACAAAAGCACATCCTGACCACATCCCTTACCGAAGGCTGTTCTATGTTGTACCATGACAGTAAGATTTGGGGAAAATTTCATCCTGATTCAGTGAATTATGCAGATCCGTCCAATTTCCATTCAAAACTGAAATTCATCATTATTTACATTTATCAGGTACTAAGCAGACCTGACTGAAGTGAAATGAGATATTCCCCAATCCCGCTGATGCATGGTTGATGTTGAAACACTCTGAAACACTCAATATTTCAGAAGGTATGAGATTTCTCTTTTTATGGTCATAAACTCTTTAATAATTCTCATACCACCGTATGAAAGTTGTTCTGTCATTAGTTATACATATTTCTGAGGTATTCTGTCCACTACTAACCTGAGAACATTTCAGAATTTATTAAGAGGTACTTTCAGAGATAATTCATAAAACTCAAAATATCTTTATTTGACTCTATCTAGCGTCTGGAGCTAATTCTGAGGTAAGTCCTGACTTATATTATACAAAGTTCATTCTGAGGTAGCTATTTCATTTCTCCCGCTGAGGTATATCTAGCCTTGTTCATTTGAGACATGAGGCGTTATGGTGCTGAGGTAAAAACCACGGAGATCAACCTGAAATTCCTGAGAAACTTGCTTTCCAATATGGAAAGGCATTTGAGGTCTAAAGTTATAAAAAAGAGAGTGAAAGGAAAAGAAAGAAACAAATAAGGATAGAGACAAATCTCAAGGAAAGATGGGAGGAATGCACACACACAAAAAAAATTAAAGCGCTCTTCCTGTTTTTTTTTTTTTTTTTTTTTTTAAAGCATAAATGTGACCAGGATCAGTACGTTTTGAGAGAACTCTTCTTTATGAACAAATACCCTGATATTTCTTTGATTTGATTTCAGCAATATCATGCCTTTGCTTGTCCTCGTTTGATTACCAAGTACATCTGAACAACGCCTCTAACCTTCTCCACATAGTAAGGGAATAGCGCATTAATAAGGGCCCAGACTAATGAGCCTATAATTGATCGTCCGACGCCATCTAAATGATTGACTTGTGGAACACCGGGTGTCACCCTCTAGTATCAGGCCTTTTTTGGACCAATCTGTCTATAAAATGTCTAAATAACAGCAAAATGAATGCTTTAAGCTGTGTAAACTGCAGTTTCAATACTCAAGACTCAAAAATCTATACCTGAAACTCTTTCAAAACCAAATGAATATTTCTGGATATCTAGAAACTAAAAATAATGAAAAAACAAATCCACAATCAAATCAAGAACATATACAAAAAAAAGAAAGAAAAAAAGAGATTTAAAAAAAAAAGAAAAAAAAAAAGTTTGACCTCACTGCTAACCGAAACAACTGCAAATAACACTTGATGGGATTGTGGTCCATTTGAAATCCAGCAAAATGAGTTATAATAATAATAATAAAAAAGCAAAAATCCTCTATACACAGATCAGACAGCAATCCGAGTACTCGGCTCTGATACACTGGAATCCACTGTTGGTGTGCAGAAATTACTACAAAAAAAAAATAAAATAAAATAAAATAAAAAAAACAAAAGAAGAAAAAGAAAAAAAGACCTACTGATGGAAAAACGTCAAATCTATAAACGCCCACTGCAGGATTTTGGCAGAATACTTTTGCCGTGATTGTTTAGCAGGGACGTTTGCAAGTAGATGATTCTATGGATGAGTATGCATAGAAGGCGGCATACAGTACAGTTATTAAAAATGTGTGGAGCACAGAATGAGCTCATAACAGCATTTTCATTAAGATTGAGGTCTTTGTTGTGATTTTGGATATGACCATTCTCATGATCTTCCAAGTCCTGAGAGAGTTTGCAGCAGACATGTGCCAAAGGGCAAAGGCCATCTGCAACAGGGCAGAGCAGTTACTAAACTCTTTGTAAGTGGAGGCCCCTCTCAGCAGAAACGAGCCTGATGAGTCTCAAAAGGAGGTAGACTTGGCTTTGATAGTCCACTGGATGGCCAAAAACTCTCCATAGAGAGGGTGTGCTTCTCCAGGAGAGGGAGAGCTTCTCCAGGAGAGGGAGACTATAGGCAGGGTGCTGGGAGCTAGGGAGAGCCGGCAGCAGCCGGCTCTACAGAACCAGGGCCCTTGGAGGAGGAGGAGGACGAGGCGGAGGAGGAGGCGATGTTGGGGCTTTGGGTGGAGCTGTGGCTTAAGGATGTAGTTGTGGCAGGGTTAGGCATGACTGTAGGGGACTTCTGAGCATACAGGGAACCTGTACAAAAAGAGGTCAAACCATGTTAAATAAGTAAATTACACAACACCATTAAGATGATTCTTAAATTATTATTTTTTTCTTTCTGTTCTTTTATGACCGTGATGAAAGGCATAAAACTAAAATAACCACAATCAAATACAACATAGGTAAACACAGGTTATGACTAATTTTCAAATGGTATCAGTTCTGTTACAGACCTGAGTAAACAATCCCATTGACCTCTACAGACACGGTGATACTGGCTGATCCATTCGAAGAGATACTGAGGGACAGATCCTGCTTTTCCTCTAAAGAAAGGAGACGACACATTAATATTAGAGGTTATTTTTTTATTTCAATATCCACAACGGAAGCTACAGAACCCTGAAGACTCACCACGTGCGCTGGTGCTGTTGATGCGCAGGTTGGCAGGGTTCACCTGTGATGCCATGGCAAGCAAGTTCTGCTGGAAGGCCTGCTGCAGCAGCCGCTGCTGCTCCTCTGCAAGGCGCGCCATCTTCCTCTCTGGCGTTTCCATGGCAGCAGCACCTGTGGCCAGAGCCGCAGCACCCATGCCAGTCTCCAGCCTCTCGCGCAGCTGCTCCAGGGTGGCAGCCCGGGCTAGCTGTTGCTGCTGGTGACCAAGAGCCAGAGCCAGGGGGAGTCGACCCGGCAACATGGAGGCAGGACCCTCTTCAGGAACTGAGAAAGCAGACAGAACAGTTACAATAATGAAGACCCACTCGAATAATACAACATACAACCAGAACTGATGTCAAAAAGTATTGTATATTTCATGCAATATTTTGCATTTTAAATGCTAATTAATGTACTGGAAATATCTAACAACCAGTTTTGAGAACTTTTCTAGATATTAAAGGGAAAAACTAAACATTCCTCCCTTTTTTTTTTTTTTTAAATAAAGGAATCTGGAGTAACACAAACATGAATAAAGTTTCAACATTTACCACTCACTCTACAGTCTATATAGTCCATTTATGGAAACTAAGCTGCAAAAACAGCTGGTTTTGAATACACTGTATCTGTGATGTCACAGGAACTCAGACACTTCTATCTACCTATTCAGCCTACAGCAGTTCAGCAAAACCCACTCCAAAATGTGTAGGACATGGGCCCCTAATATTATTACTATTATTGCATTACTCTCTAACGGACTCATTTACAGCGCCGCTATGTAGGACACATCTAAAATACCTTAACTTATAATAGCCTCCCACAATGTATTAATAAGTGCCACTATATAACTGTGTGTGCCTGGAACAAAAGTGGTTTTATATAAATTAAATAAAAAAAAAAAAAAAAAAAAAAAAAAAAAGAGATTTCAACTTTTAAATAACGACTCCAAATCATCTGAACTGTCACGTAAACTACTTCCAATTTTCTGGGCCACTTCTATCTTCTGAAACACTGTAAGAAGCTGCTTATTAGTAAGAGAACAGTGAAGTCAAGCACAGCATGTTGAAATGCAGTCATATGTATAATGTGTTAACAGAGGCCCCTAAGGTGACTGCCTGCAGTAGGGCCTCAGGAAACCTTCCTCTTAATGGCTTTCACAATATGGCCCTTCCCAATCAGCGCCTGCAGGCCAGGAAAACTGCTCCATTTCCCAGACACATTTCCTGCCTGCTACAGCCTGACCTTATGCTTTCTTAAAAAATGTGGTAAATTTCTATTGTACATTAACATCCAATTGCAAAAGATTTGTTTTATCAAGTAATAAATTTGACAATAAGAGAAAAAAAAAGTATGTATAAATACTATAGAATGTTGATATCTTGACAGTAGGTGGCGCTTGAATCCTCCAAAGCACAATGGCTCAGTTGTACCACAAAACAGCCCCCTTTCCATATACAAACAACTTGTCCTAATAAACATGTCTGCTGTTTCACGCTTATAGCACGGGTCACTAATACACGTGAATTTCATTTAAAGCTCCAAACAGAACTGGGAGAAACAGTGCCGTGACTGTACAGGATAAATTCTGATGTTAGTGGAAAAAGCTGTGGTAACATTTCTTCAGAGCATGATGTGTGACGGGGCTTTTAAACTGCTCAACAAAGCTGTTTAATGGAGGGAAGTATATTTCCAGCATGTACCCCACCTGTGCCTTTTTTGAGGGCTGGAGTAGGTGTGCTCTGCAGGCCGTTGTGTCCAGAAGCAGGTAGGTGCATTTTGGGAGGGGAGAGGAGGTGGGGGGCACCCCCACTCGGGGAGGGAGAAAAGCGGTAGAGGCTATTACTGTAGCCAGGGCGACGGCCCTCTCTGCGGTTGCTGTCGATGGCAGCCTGCAGTTCCCCAGGAGAGCTAAGCCCTTTCTTCTCACATTCATATGGGTAGAGGTACTTCATATACCTACAGAGAGGACACAAGGACATGCATGTATTGTATGGATGTATTAGGATGTACATATTCAAGCACAACACTTTAAACATTACTGGATGGAGAGCAACAGCAAAGAGACCAAAACAGGTGTTGATGACAACCGAGTATGGATTATAGTATAGCATATGGCGTAAATGTGGACATTATGGTAATATTATAGCCCTCGTTAAATCATAACTTGAAAGGAGAAGAAAAAATGTTATTTGTTGTTAAGAAAGTAATTTGCGACGACTTCTATCTATGCATTCATCATGAACAGTTCATCCAACGTAAAGAGCAGCAGGCATTTCCAAATGGTGTTTAGTGATGATAATTGTTCTACACAGTTAATATTCTTTTGATCCTTACTGTGTGCGGAGGGTGAAGGCTGCACTGGTGATGGATGTGGGCAGGTTCAGGCCTTTGGTGATTTCTCTCCAGATTTTCTTATTGATCACCTCTACCAGACCTCCTTTCTCCGTCACAAGTTTATAGAGCTTATAGAGGTCCAGGACCTGCTTGGCCATGATGGGGATACGATTCACTGGTGTACCTGGGGACAAAAACAAGTCAGATAAAATTCTAGAGTAGAGATCATGCTGCGAGGTGCTCCTCATGTAATATGGGCAACTCTATTCTATAGCATAGCTTCCAGATTGCGGTGTGCTTCTGTCCCTCATTGTGGCATCCCACCTTGGGGTGGGCGCTGCTCCTGACCCCAAGCAAACCACCAGATCTGTGAAACATGTTGGCATCGGCAGTTAAAGTGACACAGTTGCTTTTATTAATCATGTGACTGCCAGCAGCAGCGGCAAGAAGGAATCCGTGATCTACAGATCTAACTGTTACAGCAACAATGCAGTTTTCAGTGAAGCATATGTTTCGCTTAGTGATGACAAGACAAGCAGGAACTAAAACTGGCCAGTGGCCACATTACAGGTCTGGGAACGCATAATCAAGGGAACCAAGTGTCCAATGATGCATGTTTAAATAAAAGTGGACATGGACACTTTAATCTCAGTCATCTTTTCACTTCAAATTGCAGGTGCTGGAGCTCAGGCCAAAAACCACCACAACAAAAAAAATGTCACTGTCAAATTACATATGAACTGCACTGTATGCAAGAGTACTGCAATGCTGAGTATGAAAGTGGCTGGCAGAAGGGAAGGGATAATGCCGTAAGAAGCTGCTCTAGGCATTAATTAAAAAGGTTCAATGTGAGACCTGATGCTCCGGACCCCTCCCAGCCGAGAAAGGATTGGGGCAGGTTTTTAATCCGTGAGTGCCAGCAACAGGGGGGATGCGTGGATAGGCCCGTGTAATGAAGCTCATTTGGAGGGATTGTGTTCACTAAATCCAAACACACACACTCCGTTAGCTTAGTTAGTGTGGTGGGGGGGGGAAAAAGAGATTGACATAGATAGACAGACAGACAGACAGACAGACAGACAGACAGACAGAGAGAGAGAAAAAGAGAGAAAGAGAAAGAGAGAAAGAGAAAGAGAAAGAGAAAGAGAGAGAGAGAGATAGATAGATAGATATATGCATCCTACACCATTACCGTTCCAATCCCAGAAAACCAATTAATGTGTGTGGGACAGATAGGAATAGCTCTGGTTAGAGTTTACGTCTTTAGAGTTTTAAGGATAGGATTACGTCTGCCTCATTTACCCATCTATATACACAGACACAAGATGAGAGGTTTTATATGTATATATGAGATTTATATGTATATATGAATTTTGAGCAAAAAACAAAATTCCTGGTTTAAAATAAATAAATAAAAATATCAGACTGCAAGTCGAATTGGTTAGTCCACTAATTTTACACTTTTAGAGTTTATGTTGCAGGGAACATTAAAATAAGCTTTATATTTGTCAATTATAAATGTGCCCACAGTGGTAGCAAGTATGTATAAATCATCATATCGCTTGCAACTATATATTCCTTTAAAAGTAATCACAAGGGGTTGATGCTTCCTGAGATAACGGAAATAAGCACTCCAAGGAGTCTCCTCCGGTGGCTGTCACTAGACATTTCAGATGATGGAAACACTACTAACAGCTGAGCTATTTCACCCTGACTACTTTAACAAATGTCTGTTTTCTTGCAAGTGGCTGACTAGCATGAAATGCGGCCTACAGGTATCTCTGAAATGAATCCCCTGCAGACGGCGAAAAAGGACCACTGAAGATCAAACCATGATATTTAACCTTATTCTTTCATCAGGCAGATGAATCTGAGCTGTGTTTCTGTAGGGATTTAACAGGAGCAATATGCCTTCATTTGCCTGTGAAGCCCCTCTCAGGAGTATGCCGATAGGCATGACGTGTTCATTTACCCAGAGAGCATGGAGTGATTTAGAATTGCATGGCTTCCAAGACAGGGCCCAGCACTCCCTAGGGAGGCAAGAGCAAGGTCTTGCTTTGAAAACGAGTTATTTAACGCTGGGGATGACATTACTCGTTCATCAAACGATCAGTGAATGGGCTCAAGCTTCGGGTTAACCCCAGGTCACCGTGCTAGGGATTTAGGAACAGGTCAAAAGTAAGGGACGTGAAGTAGTACCATCAAGGGAGAGACCTCATGGCGTTTTCCCCTCACTGTAAAAGCGATTTAGCTCATACATGGTGGAAAAGGCATTCACCACTTTCTACAGCGAGGTCTAACGCTATCCTGAATGCATCAGCTCTCTGTGGCCATATAAGGGAAAAGGCATCAAGATAAAACAAGAAAGGTTAATGGCATAAAAGAGTGAGCCCTGACATTAGGCAGAGCGATGCTGTGATTAGAACAGCCCCCCTCAGCCTGACAGACTGTGTTAGCACAAGTAGGACCTGACCTTGCTAAGCCTTAAACAAATCAGTCACAACTAACAAGCCTGGGAGAGAGAGAAAAACAACAGAACAAACTTCTGAATGCTGAAAGGTTTAGGAGAAAAAAAAAAAAAAAAAAAAAACTACAAAACCAACAAATACAATTTCACTGTGATTTTGAGACTTCAAAGGGAATTTTAGCAAAATGTTCCCAGAGTTCTCAAACAAGCTTCACAAAACATCCATGTTTTAAGGAGGACTTAAGATACTTTAACTTATTATTTACTTTATCCCCTCTTCCCTGCTTTCCCTTCCCCCCACTCCGTCCATCCTGCTAGTAAAAAACAGGTCAGTGGATCTGACCCCTGCCCTATATATAGAGGAAACAGCTGCCTACATTAAGAGGCCTTTACTCTCTAATGAACCAATAGCAGGGCCTTGCAATGCTGACGGGATGAAGGAAATACCACACTCTGGCCTAAACAATGATTCCCTTTCTTACTGTAGGGTTGCAGTGGAGGAAAAAGAGAAGGGGGCACAGGAAATGCATGGTTTTACACCAAATCAGACATTCTAATTGATATGGTGGCTAAAAGCATTGTACAAGACCCAGTTAGAACCTGCTTCAACCAGAAAAGTTTAGATATCAAGAGCAACTCCTACACTGTAAATTACAAAAGATCATGAGGAGGTGTGGGAATATCTTTAGACAAATTCACTCAGAAAATCAGTCATTTCTTAAGATTAGCATGTTGTAGGAGAATGTGGCATGTCCTTTGCAACACATTTTAAAAAGTCTGAATTAGACACACATAAACATGTATTCCGTTTTTACAGCAATAAGAAAGTCATTTATCAATACAAACAACGACAACAGACAGATTCTGTCTCACCTGTTTCACCTGTGCACAAGACGCCAGTTCAATCCAGGCAGACACCAAGAGTGGAATTTGATTCAATATTCATAAAATTCAATCACAAAGGAGAAATAGTTTGCTGTTCTTTCTGTTCCAACAACAAGGCAAAGGTAATCAATTTTAGCTGTAGGTTAAGTTACGTTTACAGAACTGGGCAATAAATGGTCTCTCCTCTGGCACAGCTTCAAAAGATGTGTTGATTGGCTGCAGATGTGAAAGCACATGCCATCATATAAGACGACACAGATAGCAGCAGTAACTGGCAATGAGCGATGCTGAAAAGCTGCGTAAGGGGGAAATCAAACTACACGAAACAAAAACTAATCAGTAAACACAAATGACCTAAAAAATAGACACCACATAATTAATAATCAATATGGTCATCTGCTGTAGCCACAAATATGTACCTAACTAATCACTTCAGCAGATGTAGCCTTCAACAAAACCTGTTCAGTAAAGAGGCCAGTCACAGAGTACGGCTGCAAGATCAAAGTGACCAGTATCAGATAAAAGAACCACTGCTTAGACAATGAAGAACTGCAATGCACAAGACCAAAATCAGTTGGGGTTTTTTTGGTTACATTTGCCTCCATTGTAATGCTGATCCCCAGGGGGTGTCACTATACCTGATAATCTAAACACAAATCATAATCCAGAAATCCATAAATAGCAGCAGCAGTTCCTTTGCCTAGACAAAAGGGCGGGAGGCAGCACCAGAGTCTGGATTATAGCTAAAAGAGCCCCGTCAGACAACACATGGCCTGACAGTACTATGTCAGCGTCTGGGGCCAACAAACACACAGACACACACACACAGACACACACACAGACACACACACACAATCAATTCTTAAAAATCCACACAAAACACACACAAACATTCAACCCTCTGCTGTAGGACATAGACGCAATCACATATTTACATAGCATCTATTATGGAAAACAAGGCAGAGTAAGAAACTGGCACAAACTCACTTTGTAAAGTATTTCTGAATTAGATGACAAACACTTTCCATCCTGAAAAATGATTACCGTCTTCTACTGCCTCTATCCAGCTACCTGCTCTGGAAATGCTATCTGCATACATAGCAATTAGGTAGGCAAATATCAGGAGGTTAAGCTTCCGCCTTAAATAAACCAAGCTATTTGCTTAATTGGAGGAAAAAAAACAAAAAACAAAAAAAAAAAAACACTCACACATTATTAACCTGAGACATTATATTAGACTTCAGTTCTGATGCTGAAAGCCCACATTAACAGCAGGCTGTGACCATCAATCACCATGCATTTTTTTTACTGAACTGTTACATCAAAAGGAAAGTGACGAACAGCTAAAACTAGTGGGGGAACTGTGGGCTGTTGCTGATGCATAATATTTTTCATGTACATGTTTTAACACAGGAAACCAGTGTCTGCTAATCGTTCTGCTATTTTGGAGTACAACACATGCATCATTAAATATCAGTTTGTGTTCACATTACGATCACTGTAAGTCTACCAAAACGTACATCTGACTGTTACACTCACACAGGGTTTCATTACAGTCTCTCCACTTCAGCCGTTCAAATAATCCATCTGAAAAAACAGGGATTGAGTACAAAGTGCTTCGTCTACCTCTGCCTATGGAATTTAAACTATACTGATGGACAAAGAATGCACAGCAGAGGAAAAGTAAAAGGTTGAAGGATTTTCTGGTCTTTCCAAGTGTAACTCTCAAGAGGGTCAGAAGATCTTGGGTGGGGGAGCAGCAGAACACATAAAAACACAGGGGAAGTGCATTCAGCAGGATGTCATAAACACACATAAGCAGAATAACAAGCCTCAGGAGGACCAAAAGACAAAACGTCCACAAACAGGACATGCCACATTTACCATTACCTCAGCACAATACATGCCCCCATTCTCTGCTGCGCAGCAGGGAAATAACTGGAATAACTTTATACTGAACTCTCCACAAAGACAAGCACACAAAAACCCAAAAAACTAATTAAAAGTCTAATGGAAACAAGCTTTGCCATCCTGTAGATGGAAATTCCATATTTGCCCAAAACACGGTAGAGGGCATCAGATATCGGTGGACTGATCTTTAAATGACCAAGGAAAAGAAAGTAGGATAACAGTGATATGAGACAGTAAAAGACAAGATGACTGCAGATGACTGCTGTACACTTTTCGTTAGCAGTTACACAGTAATTCTCTGCTATCAGGAAGTAAAACAGCATACACTCAAAATTAAACAAAACAGCAACAATAAGCAGCTTAACATCATATCACTGTAGACTTGCTCCATACGCACTTAGTGTTTTTCAAACATGAGGTTCTTTGATCTTTTACAGAGATGTTGGAATACAGAACCATTGCATCAGTTTTTGGGTGGAAACCAGGCTACTGTTTATAATGCTGTTCAGGCAATACTGTAAATAAATATGGTCATGCAAATAATAATAATAATAATAATAATAATAATAATAATAAGATCAGTCTAATGAATAATTATTACTAGAGAATTAATTATTTAAATACAAATCCACAATATCCTCAAGCATGCGTGATGTCTTATTACAGCAACAAAGAAGTGTGTGTATTGTCGTCTGCGAGGCTATGGAAACATGCAAATCATCAAGCAAAAGCATCATTTTGGCATCAATCGACTCTTCCTGATTATACATTTGCAACCTACTTTAATCAATTCTTTGTTGGCCCATTTTTTGCTTTTCACTCTCTGCAGGATCTCCGGGTGAGCAGTTTTCTTAAAAACTTTATACACCCTCTGCTTTCCCTCTATTTAGTCACCATTTCCTCCCCCTCCCATCCACTCTTCTTCCCCTTTTTATGCCCTGCTGATGCTCTCCAGCCTCTCCATTGTCTCTTCCCTTCCACTGTCTGTCATTCTCCTCATATCAAAGGTGGGGCCCTACATTTTAGGCACTCATTAATCTTCCGCAGAAGGACAGGGGGCCCCTTAATCCACCTCTCCCCCACTTCTATCTGATCTAGCCCAGGCCCCGAGCAAGTGGCCACCCCACCTGCCCCCATCTGAACACGAACAGAGATACACACACACACACACACACACACACACACACACACACACACACACACACCCCAAACATCCCTCACCCAACTGGCCTGCAGCCCCTGACTCTGTGGTCCTCCAGTCTTATCAGGTTTCATAGACTTTGACAAGTAGGACAATGCATAGAGGCTCATGAGTATTGAGGTGTGTGTGTGTTTCGCTGTGCATTCTCCAATGAGAGGCAATGTTTGACTGATTCAAAACCCTAAAAAGATCAATTGAGAACAAACAGCAGAGAAACGCTCTGTAATCAAAGCACATAGGTGATGACACTGTACAGACACCGTCTTCTAATCCTACAGCAGAGACTGCAGAGCAAGAGACATCGACTCTGATCGCTTAGCATACAGACAGTCTGCTGTTAAAGGATAGTAAACGTTAGAGCATTAGTTGGACAGGATTAGTTTTCCATAGGGAGGTGGAGGAATGCAATTTTACCACTTAGTGTCTAACGCTTATGACTGATTCTTATGGGATAAGAAATCTCGGTATACATTATAGAGGTGGAAGCTGCTACTCAATGTAAACAACTTTCATGTTCCTAAAAGCACAGAAACCAAATTTCAGAAAATGTAGAAATCATGTCAGAACTCTACATGTACTTATAGCTTTGATTCTAATCATCTAGCTTCCTTACGTGAATGAAATTGTACATGTTTTGATGTCCTTTCAGTAGGACTAAACATATTGTTTGATTTGGGCCTCAGAGGACAAAAAGTAAACGCCTGTTTGAGAGCCACTATGAAAAAGTCTTTTTTTTCCACCACAGAAATATATATTTTTTCACAGCATCGTTACAGAGGCAGCAAATTAATTATGTTTTGTTTCAATTCACAGAAGGTAAAGGGTGCCAGAAAACGGAAGGTAGGAGCATATAATAAGTAAAAATGACTGACATGAGAAATTCTGGCTGACTAAATTCACTGAGAAACACTGGTCAAATTACATTACCTCATATTTTCATGTAAAACTGTCCATTAATACTACAAAGAGGTGGGGGGAAAAAATCTGTCATCGATCTATGAAGTCTTCCTTCTATGCATTCACCTACCCACCAATTTATGTCTTTAGTTTATAGGATGGTGGAAAAAGAACATCATATAAATGACATCTAACGTAGCTGTATTCTTTGAACACCAAGAGGCGTAACAAAATTATTTAAAGTCCTATTTTTTTAATTGAAATTTTGCTCAGATCATTGCGGGAATTCTCAATCCTAAAACCAGTATCAATAGTCAGATTGAATCATGGGCTCCACCATAAGTGACTACTTCCAATTACATGTGAAGTGTGGGTTCATTTACAGCTGGCAACACAACTTCATGTGCTGTCATGTCTACCACCATGCTGGCCTCTACTCTGTGTGTGGGGAAAAGGAACAGATAACACCCCCACCTCTTGGCTTCCTGTCTTAAGTGGGGCACAATTTAACTACCTGAGAACTTTCAGGAACAACACAAAACTTATGAATAGAGGTTTGTTGGAGACCTATCTCAGTTTGTCACAGCGTCTGCTTCAACTGACATGTCTTTCACACTAAAGCAGTCAAACAAACATCATTAATCACCAGGAGTGGACCCCACCGACAGACATTTGGCATGATCACACTTTTGCCGTCCACCCTCCATTATCAAGTCTCACTCCTTGACACCCCTATTTACACCCACACACAAGGAGGGATGGGGGTTGGCAGAGCAGCACAAACAGCTCCCCATCTGGTTGAGTTTAAATCCTACGGTAGGGGTTAATAGCTCCGTCAAGCTGTGTCACTGAAAGCTTAGCCTGTCTGATGACGCTGGCAGACTCATCTCACTGTCACAATATGACAATCACACAGACTTGGGACATACGATTCCACTTAACCAAGACGAGGGGAAACTAACTCTCAGAAGTTAACTTCATATCGTGTTCAGTTTGAGTCACTGAGCATAGCTTTAACTGTTTTTACAGCCATTTGTCTAAGAACATTACTTGTTGGGGAATGTGCAGTTCTGGTATCACGGCTCTAAGTTCAAGTGCAACCATGTTGGTAGTGGAGTCGTTTCTTATGACACCTATTTGTCTATACCTTAGTCTAGAGTCTAAGAGATACTTTTAATTACTATATTTCAAGTTATTTATATTGTAATAAATCTTCACCCAGGATTTTGTCAGTAGCGTTACAAAAACTGGAAGGTCTTTTTGAATAACTTATTTAACCCAAAACACAGACAGCTTCATGGATTAGCCAAGGACTGTGTACATCGTGTCACTTAAGAAATATTAAATAATTTTAATACTGAAATCATATAACACTAATGCAATATTTATAAGCGTCTACATACAATGCGACTTTGAAACAAAAGTGGTGGTCACAGCCACTTTATCAGCGATGTTCCAGCCAGTGGTGGAAGAATTTTACTGACATTTTACTGACGCAAATCAACATTCATACATAGAAAGTCCCTCCTGATTGTTGGAGAGGGACAGTTAATGTATCCTCAAGTTTGACAATACTGGGGATATATTACAGCAAAAGGTCTTGTAAACACTTGTGTTTTTAATTTTTTATATAAATTGACAAAACCTGCTCTCACCTCTTTTCTGCATGAAAGTGAAAAGGTCATCT
The DNA here is from genome assembly GCA_034552555.1 of Semaprochilodus insignis. Lineage (NCBI taxonomy): Eukaryota > Metazoa > Chordata > Actinopteri > Characiformes > Prochilodontidae > Semaprochilodus > Semaprochilodus insignis. The sequence continues at coordinate 47,965,367 of CM067474.1, read as the reverse complement.
AAAAACTCCTTCCTGTTAGGGTCACTGTCCAGTTCATAAAGCTGAAAGGAAAAAAAAAGTACATCATTCATTATTAATCTCTCACACATTAAATTATCTGTCAGCATTTGAACATTAACAACCTGTAATACCACAGAGAGGTGTGAGTCAGCTTGTTTGAGGTAAATGCAGCACTGCTCTCTACAAGACCTGTTTTTAATTTCTTCTTTCGGATGAGATTGTTTCTGAGCAGCAGAGACCCTTCAGGTAAGAACCTGAAACTGTGTTAGTATGTCACTGATAAGGACATAAGAACTTAACGGCCATGGCTTTTGGATCTTACTGTTTACCTTGGCAAAGTCCCTAGAGGCCTCTCCTCTTCCTCTCCCACCATCGCTTTCTTCATTCCAACTTGCATTGCCATTCTGAAAGGGGGGAATAGAGGGAAAAAACCCTTTAGCTTCAAAAGTGTAGGTGATTGAGAGGAAATAAGCCTTAGTGTAGCACAGAAAGAAAGCCAAGGACACAGTAGAAAGGGAGGGCTTTGAGTCAGAAGCTGGGAACAAGTAAAAGGAGGAAAGTTGACCACAAAAAATTAGTGGTGACCTGTAAACCTCTAGAGCTTTCAGGGTTCTAACTGCAGGCACACTTACAGTTACACCTTCCAAATCCTGAAACCAAGCTCATTAATTTCCATGTCATATTCATTCATTCATTTATTCCTTCATTCATGAGAAAAGCACAAAATGAGAAAGCTAGATAAAGCAATGTTTTTACACATGTATGCATAAGTTGGAACACCTAGTCAAATTACATGTTTTGTTGAATTAAAATAAAAACAAACATCCTCGACCGGGACCAAATTATACAATGCACCACATAACATTTTCCGTACAGTATCTTAAAATCACGGAAATAGGGGTACCCCAACTGTTGCATACTGCTGCATCAGTGAAAATAACTCCACTACACAAACAACAGGATTTAAAACTATGCAGACATCATGCGATTCTGGATTTCAGACATCTGATGATCACTTTCTTTAAGTGCTCTGCTTCACCGGCATTGCTGGGCTCATAAAGCACTTATAAACTCTAACAGTCCCTTGGTGCACATACTCGTTGCCTGATTACGGGCTATCCAGCTTCCACCATAGAGCTCATCGGAGGAGAGTTAGAAAGGACAAGGCAGAGAGGTAATAAAACACTTTTACAGGAGTTCCCCTCCATCCCCCTCTTTAATATGCTAAGTGAATCACAGCTGGGGAGAGAGCGAGATCTTCAGAGTTTACAGCTAACACACACCAGCTGGGCCCAGAGGAGAGCCCACTCGGCAGGGGAGCAACTGTGGAGGGCAGACACACTGTGTGGTATTGTGATGTGTGAGTAAGAGATGTCCAGATGAATTTATACATGCACACAAACACACACTGTATAAACCTCAAAAACGACCTTCAGTATTTATAATCATCAAATGCTGATGCACTCAGTGTAACCAAACAGACCCCTTAGCTGTATTTATAAACACATTTCGTGAGGGACCACAGTTTCCCCTCTACACTTGGGCACGTACCGACCCATTCTTTCATTGAGGAAAGACAGCACTCACATACAGATTGTGTAACGTTATCTGACACTCAAGACATTTATAAACTCTGCAAGCTGTTGTCAGGCTTACTGGTCAGGCTTTGGCCTTACTAATCATATTATAGAAGACTGATTGATGAGTGGGCAAATTAGTCAAGAGGAGGAACCAGATGACCATCTGGGTTAGCAGGAGGAAATGGAAGTCCCCTCCCCCATTACAACTCAATAGAAACTCACATAGCCCAATTGACCATGCCAAATAATCATTCTGGAAGACAGGACAAACACCTAAAGTCACAAGTGTGAACACACTGTGTGTGTGGTTAAGAGCATACAGTGCAACATCCAGAACTATGAGCAGGAAATCAGTTTGTGCTCTGGTGAGAAAAATGTCAGTACAATAAGAACAAACACTTAAATAATCTGGGCGGATCCAAAGAGAAAGAGAGACACAACACTTAGCTGGGAAGAAACTAACTTTGAGAATCCAACAGATTTGTTTGGCTCTCAATGCAAACATTACAGTGGGCTGTAAAGCAGGGCCAGTATTTGCATTTAGAGGAAATGAAGAACCTGCAGTCTGGAGCTGACATAATGCTAACGCCTGGAACCTTCATACAGCATGCAAAGCAAAACCAGTAATGGTGTCAATCATTGCAATATGACAAACTCCAGTACGAACCTTCAGCTTTAAGTACACTGTGGATTACACTTTAGAGTCCCAAAAACAAAACAAATGAATAAATGAAAACTAGGAGCAATAAAACCACATAATTGTGGCAGGAACAAATTCATTATATTATAGGTGATATGTATATACACTGTAATTAAGATGCAGGATTTATGTCCTGAAGGCACTGAATTGTATGTATATGTTTATTTCAGCGATATGTACTGCATATATATATAATAGTTTTAGTTTTTTCCTATTTTAAAGTATGATAATACCCATGAAAATCACTGCAGGAATCTTTCCCTACGCCGGATTAGAACATTCGTGTCCAGACGGTGATGAGAGTTCTTACAGTGGCGCAGCTGCTCTGTGAGCCATATCACTGAAATCAACTTAAAAGCCCTGCAGGGGGGCTCTGTAATTTTTAATCCAAATCGAATAATTGGTCCTGCGGTTCCCTGCTGAAAGTCAGAGAATCATTTATTCAGCGCCTTGCTGTGCTGGGGAGCCGAGGGCCTGGGAGGGGGGTGTGGGCATGTAAAGGATCTCTAGGCAGTGTGCCTATCTGGCTGAGGGCCATCACACATGATGTGAAAACTGCTAAAATTGATAGTCAATTAAGACTTATCTAACAAATGCAGTACAATTCATCCAGAGAAACTGCAAAAAATGGACTGCAAGACACAAAGTATACAGCGTTGTGAACTTCAAAGTTAAGATGTAGTAATGGCAAAATTCACATTAAACAAACAAGCCAGTTTCTCTGGCTACATAAAAGAGGAGAACAGCCACAATAGAGACAAAGGGCCATGGAGGAGCTTGTAGCTGCTTGTCTAGTGTCAAACAGCCTTAGCAGGGCCTGAGGCAAAGGTCATACCCATTGGCTGACTACAGACTGGGCGCTACATTACAAAACAGATTGTCTTTCAAAGACATGGCACAGGTGTGAATATTTCAGCCTACACAGGTCCATCACGGCCCTCCGCTGTCAGGAGGACACGTAGTATTCTCCAGCTAACTCTACCTCTCTAGCGTAGATCATGAATATCTAACGAAAACCTAATGTAATATATTCTATCAGCTAAAGGGCAACAATGCACTTAAAGCTAAGTATCCCTGAGATGTCAATGTACAGGCAAACATCAAAGACATCATGACAGCAATTATTGCAGTAATTTACTGTAGGCTATAATTCAGCCAGTCTTCAAGCACCCATTTGAGAGTCACCATTTCACTGAATGCATCTTTCATTAATCGTTTCCAGTACACAACGAAACACCCACACGTTGACACTGAAGCAAAATTATAGGAAAGGTATTTTGTAAATCGGAGTAAACCTGTCTTATTTACTTGTCTGCAGAGGTGAGACAATCCAAAACCTTTCAGAGAAAACAACCTTGGGCAGGTCAGGACAGGCGCTGAAGGTAAGGGGTTTCGTGGCAGTGGGGGGGTGGGGGGACATTCTAGACTTGCTGAGAGGTAAAGGAAATGGACAGGGAAATAAAAAGGCAACCCCCCTTTCCTTCCCCATTTACCTTTCTGCTCGATTACCACCCCCCTCCGTTACTACTTCTGTTACATCCAGTGAAATTGACTAGAAAAGGTCACAAATCACAGGGTGACTGCAGCATGGCCACTCCCTCTATTCTTTGCTCATGCACAGGCCCCCGGTGGGAATTCTCACCATTTCAACAGAAGGAACTCTTAATTCCACTTGGAATGTTTCCTTTGGGTGGGGCCGGACAATCTACACAGACACACACCAAACCCCTCCTGCACCTCACATACTCACTCCAAGCCTTTAAAGATTTTTACTATCAAATACCTCAGATGCAGGCTTTAAAGTTCCTGCCCAATCGCAAAGTTCACGCCACCCTACTGAAAAAAGGTCCAGGACAATGACATTCAAACTGCCCCACAGTGTTACATTGTGTCCAGAGGAGACATTTGGAATCACTGACCAATGCATACTACCTAGTTCACACCAATCTCTGTCTGGTTAAAGTATGCAACGTTAGAATCCAGAAATGTCAGTCTTAACGACAGGCAATATGAGAACTGAATAGGTTCTTATCTATCTCAAAGGTGGCTGCACTTTACATCGATGACACTGATCACGTCATCATAGGAACCAATTAGGCCCAATGCTATCTCGTCGTCAAGCTGGGCCTCCATTCTGATGATGATGACGAAGATGAAGAAAGACAAAAACATACAGAAAATCTCTTAACCAGAACCTTTACTCATTTTCAGTTACACCTGTAGATTAACTACCTGGAACGCAACTGCGGCTTACATCATACCAAATAAATAAATAATTGCAGGCTGGCTTGTCATGACCATGACATTTTTATCTGATTATAGGTTTCCAAATAAACACCTGCAATTAACTGTCTTTTATTGTTCATTGTATGCAACAAAATGCAAGCCTAAGCTGGCCAAATACCTACCTTGCTTCCTAGTAGTACTTTGTAGCTGCTGCTCACGTTCAAATAAACAAGAAGTACTCACTGCTGCCCCCTAAAGGTGTCGTAGCCCTGAACGTTCGTTTTTTTATTTATTTAAACACTGGACTCCATAAACACGTATCTCCATATTTGATGGCCGGATTGCAATTCCTTACATTTTTATGCCTCATGTGTACATTTTATGAGGAATGGGCCAAAAGAAATTATTCGTATGAAGGGAAAAAAGTGTTTATACTGACTCGCAAGTATGGAGATATGAGGTTTTGTTCCAACTGCAGTTTTATATAATTGTGCACAGCTCAATAGACTGCATTCAGGTGACTGTGACAGGCCCAGACGTAGGAGGTACATATAAACGCACAGAGCTGCACTAGTAAAGCGATCCAAACAAGCTTCCTCTATAACATTTGACATGACATATGACAAAGCTGCGGGTCTTCTGCAGCGTGATCATTTGTGTGTCAAATCATTCCACTGCAACACTAAAGCCCAATATAATAGCTTATAGGAACTGATTGCACCCAGTTGGCTCGTACTGCCAGCGCAAGCTTGATGTGTTGCCAAGGTGACTGTTAAATAATGCAACACTGTTGGACAAACAAGATCGTTCTGCAACCACAGGAAAGACTGCTGGACCTCGCCATTCAGCCGCCCAGTGCTCAACACTGTGAAAATAAAGCCTAAAAGGTTCACCATCTTACGGGACTGACGAGGGACCATAGCAACATCTCGTTGACGCATCGGGCTGAATGGACCTTTTGTCTTTTGGTACACAATTCTTCCTCATTCAGTTACACCCTTTATTAAATACAGCAGGAACACAAACCTGACCAAGCAGGCTTACTGTAGTGACATGCCATCCTAGTGTTCATGAGTCCGCTCTGAGGCTAATGCTAGTGCTAAACCATGGAAGTAGTATGAAAGTGTTGTATAGCTTGACAGTCACAAAGACGGGTTTCACACAATCCAACGAGAAACACCATGCTTGCTAACACTGGTTGGCTACAGCTCCACACAAGTGTGGTCCAGTATGCACTGAATCTGATTAAACCACCATTAATCATACTAGATTAGTATGGCTGGGGCTCACAAAAGGGGCATTGTAGCAGTCACTCCAAAAGAGTTTGCTACCAGTGTGTGAGACCAGGCATTACTCCACTGGAGCTGGTCTGGTAGTCTCTCAAAACAGTCCACACTACCTCTGTGGCAACAAGATAGCTTCCCTGAGAGGGATTCACATTTGGTGAGTATGTCTTAGTATCTATATATGAAAAAAAGTCTTCACTAGACTTACTTAGATTTTTACTCAGAAACTAACTGCCTAATGAGAGGCCTGATCTCATGATTACTGAAAGCTGCGTGCATGTGACTTCAGTAAACCAGTAGGTCATTCCCCATGGAGACTATAAACAAAGCAGCCTTCAACTAGTTTTTTATCTCTATGCTGCCAATTAATTCCCTTATTTGCTAAGATTATACGTAAACATTAGCATGCTCTCTGTGCGTGACTGTGTTTACCGATTGACTGAGGCTTATCCATTTAAGTGTGAAAAGCTCCAAAAAGCCAACCCCCCACCCTCATTTGAAAATGCCATTTGTGGCATCTGTTCTCTTTTGTGTTGTCGGTGTCATCAAACCAGTCCCTTCCCTCTCCCCAACCACCCCCTTACACACACACTGCAATCTGATACTGTTACCACAGCACAGCATCATTAAATACTAAAGAGCAGACATAAAGAGAGGAAAGATAAAAAGAAAGCAAAACAAAAAGAGAGACAAGGAAATTCTCAGTCAACAATAAATTCCCCTCCACCCATGTCAGAGCCAAGCCACAAGGTCAAACTTCTATAAAGCATGCATTAATGGGGAGTTTTTCCCTCTCTTATAACAAGAGGGCCACAGGGTCCTGCTGTGCTCACTGCCATAACCAATATGCACAAAATGCTCAATGGAAAACTGAGGGAAAACACAAAAAAAAACCAACTCATAAAACATTATAACATTATAAAAAATACAAATATATAAAAAAAGAACTATTTACTATTAAAATAATATATATATTTATTATTTTTATAGAATAAACAATCTAAATGATCAAAACTGGCCAAGTATGCTAATATTCTCTATAGCACTGTTTATTGCACTGCATTTCATCTGATTATATGTATAGACATTGGGGGGAAGGGCAGACAAAACTATGCTGTGCTAGTATATGATTGCTAATCTAAACATAGCCATGGAAGCTCCCTCAGTCAAGCCGTCTCCAGTTATAATGAAGCCCACATCCAGCTGGCAAGTTTTTAAGGGTGCACACAGGCAATTTTATTGCCCACACCCGCACACATCATTAGACTCTAAATATATAGTGGCTTGGGTGTGACGAAAAACATCAGAGCACTGCCCATCAACGTGGAGCCACACTTCCCTCCATGATGGCTTCACAGCTGTGTACTCACTAAAACTACCTCTAAAATGAAACATAAAACAATGTGTCTAATATTAAAGCTTTACGAGAAACGATACATCTTGACGTTTTATAGCAAGATGTCTAAAATGAAAGAGAAGCCATGAATGCACAAGAATGTGGGACTGTTTCTGTGAAAGCACTGCCAAATTCCTGTCAAAGTATGTAATTCTCAAGTCAGCTTATGTCAAACGTGAAGCAGGTCAAATCTACAGACAAAACAAAAAGATTTTCTGTTGCCAGACTGCAGAACCCACATAAGACAAACAGGACATTAAAAAAACGATCATCTACTTTTGTGCACATACTACACACCGTAGGCTACAGCGAACCAGAGTCCAACAGAGCACTAATGCATCTGCACCCTTATTCTACACATGCAATACAGTCAAGCTAACACTGACTGCAAGATTTTAACTCTCCAGTCTGCTTGTATTTAGACGACACGTCTAAAAGGATTATTCTTCAGTAGAGAAGAAAAGCACAACGTAAAAACTCTACAATTTTAAAACATTAGCACATTCAGGTCAGCTTCTACAGCCACATCAATAAGCTTAAACCAAAAGGGCCTGGTCTCCTGCGGCTGAGGCACGCGTCCACAACACCTCTGCTTTCTGTCTGGCAGGCCTGACGACGTGCCTCCTTGGACAGAGGCCAAGACAGCATTATGCTGCCAAGTGTCTGTTCCAAGAAAACACCACGGGCCAGGAACAGCAGAAAGTGAGAACGCAGGAAGAAAAAAAAAAAAGAGAATGAATGAAATAGAGAATGACATTCCCAGTCTGCTGGGCGGACTGCCAGAACGCCACACTTTAAAGGTATTTAAAGACATAAGAGGTCAACACCTGACTCTCAAAAGGAGCCCACTTACAAAACTGAAACTGCAGTAACGCATACGGTTTTGCTCATAGCAGGAGATCAGCAGTGTAAGAAAACGGAAAGGAAAAATTAGATGAAAAAAGAAAATTCTTATCTAGGAAAGGGGGAAACCTGAAGCACTGGGCCTTGCCATCAATACATTCCTAACTTAACGAATAAATTTGTTTTTGAGGAAACTCCCAAGAAAAAGTCTACAACAGATCTGCGACGTCTTCTTAAACCACAGACCTGTTTGCACCTTTGTGCTCTTACGTGTACACAGACTCATAGAATTAGCCAAGAACAAATCCCAAATACCTTGAAAGTCAGAATCTCAGTGATAACTACTTAAGTAGATTTTAAGGAGAAATGGGGACCAACATTATGAATTGGGGAATATACTGTGGGATGTAGTTCACTGGGTCATAGGTATCTAATCCTACCAGGAGACATCTTAAAGTCATCTTCAAAACAAAAAGACCTTTTATTTATTTCTTTTTTTAATTCTGGACTTTCTGAAAGACTCAAGCGACTAAAGAAGAGCAGGCATGAGAAAGCATAAGCGGTTCTATGCATAGTTAAATGGCTCCTTTCTATAATGCAAAACCTGCTGAATATGTTCTTTTAAAGAACCTTTTTAAAAATGATTCTGTATAGCACTTACACGTCAAATAACCGTGCTGGGTTCTACACAGAGATCTATTAATCAGAGAATCTATCTGGGTTTGATTTTTTTCTATAAGACAAACATGCACCTTCACACTTAGTTGCCTGATTTGACAAGAAGCCTGAAACGGTGTCATTTCCTTAAAACCCAATTAGCTGTAAGTTTATACAGACATAACACAGACCTGTTTGATTGACTCATCAAAGCTCCAGTCAGCCAGGCCATTTGGTGTGGTGAACGAGTGCTGTTCAGTAGGAGATGGGCTGTCTTCTGGTTCGTCTTTCACTTTGGGTGGAGGGGAGCGGGCCCGTTTTTTGGCAGCCGAGGGAGAGGCAGCGTAGACGGGGAAAGGATATGGAGGGACCCCCACGCCGGCCTGCTGGAGAGCAAGGCTCTGCTTCCTGAGAAACTCCAAACCCTCGTTTTCTTCTTCCTCGCTACCTTCCTCGCCATCCATCATCTCATCCTCTTCGTCCTCTTCTCCTGCAGAACCTCTTCCTCTGTCCATCTCGTCCTCGTCCTCCTCCTCCCGCACAGAATCCACGCTGCTTTGCGTAGACACCCTGCCAGGTGGAGGCCCCTGGTTGCCCTTCGGAGCTCTGTCTAGGACACTCTTGTTGAAGAACTCGGGGGTCAGGGGTGCACCCTGGGCTCTGGCTGAAGCCATGATGGCTTGCTGAGCGGCCAGCTGCTGGGCATAGAGAATGTGGGCTTCCCTGAGGTGCCTCTCTTTCCGCTCCATCTCTAGCTTGGCCTGCTGCTGTCTTTGGAGCTGCTCCATAACAGCTTCCAGTTTGATGCCGGCCGCACCACCAAGTGCTGCCTGAGAGAAGACTCCTGCCAGGCTGCTGTCCTGAGATAAGACGGGCTGTGGAGCAAATAACAAGAAATAACAACAATTAACATCACTTGGGGCACTTTATTCAGACATGGGTCACTTTCAACCCTTCACCTCACCAGCACCCAGTCAAGAAACTGTTTTTCTCAGACACGTACTACAAAATATGGGGTTATTTGGCTCAAAATATATCAGCTTCGAGTAGAACGAGAATAAACCTTTGAAGGCTAATCTGCGTGCCTGCAGCTACTGCTAGCTTAGCTAGCGTTTCAACACACGGGTGTCCTTTGACCCGAACGGGGGCTACTTGGCAAAGATGACCGGAAATCCGGCCAAAACACCGTGTCTATTTACAGTGAGCTACATAATTTATATCACACCTACTTAAAACATGGAAATGAGTGTTTTAAGTAAGGTGTACATGTGTAGGAGTGTGTCTGTTAGAAGCTACACGCTCACTCCAAAGTAATGGCGCACGTCCAAAATCAACAGTTAAATGTGAGACCACCAACACTGAGCCAACTAGCCGAGAGGCAGCAGCAGCAGAGGAGCGACTTTCCCAGAAAATAAAGTCAATAAAGTGATTTAAATACATGTAAAAGCACCGGTTCTCGACGAATTTGTAGTCTGATGCAACTAACTCTGTTCACCAGAGTGGGATAAACAGGGTGGTGGTGGTGGTGGTGGTGGTGGTGGGGGTCTCAAAACTCCTGAAATCATGACGTGTCCGATGTGGATTTAGCGACCTTAAAGCTAAACGAGTGCAATTACAAAAAAACACACAAAACAACACAGAAAAAGCGCGTTCACTCGTTAAGCCCCGGTGACTCGATTTAACCTCCCTTTCTTACCGCGGCTCGTCTCTCCGCTCCTGAGGGCTGGAAACCTACCTAACCTAACTACAGTAGCCGACTATCTTTATCAGACCGCACACAAAACGTGGAGCTCTGCCAGCAGTCAGGACTCACCATTTGCGCCTTGCTGCTGCCGCTGCTGGCGTTGTCCACCATCCCTCCTTCCTAGATGTTTCTTTTCCCTTTTCTCTCTTTTCTTTCTCTGTTTCTCTCACGAAGCCGTCCGCGCTCGATCACTGCACCAGTAATGTTTGCATCCACCCCGAGTGTCTAATGTCCCCGATAAGAGTGCAATAGCCTTTCGGTGCTCACTGGGGGGAAAATCGATTTTTTTTCCTTTAAAAGGAGGGAAGGAGGGAGGGAGGAAAGGAGGGGGCAGCCGAAGGGAAATGCCTGCCTGAGCTCACCTCAGCTCCAGAAGTGCCGTTCAAGGGGGACTCCCACTGCCCTCGACTTTCCTCCACCCAGAGCCAACCCCCGCCTCATGAAGGTCCAGCTAGAGCCCGCCCCGCCGCCCACTACGACAAGCAGACTCACGACCCTCAGATCTCTGCCCCACCGTCAGCATGTAGCTCTACTGCTGCTTGTACGTACGTGGCTCCCGTTGCGCTTTCGGTCTTTTTGTCTTCTCACCGGACTTTTGAACACATTCAGAAACTGTACGACTCCTCTCTTCTCTACTATGAACCTATACACTTTCATTCTGAACGTAGAGTCAAAAGGTTCATTTGCTCGGATGTCCATTTATTACCCACCGCTGGTTGTTTCCCCAGGCGCCAGTCTGGGCCTACTAATGATAAAGCGCACTCGCGTAACGCCCCCTAGTGGCGCCACGGTGTACTGAATGCTGTGTTATATATTGCCCAGTAGTGAAAAACAAATTGCCGGGTTGCGCAAGGGTCATTTATCTCATGTGATTTGCGATGTGACATTGAACCCGTGGCAGTAAATCGAAAACAAGAGCTTCTGGGTGACCAACAGACACATGGATTCAGTAAAGATATATCTCCCTTTATTAAGTCCATCAATATTTTACAAGCAAAAGAACATAATAAAGGCCAATTAAATAGAACACAAACATCATGACACGAAGCAAAGACTTCAAGTACAGAGGTCCACTCCGTCTCGACAACAGCAACAGGTCCTCAGAAGACTCTGCAGGGAAAGACAGATATGGAGATGTTTGCAATGACAGTAATGATCACTAATGCTTCCTTTAAGACAGGATGAGTCCTAGGCTGCGTTTAGACTGCAGGTCAATTGGATTTATTTATCAAATCAGCCCTTTCGAGATCACTGTTATTTGCAAGAGATCAGATTGGACTTGTGTGCCCGGACTTATCTTCAGGAGTTGCTGTGGTACTGACATAGGTGTAGCAAATCTAAATTATGTAGAAATCACAGCACATCTTTGGACACAACTTTTAAAAAAAATAAAATAAATAGAACTGCATTTTAAACTACCTCCAAATGTCTATTTGGGTTTGCAAAAACAGATTATGTAGATTTTTCTGTCCAAAAATCTATCTGGATAAACTCTATACACCAAGATTTGGATTTGGGCTGGTAGTCTGAACAAAGCCTTAAAAAGTTCATAGCACTGAAAAGTTTAGCATTCAACATTCAGTTGATTCCACTAATTACAGAGTCCTTCATGAGAGAAAGTCTAAAGAAGACTGAAAATACTAATATCTGCAGGGTGGTTGCCCTGAGGTCCTGAGTCAGATAACAATGCAGGGTGCACCAGTTTGTGCTAATGCTCACCACATTAGCAGAAGTCTATGCTTTGTCAATGCCAAGTTCCTCAGGCGTAGAGATTCCCAGCTCAGTGAGAGTGGGCCGGAGCTCTTGGATTACGTAGGGATAGATCTCTTTGTGGGGCCCAGCTTTGTCCTGAGGTTAGTTCAGAAAAGAAACAGGTACAAATATGACAATGTGAAAAACTGTAGCACATGTTTTATGTGCAAAATAATGTAAATAACTGTAAAACTAACAGTGAACAAAAACCTCAGATTCTATACTAGCATGAAGGGTTAATACTAGGACTGACTTGAACAATCTGAAGTATTCATATTATTTAAGTATTTGTTCATACCCTCACACAACAGAACCCAACAATTTTTCTTATGGCCAATGAAGCTAAGGAGCAAAGAAGCCTAAGAAATCACATGTGTGTGAGCACTATGTTATCAGAGGATAAGAAAAACACTCACATAGGCCCTGCAAGTAGGATTAATCATCTGAAACATTTAGTATAGTGATTCTTATTACCTATCTTGGGAACACCACGTCCACACACTAATAGCTTAATGTTGCCACCCACTGGATAAATGTTGAACTGTAAATAACTAACATATTTACAGTTATGAAATGTAAATACCATTGTTTTTAAGCATCAGTGTTGAAAATGAGTATATAAATTCAGTAATACCAAGGAGGGCAAGCTTGTAAAATGCTGTTTGGGCCAGTCCTAGATAATACAGAGACAGAACACTACCTACTGTGAGGCCGAATGTATTTCTTAACATTTTCAAACAGTTTTGCCACCAACCTTGACTGCCTCAAGAATACGGATGGCACTGGCCAAGTCATTTAACCTCCGACAGGCCCTCAAGGCTGCATCCAGGATCTTGGGCTCAGGTACCAAGTCATAACCAATCAGCGTGTTCATGCCTGGTAGAAAACAGACAGCAACATTTAGCACAGTGACACATGTCTACTGTTAAAGCTATAGTGGAATGGCAAACAACTCTATCCATTCAAGGTATTTCCAAGTTGATATACAGGTTTCATCAGTTTAATGCACACAACATATCTGAAATATTCTGACACACAACAGGATTCCAAAGGAACTAGCAATGTACACGATTAACTGATTAACTGTTAAGTGGAAAACAAGCCACTGTTCAAACAATGCTATTATTTCTAAATAAATGTCCAAATCTTACAATAATTTGGGTCAGAAGAAAGTATTTGATATATAACCGCAAAACTTAAGAATATGGAAGATTCATTAGCCCATCATTGTATGTTACAGACATCACAAACATTTTAGTCTTCACTCATAATTCCCACATTTGTCAGCAACTCAGTGTTAATTATATATATATAAAAAATATATATATAAAAACAAAAAACACAGGATTTATTTAGGGTATTTTCTTTTAATTTTCAACACACTTTTCCCTATACATAATTTTACTATCCCTATACACTATTTACAAAAAAAACTTAAATTTTGCATTTCCAACTGGATTGTGTGAGTATGTCTTGGTTCTAAAATGAATACATAAACAGAATTCATTTTAAAACCGGATGATCATGATGATCTGGGTAAGTTGTTTTGACCAATAACGGGAGTCAAAACCCTGTTCTGTATCGTAAAAAGCGCATCATGGTTCAAAACAACAATACTTTTGCTTCATATTCAGAACAACTAAATATAAATAGTAATAGTGCTCAGATGTATAACTGATCAAATAAATCAACTTATTGAACATATAATACAACTCATGATGACTCATCATACTTCCCTTTTAAGAGTAAAGGACATTTAGAAGATTAGAAATCCCAAAGATAAACTCAAAATACTGCTGTAGAACTTACCTTTTCTCAGCTCCCAGGCATCAATATCTGGTTTGTTGAAGTAGGTGACCCAACGGGCATCAAACTCTTCGTCTGTCTCCTGTTTGCCATGGGAGTAGCAGCGAGCAGCTAGAGGAGCTGTTTGGGAAACAATACAAAAGAACATCAGTCGAACATCACTCATAAAATAACATGTTGCATGTGACCAATAAAATGATTTAAAAACAAACATCCTGTATTAACTGTGATCATTCAGACATGTAAAAATTCCTGTCACAGCAGATAATATGAAAAGCACATTGAATCTACAATGTAAAGGTGATTTGAGAATCTATACTCAAATATGCCAAGTGCACAGAAAATCCATGTAAATAAAACTGCTAACAAGGACTGTGCACACTGGGATGTCTAAGCATGTTAACATGATACGAAGTTAGCTAGCTAGCCTAGCTACATTACTTATTCTTGGCCTGCAGGAACAAACCTGGGGCAAAACATCAACTTTGTCGGTGTTGTAATGATCGGCTGCTGCATTAGCAGATTATGAGAAATCCAAGAATGTAAGAACAATATTTCCTTTGCTTTGTTGCTATAAAAATCATGTCAGTGCAAGTTCTATGAACACTCCTGCTTTAAAGAGCCCCATGCAAGAGTGCAGAATACCTGGGAGTATTTTTGTTGTTGTAGTTTTGCCTGACATAAGAAAAATGAGTCACAGTGAATGCAAGAGATAAAACTTCAAGACAAAGAGAAATGCCTCTAGAACAAGGTATGGAGATAGTATAGCTACGGTATTTATTTCAGAAAAGTGAAGATAAAAAGGTCTAACATATAGTTGTATGCTACTAGTAAATGTTGTTTACAACTATCCAGTGACATTTCTCCAAGCACCTTTTAGGCAGTAGAGTTGCACCCTAAAGCTGGGGTTCAGGTCACTGACTGAGAGTGAAGGACGGCATGGTACCATAAATAGAAGTCAGCATGCATCTATATATACACATATCATGTGTTACGGCATATAGGAACAAATAACAGGTTATCGCTAGGTTATGCCTTGTGGCCTCTAAGCATGTGCAGCAGGGACATTAGGGATCGAAGGAAGCTCAATAGTTTCTTCTACTGCAACTTCTGGACTGAAGTTCAGTGCCACCAACTGTAAACAGTACCTATAAATGCAAAGTTTACAGAATTTGTTTTTACACAATATGGGCATTTTAACATTCTGATAATCTTAATACTGAGCCCTAATCCTCCCATGTTAGTAACATCCTTGCATGATAGCACTGATGGAAAAGGGGTCTTCACTTCAACTATAATGGATCAAGAACTGTAACAAAATAGACTGCGTGCAATTTGACAGTTTTTTTAAAAGGATGTTCTACTTCAGGGATCTGACGATCCTGCATCCCCCAAAACACAAGCAAAACTGAAATTTCATCCGGGGATCAGATTTAAGCATCATTTGCTGAGTCTGATGAGTCACGGAGGTCAGTTATTTATTATCCAGATGACCCAAATCCATAAGAACAGTCATGAAACTCCAAATTAAGAGTCACATTCAACCAAGTGCACTTCAGGAAGTGGGGCACGAATAAAAGACTATTGTCGTCATGCTTAGTTTTCTTTTACAGCAGTTCCGGCTTACGTGGGAATATTCTGAACCACATTTTAAATAAATGGTTATGTAAATACATTATTGGCCATTCACTGCTAAGTGTAAATGACTTGTACATCTGCAGTTAAAAAAAAAGCTGCTAAGCGTGACATGTTCACTCCTTACATACAGACTATATATTCTTTGTATTACATTATGAGAAGAAGGTGTATCATCTAAATCTCGGGAGGCCGTGTAAATCAGTCTGTGGGAAGGTAAGTGTTATGAAGACACCATACAATAAGAACTCCATTTTACAATACAGCTGATGGACACATCTCAGTCAAGGGCAATAACCCTCAGCGTCGCAGTGACAGACAGACTTCTTCCAGACGGACCCTGACCAGTGTTTTGATTGGCCCACTAAAGGCTCATGGTCCGGGTCAGCTGGCGATCGGAGTTGAAAGAAGCTGACCTCTGATCCATGTCAGGGAGTTTCAACGTAAATGCAACATGCCGGTTTCCCTAACTACGCGTTAATGACAAGCCATACAACACTGCTAGTTTTAATCCGTCCGGACACCCAGTGGTCAGTGGGTCGAGCACCTGCTCTGTATGTTGCCATCAGGAGCATTAGCCGCCGCAGTAATGTCAAATTCACTGCGATGTCGCGCAAACCGGGAGGTTTCATGCTGTTCATTACCGCCTTCCTGCAGTGCACGTAGTCAGTCAGCAAACCGCCAGCCAAGTCAGACCTGCGCAGTTCATTACGGAAATAATGAAACTGTGTCTTAGAAGCAAATATCAATAAACAGTCTGAGGTCCGAAACACATTTAAACCTACACAGTAATAATAACGCTCACCGCTACAGTGTGCTAGCTAGCGTAGCACAGATCAGCTGGGCTGGGCCTGAGATCCTCAGTGGGTCATTGCAAGGACACAGTCAAATCCCACCGTAGAGCTGACTAAAACACCGATGTACAAAATGCGGGATTTTAAAGAGGCACAGCTCCTTACTTTAAACCACCAGAGAAGGCTGCAACAATTACACTTGTGCACAACTGCAGTGTCCGGCTGCCTATGAACTTCACACATGCTTGCTAAGCTACCTCAGGTTAGCATGCAGGCTAACCAGTTAACCGTTTAGCAAGCTCTGATTCTGGCGCCCGACTGAAGGTGTTCATCTTACCACAAAGAGTGCCACAAAAGACCTTTTATTTAAAACGTATATGTAGAATTACCTGTATATTGTGGCCGAGAACGTGTTAAACTCCGAGCGCCGGAGAATGAAAGGCGAAGAGCGGCTCTGAACATGATATCGGTTTGGACACCGGCTCACTGCGGTTCGGGCTCTGGACGGTAACTTAGTACCGCTGGAATGGAGGAGGAGGCTGAGGCCCTGTGTCCTAATACAGGCGTTATTTAGTTCCCCACCCGTATTCAGACAGATCCCGCCTCCTGCGCCAGGATTGGCTAGGACAGGAAATTTACAGGAAGTGCGTTCAGGAAACGAGCGGGTCGTAACGCTGGAGGCGGGGCTTGTCGGAACACGGGTGGTAAAAGAATGACAGTTTTGGCTTGCTGAGCAAAACTTACCTGTTTCAGACTCAGAGCAAAACAGAAATCCAGATTAGAACTATAATACAAATAACAGACGGTAACACAAAATGGATATTAGTAAACCAAACAAAGGAGCTGCTGACGTTCTCAGAACAATGGACTGAACACCCGGTCCAGTTTAGGATTGCTTAGACTGGTAAGGCTCTGACATTCAAGTATTTGAATCTGAATTCTGTATAATTAAATTATATTTATGGGCATTTAAGATACTTGAAATATGTAATGGTGTAATTAATAAATTTGAATTTTAACAAAGCGTTTTTTGTGTTTTGAACTTGTGAGGTTGTCAGTATTGCTGTTGAAAAAATACATTTTTGTAATTACTACTTTTTTCACCTCTAGCTAAAATTCACATTTTTAAATTCACATGTTTTGAATCAGAGATATTTAAATGCATGAAGTCATTCATTTTGACTGAAAATATGTAATTACTGTGGCACTTTGCACAGTACTGTATCTCTCTGGCTGCTTCTTAAACTGATAAACTGGTCTTGCCTTCTCTAAATGGCCTTGTTGGTAAACTGTTCCACTTTTGGGGTGTATAAAAGCAAAACACTGCCTCACAACATCTTCATCACAAACAAACAGAGTGACTAAACCAGTGGAAAATCATCTTAAATCTTTATTTTGTCAGTACACATATACAGTTGCAGTGTCATATTATATTACATTACTTGCAAGGTATGCAAATAATAATCTGCTGGAGCTCCAGCAGGGGTCAGTATTACGCCTCATTGCTGTTGTACACAGGGGCTTCTTCAAAAAACAACCGCTAAAGAGCACATGATTTACTGAGGCTATATTAGTCTGAATCTTTTCTGTTCAAACACTTTAATAACCCTTTATGTTAAACACTATAATACATACACAGATACTGGTGCCACAATGAATAGGAAAGTGGATGTTTTAGGCCGTATAAGTGAATTCCCATGAAATCCTGTTTGGCTAGTACCTATGTGCTGGATCAACATGAGTTCTTTTGATGCTGGGCAGAGTCACCTGAGAGCTGGGGCTTAAGGGTCTTTTTGCAGAAACCTCTGTAACATCTCCTCCATTCTTCTGTTCCTCGGAGCTGGAGCCTGTCTCAGCAGGGGACTGATATCCTAACTCCTGTGGGTCCAGTGGCTCTTTAGAGAGGAGAATGTAAATGGCCGGGACATTTTTAAGCACAGTCATCTGAACCTCTTCATCCTCCTGGCTCTGCCACACTTCTCTTACCATCTTGTACTGCAGCTTGCACACCTGGTGTAACCCCTGGACTTTGCGTTTTATGATCTCGGCACAGGTGATGGTTTTGGTGATAGCTCGGCCCATGCCAGTAAACATAACCTGAGTCACCGGAACCACATGTCCTTCCCCATGCAGACGGGACATAGCAAAGCCCAAAAGATTTCGAATTTTACTTCCCTCCTTAACACGCATCTCCAGCACCCCAGGTCCTAAACCTGGGATCGGACATGGACTCGGCTCTCCGGTAGAAGAGATTTTTCGGAGTCCTGCTTGACCTTGCTTGGTAAAGCAGGCATTCACACTTCCAGTCATGTTTCTAGCAGAGTGGTGGCTCTTAAAAACAGACGTAGAAGACTTCCGGCTGACATATGTTAGCTCTCCACTGGGCAGGAACACACCAGAGCCTCAGAGCCAAGTGATTCCTTGAAGGATTCCTCAAAAGCAGTTTATGAGCAAAACAAAGTTCTCCAGTTCTTCAAGAGCTCTTATCTCTGAGCTCTGAACAAGCAACATACAGTCCATTCTCTTACATCCCGAATGTTATTCTTGGTGTAAAGGCAATGGCGGGTCAGTTTGTGATTGAGTTGTGTTCAATGGCTGTAAGGAAATGAGCAGATGTTAGCGAACATTTCATGCACTTTCTAATGGAGCTTTGGAGCTGGCATGCAAATTCATCACATTGTAAGCGCACTGAGTATAAGCAATGTGTCACTCCAACTGCCTTTGAAGCGTGCTTTAATTTCCCTCAGTTACTTCAAAAGAGAATAAAGAGACGGAGCATGATTGGCACAGATAAATGTTCTGTCTTGGTTGTTCTGGCAAGCTAATTATATGATCCTTTAATTAATTCCAGATTAGTGTCACATTTCAAGTCATTTCACACAATAATTCAGGGTGTGCTGAACTCACTTAACACTTGCTAAGAAAATGAAGTCACTAATTACAAAAATGACAGGTTTTATTACCAAGCGAAGTTACTCTGAAGAAGATATATTTACCTGTTCAACATATGGATGTCATATGGCCATCATGTTGGATGGTCCCAGACCCGTCTTCAGTAACTGTGTTCATGTTCAAAGTGTCCTCTCACAGAGCCAGACTGCATGTGAGATGAACACAGTTCACCAAAACGCATTAAAGAAGCGTGTGAATGGCTGTGAGGGACAAGGGGGCAAGAGAAAGGGGGGGCTGGAGAGAGACACTGGGACCTCTTAAAGCGATAGGCACCCTTTTCGCACCACCAAACATTTCCCTCTTCAAATAACATCATATTCTCATACAAGTTCGATTGAATTCCCCTTTAAGTGGGTCGTGTTGATGAGTCCCTGTCAATCTGCGTGTGTGTGTCTGCAAAGGATTAACATGCGTGACTGATTGAGAGTTCAAACACAGATGCAGCCAAACATCGAGGTACAACATTCAGCTGTGAAGCATCTGTCTTTGAAATGTATGGGCAGTGTTTATATGCAAACAAGAAACTTTTTTTACCTTCTTTTGTAAGATCAAAAAAAAAAAAAGTACAGAGAAATTTTGTCCCTTCTGCCAGTTCTATTTTCGTATCCTCCTCTCCCACTGTCAGAGCCGTATGGCCTCGTAGCATTTCGAGCCTTGAGGCGATGATTTCAATCAGAGGAGAAGGGCACACAGTTCTCCAGTTCTGCTTCACGAAGTCCACAGCCTGCATGCTAGAGGAAGCATCCAGAACCCTCACACGCACACAGAAAACAAGGTCAGACAAACCAGAAACAAAGTGATGTATTGAGTTGGCTTGCTTCAAATGGGAAACATCATTTCCAGACAAGTCAATATATTACACAAACACACATTAACACATTTTGTGTGTTTAGTTCACTTACTTTTAGCAGTAATTGTGCTGGCGTAAAATCTGAAAATGAAATTGGTACATGTGGAAATGATTAAAATGACTGACACTGGACAACAGTTTACATCTGGCTGATATTCCAAACCGATATCTATTGTACAAGAGTATGCAAAAGATTGGGCACCACTTGTCAGATTACATATTTTGTTGATTTTCAAATTGTATATACAGTGGGGCAAAAAAGTATTTAGTCAGCCACTGATTGTGCAAGTTCTCCTACTTAGAAAGATGAGAGAGGTCTGTAATTTTCATCATAGGTACACTTCAACTATCACAGACAAAATGAGAAAAAAAATCCAGGAAATCACATTGTAGGATTTTTAAAGAATTTATTTGTAAATTATGGTGGAAAATAAGTATTTGGTCAGTAACATAATTTAAACTCAATACTTTGTAACATAACCTTTGTTGGCAATGACAGAGGTCAAACATTTCCTGTAAGTCTTCACCAGGTTTGCACACACTGTAGCTGGTATTTTGGCCCATTCCTCCATGCAGATCTCCTCTAGAGCAGTGATGTTTTGGGGCTGTCACTGGGCAACACAGACTTTCAACTCCCTCCACAAATTTTCTATGGGGTTGAGGTCTGGAGATTGGCTAGGCCACTCCAGGACCTCGAAATGCTTTTTACAGAGCCACTCCTTCGTTGCCCGAGCGGTGTGTTTGGGATCATTGTCATGCTGGAAGACCCAGCCACGTTCCATCTTCAATGCTCTCACTGATGGAAGGAGGTTTTGGCTTAAAATCTCACGGTACACGGCCCCGTCCATTCTTCCCTTAACACGCCTCAATTGTCCTGTCCCCTTTGCAGAAAAACAGCCCCAAAGCATGATGTTTCCACCCCCATGCTTCACAGTAGGTATGGTGTTCTTGGGATGCGACTCAGCATTCTTCTTCCTCCAAACACGACGAGTTGAGTTTTTACCAAAAAGTTCTATTTTGGTTTCATCTGACCACATGATATTCTCCCAATCCTCTTCTGGATCATCCACATGCTCTCTGGCAAACTTCAGACGGGCCTGGACATGTACTGGGTTTAAGCAGGGGGACACGTCTGGCACTGCAGGATTTGAATCCCTCTCGGCATAGTGTTTTACTGATGGTAGCCTTTGTTACTTTGGTCCCAGCTCTCTGCAGGTCATTCATCAGGTCCCTCCGTGTAGTTCTGGGATTTTTGCTCACCGTTCTCATGATCATTTTGACCCCACGGGATGAGATCTTGCGTGGGGCCCCAGATCGAGGGAGATTATCAGGGGTCTTGTATGTCTTCCATTTTCTTACAATTGCTCCCACAGTTGATTTATTCACACCAACCTGCTTGCCTATTGTAGATTCACTCTTCCCAGCCTGGTGCAGGTCTACAATTTTCTTCCTGGTGTCTTTCAACAGCTCTTTGGTCTTGGCCATTGTTGAGTTTGGAGTCGGACTGTTTGAGGCTGTAGACAGGTGTCTTTTATACAGATAACGAGGTCAAACAGGTGCCATTTATAACAGTAATGAGTGGAGGACAGAAAAGCTTCTTAAAGAAGAAGTTACAGGTCTGTGAGAGCCAGAAATCTTGCTTGTTTGTGGGTGACCAAATACTTATTTTCCACCATAATTTACAAATAAATTCTTTAAAAATCCTACAAAGTGATTTCCTGGATTTGTTTTTCTCATTTTGTCTCTCATAGTTGTACCCATGGTGTACCTATGATGAAAATTACAGACCTCTCTCATCTTTCTAAGTAGGAGAACTTGCACAATCAGTGGCTGACTAAATACTTTTTTGCCCCACTGTATGTTAAGTCATCCTCCTGGACTCTCCATTAATGCATAATTACATAATAAGTCGCTGTCTGGAAAAAAAACAGGAATCTCAAAACTGTAACTTTACATGAGAAGGCAAAAACGTCCTTTTTTATTTGAAGCAAGTCTAGAGCATTTCTACTGATCCAATCATCATAGACTTCTCACACAATATAAAGGTCATCTGCTGAGCTCAAATTATCAAATTATTATCAAATTATGCAGACAACAACAAATCACCAAAAAATGAGTTACTTTTTTTGGAGAATGATGAGGTATAATATAAAATATGTCCTGTGAAAAGGTGGTGGTGTATTTGTTTTCTGGAGAGGAAGTGTTAATGTATTGTCACAAACACATAAACAAGATGGTTTTTAAATTTTTTTTCCCAATCCCTACATGATTATGCTTATGCTTATGTACTGGCATGAACGTATTGCCAGTGCATATCAGTGCATCCCGTTACATTCTATTCACTGTCTGCGCACAGGGCACACTCTCTACAGTACTGTTTGAACACTGCTGTCTGCTGCTTGGACTATTACTATCACTAGCATTAGCAGTCTGTAATATAATTGTAATAGAAATAGTCACTGCTGTCGAGGATAATTTACTCATTTTAAGCCATTTTATCTTCCCCCACTTACTGACCACCCTTTACTATTAAGTCTCTAATGTCCTGTTTAGACTGTTTGAGAGTTTGTTTTGTTTATCATCTGTATTTATTGTGTTTACTGTATTTGTTTTCTGCTACTGTCCTGTGTTAAATGTAACGCAGTATCCTCAAGGAACTATATTTCGGCCTCACTCGTCACATGTCTGTTTTGAGAAGGCCTGACATTAAAATGTTTTACTTTGATTTTGAATGCAGGAACACTATAGTGTAGAGGAAAGATAGTATAACAGATAAAAGAGAATGCAGTTTCTTATTCTATCTATCCTCTCATGGCTAGCCATGCTTTCACAATACTTGTAGAAATGTAATAAAGTAGTATCATGTCTGTAAGTTCTGTACATGATACACATCTATACTTGAAGTGGCACTATAGACCACTTCCAAAAAATCTTCTTTCATGAAATAGGTTGTTTATTGTGCCTTATCTTTGCCTTATCGTTTATTGTGCACACCTTATTTTTATGTGCTTATCTTTATTATAGAAATATAAAAAGTTTTCTATTATCAGCTGTTTTCAATGTGTTATATTAAATGCGGAAAATACAGGGGGTCCTGTGGGATCTGTGACCCCTTCACTACCGTGGTACTGGTCCGCCACAGGGTAATGTTGTAGCTGATTGGTTCACCAATGGTCCTTCATATCTTTTTTTTCTTCTGTCGGTTTCTTTCTTTCTCTTCTTTTTCGTTCTTTGTAAGGTGTAACTGTGCTGGGCTTTGAAAATCTGAAAACGTTCCCATTTGAGCTTGGAACGGGGTGGAATGGGTAAATTATAACTACATTTCTCAAACTGAAGACCAAAAGAGGGGACATGTAAGATCTCAGTTATTGCACTGAAAAGCATTTCCAAAAGAAGTTATATAAGGAATTCAATTAATCCATCAACCTCTATTTTCTCTTGGATATACATTGAGGGTGACCCTCATTTTTAGTGCAGCTGAACTTTTAAAATCAATGAAAACATGGCATTTTTCCTGGAATTTTGTTTGCCATTGCAGCTAGAATCAATGGCACTATGGTGACTGAGTTATAACAGTCAACTATATAGCATGAAGCACTTCTAAACCTCTATTTTGTTGTTTATATTTTACTAATACTGTTGCAATACTGCAGATTAAAAGCATCCCATTTGAACAAGTACTGTTTCAGTTTCTTTATCAAGTGCTACAGACAGCGCACACACTCAGCTGTTATCTGGCAGACGACAGAGGCTCTGCCGCAGGCCCTCTCTAGTGGCTTTCTCTAGAACTCTTATTAATTTAATTAAAAGGAAATTAGGTCTCAAAGGGAAGCATGGCAGATTGCAGTGCCCTGTGGAAATGAAGTCAAAATTGAGTTAGTTTAATGGCATTAATCTTCTAAGTGGAGCATCACTTGAAACTTTCATTAAAGAGACATTCGAAGTTACAAAGTGAAAAGAAGCACTGTACACTTCTTACCATGCTGGAAATCTAACGTTATATGTTGAGACAGCTTTAGAAGGCGCCGTGTTAGAAAAGTAGAACTACTGTATGAGACTGTCGTCTCTGCAATATCATCTGTACTTCTCAGCTCTTCTCCGTTTTCCTTACTGTACCAAAACATTTTCTTAATAACAATTCTGAGCCTTACTGAAGCAATTTGTCGCTGATGAAAAACTGGGACGGTGCTCATTCATGCTTTACTTCCACTCTCAACATGCAATTTCCCCTGTGGGAGTACTGGAATGCATTCTGATGGGGTGTTAACACCCTCGGCAGGCAAATTTAATGAAGTCTGTTCAGCCTTGATTTGTAGTGGTAAAGCAGAAAGGAACGCTTTCAGAGGTAGGCTGGTAATAACAAGCGAAGGACAACACTGGAGACGTGCAGCGAGTGCTCAAATGAAACAACTCAATGATATGAAATGACCATTTTGGCATTTGTGCGATGTATGTCATACAGAATAGTTTTTGACATTTCTTGCCAGGTCTGCTATATTAATCTTACGGACATAATCTTTAAGGACATGAGTTTATATTCACATTAGATACAGTTACGGTAGCATAATTAGATTTGGCTCCTTCCTATAGGATTTCCTGATTTAACAGCAGAGGAAAAAAAGCTTCCTGCATGATTAATCACATGTTATATGAAACAATGGGATGAATTTTATGCTTGCAGAAACAAATGACTGTGTGTTTGGCTACCAATTGGTTTATCCAACAGAAAAAAGGGGTGTACAGAACTACCTAGGAAATAATAAGTAATTAAAAAATCAAATAAATCCATCAAAATGTTGGTGCAATCATATACAGTCAAACTGGGGATGTGGTATTGAAGCGATGGGGATTGAAGCGATGGTGCAAATTTGGTCTGATAAGGAGGAGTGGCAATTGAAATATAAAACTGGATAAAAAGTATGCCCTCATTTACATGTATAATATTGATATCTCACTATGAAAACTGTCCTAGAATGTGTTATACTGTTAATGTGTGGTGAATGTTTAACCAAAATACTATAATAACAATACATATCATGGTAATTAAAAAGAAAAAAAGAACAAGAGAAATAAGTACTATTAATAACTGCTATGGCATAAGTCAGTAAATGGTCATTGTACTGTAGTTACAGAAATGCTTCAATTTGCACCATTGGTATTAGGCAGAAAGGCTTTATAGATGAGGAGGAGGCAGATGTGGAGCTCATATGGGAGTAACACACTGTTATAAACGATGTGCTTCTGCCTCAGGAGAAGCCAAATTGAGCTCAAACCACATCAGTCATGCTAAGGAAGGACAAACCCTCTGGGACCACTTAACCAGCTAAGTGCAAAATATCCACAGAAGCTCACACAAACGCAATGTCTTTTTCAGTATCATGCTGTTATTTCATTGAAAAAAAAATGTTTCATACAAATGTGGGCCATATCCTACAAACCTAGCCTCACCTCAGAGGTAAAGCGCATGATTATTAATCACACATCTACTGTACGTTCATATCCACCGCGAGAATGTTAAGACGACACATACACGGCAGGTCTTTTTGCTGCACAGTCTGGCTTAAGGTTTTAAGTGGTATGTGTTTGATGCTACAGATATTGCATAAGTTTCAGATTCTGAACCATTATGATGAAGTGTGCAGCAGGTTTCAGTGATTACCCTAATCTGTAGACGAAGGCTACTCTGCAATCTAGTGTTTCATCTTCATCATATGGAAATCCAGGCCATCTCCAGAACATCAACCTTTCAGGAATGTGGCTCAAATCTTCTCCCAGTTTAAACTGGCTTTAAAAAAGAAAAAGCTTGTTTAAAAAAGGGCAGTGACAAAAGTAAGAAAGTAAGAAAAAAAAGACTTGAGGGAAAGACTCAACATTCTGCATGAGATCCTATTTTTAGAACGTGGTAATCAGGATACATACAGCACTTGATGTCAATTAAACTGAATGCTTGATACCCAAATAATGCTAGAATATATAATAACAAGTTTTTGGTCAAGAAAATAACTCTGACATATGCATGGGTTTTGTTCGTGCTTTAACTTGGCAACAGAGCCCCCCGGTGGACACGAGGGAGGAACATATGACTGCCTCTGCGCCATTTATTTGTATCAAGACAGAAGACGTAAAACAAAGAACATGTGAAGCAGAAACGTAAAAAAAAATTTTGGTCCCTCTGTCATATCCACCTTGTCATTTGGCTGTAATTTGGCCACTTTGATGTCAAGAAGACAAAATAATCATGGGGTAATTTTCCTCTTTCCTCAGATTTGAATCTGTCACAGTGTCAGAGCATCATTTTCAGCTTGACTGCGTTCCAATCACCCGCAAAATCTCCCTCTGAATTCGGGCCTCCTGTGTGTTAATGTTGGCATCTCCCACCTGACCATCCTCGTACCTGTACAACAAAGACAAGACTGTCAGTATGACATTTTTGGAGGAATATTAAAACATAGTTGATAAAATGTAGCTCACACAAAAAAGAAGCGTGTGCAGACATGGTCAGGCACTGGGCACACCCATATGTTCCCATGTTTCTGGAGGTCTTTGGACGTTATTACTGTGTATTAAGAAAAAGTACATGAATATGCAGCAGCATGCAGACCACACTTTCATTTATTTGATTTCTACTTAAAATGCCTATTAAACACTAGTTACTCATTTTAATTAAATCTTTAGTGACAGTTTATCTGATTAAAACAATTTTGGTTGTTAGGAGTCCTGTTTTCTCTGTTTCTTTCAGTCATTTTTGAATCACAGTTTTGTGCTAATTTTCCTTTGACTGTCCCCTTTCCTTATGCGATATGGTTATTTCTCAGAAAGATCTCCTGTAGTCAATTTAGATACATATGAGAAAGAGACAGCTAAGGTTTTTTTGTGTAGTGGCTTGTGTTAATGTTAGTGTCTATTTGAAGAAGAGCAGGATGTCAGCTTTTGTTAAGGGGGTACAGTTGTGTTGTGCACAAAAGTTAAGAGTGGACAAATTAAATGATGAATAAACACTACAATTAGCATATGAGCTTTTGTATATACACAAAGCATATTTTCTTTTAAACATGCTTTGTGTTTTTTTCTGATGCTAAAAAATGAATTACTTAATGACCATTTTGGTTGAAAATTTGACTGAATGGAAAAGGTGGTCTCTGACATTTACACAGTAATGTTTAATAGTTGTTTGAAGACAATGTCATTGTCTCTTTCTTACCCTCACAAAGAGCCACACAGTTTAGATTCCGACTCTGAAGAAACCTTGACTGCACTGGACGACTCTGCAAAAAAG
Organism: Semaprochilodus insignis; assembly: GCA_034552555.1. Taxonomy (NCBI): domain Eukaryota; kingdom Metazoa; phylum Chordata; class Actinopteri; order Characiformes; family Prochilodontidae; genus Semaprochilodus; species Semaprochilodus insignis. Next base: position 47,937,870 of record CM067474.1, on the reverse strand, counting down.
TGAATGCACATATAGCACAAAGAGGTAACTCTGTAACACCACACATTTGCCTGTTGCACAGTTAAGCATTTGGATCTAAGATTTGTTAGAACAAGGAAAACCCTGCACCGTGCCTACACAGATGGTCGTACCTGTGAGATGGTGTTAATTCTGTTGTAGTGTTGCACTAGCTCCTCTTTTGTGGGCATGTGGTGCTGTCCTTTCCCCATCCCTAAGCAAAACCAAACACAAACCACACTTAGAGCCGAAGTAACAAGCTGAATATATACAGGATGCATTACCTGTAGAGGCCAGGAGGGGGCACCAAAGTAAATGATATATTAATAACAATCCAAACAACAATATCAGGCATAAATAACAGCTCATAGAAATCTTATAAATTCACAGTACAATCAAAAACGCAGTAGGACTCACAGCACAACACAGTCAGCACCAGGGGTGTAAATATCTGACCTTACAAATGATTCAGTGCAACATGGAATCTCAGATTTCACCACAGTTCAATTTAGTTCAATCTTTTTTAATCTTTTTTTTATAAAATAAGACTTTTATGGGGCAGAGGGTTGTTTAAAATGAATTTGATTTTGACCAAAAAAATAGTCTTTACTTTGTTATACTGCTCTATATTCATATTTATAATATATTTACGGCTGCCACTTTCAGACATGCATTTTCATACCCCAATTCATTACAGAAACTCTGTAGCTCTTCTACCTATTTATTGTATCCACTGTAGTATTTTTGGCCAAACTCAGTAAGTACACAGTGCAGATTTGACTCATCACATGTAGCCGCAGGCAAAGTCTCTCCTACCTGAGTATCCAAAAGAGATACTGGAGATGGGGCTGAGGTAGATGCCCTTTCCATAGGCTGCCCCATGCAGCTTGTGTTAGAGAGAACAGGAATGCACATTCACCAACAAACAATAATCTTCAGAAGTCAACTGTCCATCAGGTCCTGGGTTAGTACACCCACATTATTAGTTCTTGTCTAAAAGTAAGACATACTGTACCTGCAGCTTTGTGTAGGAGGCATTAACTAGTCCATTTCGTAGAATAGAGTGCCAGTTTTCTATATGGGAACCACTGGTACACACATGGACAGAAAGAGAAAGAACGACATCAAACCATGTAGGAGATGCAGTATACTTAAGATCATTCAAATTATGAAGCTTGAAGGTGACAGACCTTCTGAGGTTTTGTTTGGATATACTCACTGAAAGGCAAAAGTGCTGCCATAAAGTTTCCTAGCTGTGCGGAATCGAGCCTCTTTGGCAGGAGGGCTACTGAGAAGTAAGAACTGGTGCGTAGTGTGCATGAACTTGAGTTGCTGTCAGAAGGAATTAAAATAATAAAAAGTGAGAAGAGAGAAAAGTCCTCCATATGTTTAGTTTGTTTAATACCAGCAAAGAACTAGAGGGGTGCAATACTGGCAAATGTCCTCACCCTGCTTACGGGTAGCTTGACAATATGTGATCTATTGCTGGATATGATCCTGCAAGAAACAGCAATGTTTACTACAATGTTACAAGTGATTTTTCACCAACTGCTTAACAACTGCCTTTTTAAAAATGCACCTATTTAACCATAGCCATTCACAGACCCCAGGAGCTTCACAAATTACAAAATTATAAAGCATAATGTGTGTCAGGCGTGTAATTGCAAGCAAGCAACTGCAATTACCTATTTCAGAGTCGTTTATTGTTTACTGTATGCAAATATGTAAAACCCTTAAGTGGGCAAATTGGCTGATCAGTAAATCTTGATTCCTAGTGACTAATATTTTACATACACTACACAAAACAGTATATACCACTGGGGCTCAAAAGGCAAAATCATCATGCCAGATGTGACTATTCAATGGTTCCCACTCACCACTGTAAAAGAGGATGTGCAAGTGGATCCAATTTGTCCATCTGTTTCTTTATCTCTACATATGAGCCCTGTAAGGACATGGCAATGTAAAATCTGTCCCTGGTTCAGAACAAAAGGAAATGATATATATCATGTTCACAGCACTCTTCCATGCTTACTTGTGTTATTTCTCGTATTGACATGATGCTGTCCAGTGCTTTCTGCAGCCTGTCATAGCTTCTTTTCTGTTAAGAGAGTAAGACAAAGCAGGCAGGGTATAATGAATATGGGTATAATATAATAATAGACTGAAAGGCTAAAATCACTTTGGTTTTATTAGTTTTATGTTAACTTATGTCGTAGTGTGACAATTTCAGGCAACATCTTGTACCTTAGGGTTAAAGGCCAAAGCTTTGGGGTCAAATGGGTCAACCACAGACGGATAAGGATCAAAGATTATACTTTTACGGGAAGACTCCAGGGCAGCTCTGCACATTGCCACCAGCAAGTCAACCACCTGCGCAAAAGACAACACAAATTCACTTGTATCTGTCAGGAGGAGTTCACCAAAGACACACCAAAAACATTCTAGGCACTATCAGTATCCGAGTGGGTGGCATATGTTTTACCTCTGCTCCTGTTGCCACATCTTCAACAGTTCCTGACATAACTCCCAGTGTGTAGAAAGAGAACACACACAGCTCTCTTGTGCACACGGCAGGCTGCAGAGGCACAGACAAACTCATTACAATACAGAATACCATCAGTACTGTGCAAGAGTCAAAGACCACCCTCCATTTGTTTAATTCCTGGCAAAAACGCCATCAACTATTACTGACCAACACGACTGAACGACTGAACACTGAGGTGTGGAAAAATATTCCTTCAGGATTTCTTTAAAAATCATAAGGAATAAAAGCTGTAGTAAAGACAAAGAGCAGGCATAACAATAAATATGTATGTTTTTTGTTACTTTATTTTTTATTTTCCAATACAAATAAGATGGAAAATAAATAATTCAAAGAAGGGTGGTCTCTGACTTTCACACAATACTGTATATTTAAGCACAGACTGCGCAAATGCAACAGTGACTATAGTATGTGCTTAGGACTGGGATGCCATTTTAATTTGGTATTACATGACATAGAATATTGATTGAAGTATTGAAGTAATTTCAGCCTGATTCTGATTTATCATATCAAACAAAGAAGACATATATAGATACAAAGAACAATAATGAGCTTCAATCTCAATTTAATGTAATGACAGGATAAATAAATTATTTAAAACACAAAAAACATCAGTAAATAGCGGATACCTTAAGCATGGAGCCATTCTGAAAGACATGCTGCTCATCACAGACCACACAGTACTCATTCAGAGTGGGAATTCTTTGCTCGGAGTATTTCATGATCTAGATTGAAAGAGACAGATTTACAGCATTTACTGTCTACTTACATATGCACGCACATATAACAGAGGGAAAATAATTATTGATTTACCTGTACGAGAAAGCCATATTCTAAAGTAGGTATACTCTTGCAGTGAAGGAGAGCTTGTGAAGAAAAGAAGAGCTCAATAAGCTGCTTTGTAGTGATCTGCACCGTGGACCTGGAGCCAGGGACTGCCACACTCTAAAGAAACATTCCAAGCTATTACCATTAATATTAGTCCCAGACCCGGAGCTACAGTCAATTACAAAATCGAACATTTTTGTTTAGATGTGGCCATATAGAAATATATAGTTAGTATGCATCCTTTAGTAAATACAGTTTGTATTACATCAAAACTGATTATGAGCATTAGCACATAATTTAGTAGCCATTACTGCCAGACAGAATGCCAAATCTAATGCAGGTTTACTTATAATTCAAATGTAAATGTAAATTGTAACTCTATGACTAAATGTGAAGAAACCCTTTTGTACAGCGCTATTAAATTGCAGAATCTGATTATCTGTGTGGCTCACCTGTCCATTAGGTGCATAAGTGAGTAACTCTCCTTTGGGCACCTTCATTGTGCAGGAGACAGAACGGTTCATCAGGCGAGTCACTCTTGGCTCCGGACCGGAAGCCCTGCCCTTCTCACTGGGGCCCTGAATCAGAGGAACATTGGGACACCTGGAGAAACAGACAGAAACTGATACCGTGAGAGATACCCTCATAAATTGTGTCTAAGCTAATGTGTGAAGCACGATTGTTGTAAATACAATTGCAGTGCAAATCTGTACAGACAGAAGAAAGGGTTAAGCAGTCACCCACATATGAAATGGTGGAAACACTAGCAGAAGTTTGTAGGTCCTCCCCTAGTCTTGATGACCACCTCACAGCACTTTCATACAGTTGTTTAATGATATAAAGGAAATCTAGGGCTCTACAGATTTATTGCGGTTTTATTCGTACTGAGGTTAGTGTGTGTAATGGCTGTGGAGCAGCAATGTGAATTTTTTATTTATTAATTTATTATGAAATAATGAATTCACTAATTCAAATGTTTCCCACCCATTATTCACTGCTGTCCACAGAACACAGATTTTTCTCTCTACACATTTACCATCGTAGTCCTTAGCAGGACATGTGCTGGTGATGTCATCAGCTTCAATTCCTCCTCCTTAAACCACTCTGTATATAGTCTCTTGCACAAAGTTACTGGTTGTTTTTTGTGACATACCCTTCAAACGTCTCAAAAACAGCTGCTAAACATCAGTTATGTATAACATGCATCTGAATAATTTTGACTGCCTGTGTACATTTAAAAGATCTCATGCAATTTTTTTTATTAGGAATTTCAGTAAAATTGTACTTGGCTATTGGCGTGAAGATGCTGAGACCAGCCCGGAACTTCTTGATTGTTCCTCCAGCCTTGAACCAGCTGTGTCTCTTCTTCTGCTGAGTTCTCAGAAATTCATTGCTGAGGTGCTTCCACTGATTAGATATAAATGAGGAAAGAATTCTAAAAAGGAAGAAAGTAAATTAACTAAAATAATAATATAAAAAAAACACAATATCTCCGGTGCTCAATAATAAACTGACATGGAGAATAAAATGTAGTAGAGATATTCACCTCTTGAGCTGTACACCAAGATTAAAGCCATCTTTACAGGACGGCTGGAACACGTCTACGGTCGGCTCTAAAAGTAATGGACATGTAAACATGCACACAACATTAACAAAGTAATGTACTTAATAGGGCTGTACAATAAATAGTATTTTTATTGCCTTTATGATAAACCCATTGTTAAGGATGACAATGACAAAATAGATTAAATTATCTCCCAGATTACACGGCGGGGACACAGAATGTTTTCTTGCACTCAGTTTGATCCCTGCTCTCCTACGCGGAGAACAAGTAACTTAACTGTTCAACTAAACAGATGGCTACAAAAGATGCATAACTCAAAAACCACTCTGTTCTACTACTAGCCTGAGAAAACGCTTAAATCACGATGAATATTCTCACCCTGCATGTGTCAAATGCTTAGACTGTACCATAAAATCTACAGTCTCAGTCAGAACGCTCACCACATGCAGACAGTAACCCGGCCACACTGTCAGGATTCTGTCTATCTACACTTCCACATATACACACTTCTGTGTATGGTTTTGGACAAAACAAAGTTATGTTCAAGTTATGTTCAGCTAAGTTCAGCATGGTGAACAGTACACCCAGCCACAGCAGACGCTTCATCAATCCTATACTTCTGTGTTCCCAGAGGGACTGTTTATGTTGTGACTCCTTCTATAGTTTTTTCCTTCTATACATCATGCAATAGCAGGCTTGTGGTTGGTTGTTTTGCGTGACAAATTGTCTTCCTCTATAGTAATATGTGGTTCTTGGCTACGTAAAGTGGTAAAAGGTACCCTAAAGAGTCTGCCAGTGCAAGACAATAAAATGTATGACTAGTAATGGCAGTAATGGCTACTGTCATTATTATTATATGATAAGGAGAGTGTTAAAGTATATACAATTGTTTTGCGTGTCACATTGAAAATATACATTTTCATTACAGACCTACAGTACATCTTATGTTCTAGATTATTTGCTAGTTTCTAGCATGATCACAAACACAAATAGAAATACATACTCAGACAATCTTGACTGTGTTTTAGTAAACCTATGTACACAGAACATAAATTCACCACAAGGGAAAGTGTCCTCGGAAGTCAATTTTTGATGCTTAATTAGAGAAGTGCATTGCATCAGTGACACTGTGTTCTTGTTCAGCATTATAGTACACTAAAATGTACACAGTAGTCAATGATGCTTTTGCTATTTGCATTGTTTTTTTTTTTTAATTTAGAAAAAAAGAGTCAGTGGCACATCCAGTCAGACACACTGTTTTAATAACAATATATTGCTTCTCATATTATTACTGATATATCTAACAGCTGCATTTATTAGGAATGTAAATCTGACCCTGCAATGATTTGATTTGATCTTATTAAGGTTCTTCATGTAACCCATGTCACAGTGGGCCATACCATGAAAGAGCAAAAGCACTGTCCCTGTAACGGAATGTTGGTCTAATAGCATATCCACACTGTTGTACTGTCCTATTAAATGCAAACTTTGGAGTGTTGGTGGAAAAAACGTCAGATGGTACTATTTTCTTTCCATCTGCACCTTCTTCATTAGCAGAGATATGTAATTTAGATATTGTTGTCAAAGGAAATACCTCCAAACAGACAGATCTTCACATGCACACACTCACACACACATACTCGCCAGCACAACACTTTGTCACCTTTGTACATGATACACAGACAGATCTTGGTGAGTAGCATAGCAACTATTTTAAGGGACAATTTCTTTCTAGATAAATAAATGATCTGAATCTCTGACAGAACAATTTAGTGGAATATAGACTAGCATATATATATATATATATAAACACACATGTAGCACCATAGTTACTATACTAATTTCCAGTTGGATCACATTTACATACAAATATGCATGCCTACCTGGTCCATCCAGGTACTGAGACAACGAGAAGCGAAGGCGTAAAACAATAGGTTCTGTTCTGTTGACTTTCCATGCTGAGGCTACCTCCTCCTGTCGAATAGAACAGACAATCGGTTCTACTTAAGAGATTTACAGTGCAATCATTTTCTTAAATGACAAACACTTTGAGTTAGATTAGCTGATGATACAAACAATAAACAAAAACAAAAAAAACTCACATCCAGAAAGCTGATATTGATGTGCAGGTCAATGTCCACATCATCAATTGTCTCATATTCCCTGAGAAAGGGAATAACATGTTTCCATAATAACAGTGATTATGACCAAATAAGCTAAATGCAGACAAAAAAAGCTATGCAGACTGAAAGTATGTAAAAGTTGTCTTTACCAACTGTATGACTGTTTCCGGTTATTTTAATAATTCATTTATATAGTTAGGCAACTATATATTATGTTTTTAGTACCTTACTGAAACAGCACTGTCGGAGTAGATGTCTTTCACGGCTCCAACGTCTGTGTCCAACTGAGGGTGGCAATACAGGTCAGCAACATAATGTCCCTGCATTGAACATTCCTCAGTTATAAAGCTCTGCATAAGAGCGCTTTATAAGAAACGCAAGGAAATGGCTCTTGCACAATATCAGGTTTGATGTTAATGATGTATAAGTACTCTTTATTTGTCAAAGAGCACATTTTAAATTCATTCATGGCAAAAAGGATGCATGCAGGGTGTAGGCAAAATAGTACCCAAATAAATAGTTATTTCCTTTGTTGTTAGGATTTGCCACCATTTCACCATTATACATGTATTACATACAGAAAAAGACCTATAGGTTGACTGGCCATCCTGGATAGTAAATGGCTATATCTGAGTTGTAGGCAGTGTGACCCCTGGTCAAACAATGCTGAATGACTTATCCATTACTGAATTATGGCGAAATAATCTTGGGGTAATTCCCCTTTCACATCAGGTTCTGGACTGCAGTGCCAGTGATGTTAAGTCAATAAACACCTCATTTATTCTCTGCTTAAGCATATACATCGACTTTCATGTTCCATTCAGCTTTCAATACCATTCAGCTTCCAAGATAATGACTGTAGAATAGGTTTACCAAGCGTTCTCTTTTTTTCAGTCTATGAATGTGATTTGTTTCCTGTATCTAGCAGGGTGGATATGTAGCATCATCTGTGCAGGTGGCTTTATTTCTGATGAAAGATCAGGTTAACACATAGAACACGAGCCACATGCTGACTTGCATCCTGTCCTCACTGCACAATTGTAGTCCAGCTGTTTCTCTGCATACTTTGTTAAGCGCCCTTTTACCTCATTTCATCAATGACCAAGACCCCCTGTGGATGACCAAAAAGCAGGTACTATTTGGGTGGTGGATCATTTTCAGCATTGCAGTGACACTGACATGGGGCTGGTGTGAGTGGATCAGAGACAGCAGTGCTGCTGGAGTTTAACATCTCAGTGTCACTGCTGGACTGAGAATAGCCCACCTACGAAAACTATCCAGCTAACAGCGTCCTGTGCAGCATACTGTGACCATTGATGAAGGACAAGAGGATGACCAACCATTTCTGACTTTACATCTACAAGGTGGACCAGTAAGGTAGGAGTGTCTAATAGAGTGGACAGTGAGTCGACACAGTGTTAAACACTCCAGCAGCACTGCTGTGTCTGATCCACTCACACCAGCACAACACAAACTAACACACCACCACCACATCAGTGTCACTGCAGTGTAGAATTACAAAGTGCTCATATATGGTAAGCAGGGCTGATATAAAATGGACAATGTGTAGATACAAGGAGGTGGTTTTAATTTTCTGACCGTATGTGTGCGTGTGTGTGTATGAGGTTTGCTGTACAACTACCTGTGCTCCATAGAACAGCTCCTCACAGTCACTGTCCCCATCTGAATCCTCATCAATCCAGCACTGCTCACTGACACTCTGGGAAACAGACAGTCAACACAGGTTACAGACAGGTTAACATCCTCCCCTGTCTCCTTGATTCACTAGCTCTCTTCGTCTTCCCTCCCCCCTCCACTCCTTCAGTAGATGCCTGATGGCCTGCACCAACCAGCCTGACTAATCTACTCAGTGAGGTGAGTGTGTCAGTAGGGCAGCCTGGGATCACAGGATCTAGGATCTTCACTTAAGTTATCCAAGTTATTTCCCATTTTATATATTTGCTCATATATCTTCCAGACACCAATAACAACCAAAAAAAACCCCACCAAAATGTACAGAAATGAATTTGAAATGATTGACATGTTTGAAAATAGTTGTCTTATTTACCATGCTGTTCATAGACTCCAGCTCCCGAAAGTCTCTGATGCCCTTCCCATCTAATCCAGCAAGGAAATAAGACAGTTGAGTTTGCAGTAAAACAGTGTGTTGAGATCTGTCCTAGACTTCAGATGAGGTCAGGCTTTAGGAGCAGCTTGAAGATCACTGTCATTCAGTAAAGCTGTCCGCAAATCAACCTGTGGAAATTCAAGGAGAAAATGACGTCTTATGACTCAATTCTCTTATTTCCATTCTGATAAGCATCCAAGATGCTAAAAGCCAGTGTTTGACATTTCAGGAGACCTAAAACAAATCTATCAATAGAAGACCCAATAAAGGGAACCCTTACAAACAAAGGGCATGCATGAACAATGCAGTCAGGCAAATAAGAACACAGACACATTTTGTTTCCTACAAATCAGTGATACCTAATGATTTATGGAAGAAAGAGATTCATTTCTCATGAGCACTTTGGCAGAAAATAGTGTCTTTTTTCACGTGGACTATTTTACTGGCTCAAGCAGCCAAGAACAATGCAGCTATGTAAGAGCCTCAGCGTCTATGAATGATATCACCTTTATTCAGACAGTCTCTGAATGCATCATCATCATCTCTGTTTTGCCCCTTTGGTTGCTTTATAAAACCCTGTCCACGTGTGACGACACCCGACGCCTGTGTCTGTACAACACCGAGGAGCTATGAGGAATACTGAGGAGCGTTTCAGTTCAGCACCGTGTAGGTGAATGCTCGCCTTACCTCTTCACAGAACAGTGAGGCTTCTTCGTATTGTATGCGCCTTTAACCGCTCAAAATGGCACGACAGAAATGGCAGGCACCGGCGGTTATCACTAAGAGTGTCATTATGAGGAGGCTTTACTGTGTGCTTATCTGGGTGCTCGGTTCGGCTCCCTGTGTCTGGCTGTGTCTGGGAATAGTCGCTGTTTATTTCTGCCTTTACTGACTGGCTGTCTGCTTTCTCCCTGACAACACACCACGGCTCGAGCATGCTCAGTGCGCGCTGCCGGGTCACGAGACAGCCATCTGACAGAGCGCATCACAGAGCATGCCCACAGCAGCGCGAGCTCTACAGCAGCGCGAGCTACACGAGGGACAGCGCGGGAAAAGAAGAGCGCAACATAAAGGATGTCCGGGTTACTGAAACAAGAATTCCCTCAGCCTATTCTATTCTATTCTATTCTATTCTATTCTATTCTATTCTATTCTATTCTATTCTATTCTATTCTATTCTATTCTATAATGGTCTGTTCTATTCTATTCTATTCTATTCTATTCTATTCTATTCTATTCTATTCTGTACCCCTGTTATTTTCAGCTCTGCTCTATTCTGTTCTGTTCTGTTCTGTTCTGTTTGTTTATATTCTAATAGGCTCTTTTCTGTTCCATTCTACTTCTATATTCTATCCTGCTAAATTATGATCTGCTACATTTAATTCATTTGTATTCTGCTCCACTCTATTTGATTCTATTCTATACTGCTTTGTAATCTATATTCTATATATTCTATTCTACTTTAATGTGTTCTGTTCTGTTCTTTTATCATATTATGTTACGCTACACTACAGGTCTCAGTATTCTGTTAAATGAAATATACATTTTGTACAATGGCCTAACATGACCAGTATATGTGTGAGCATAACTCATGCAGTATAGAGTTGCAGAGATATATGTAAGGCTGTAGGCTACACTGGGAGGTTGAGGGTTCAGTGAAATAGAGAGAGTCAGGGCGGTAGACAAAAGAAGAGGCACATAGCCTGCTAACAGCCTGACTTGTCCTGACTGATTAATGTCATATGCTGCTCCAAGCACAGCCACAACTGTGCTCTCAAATGTGGCTGTGAAAGTAATCCTTCCCCTTCAATTTACAGCCACATCCCATGCTACATTTCAGTGTGATTTCTCATTAATTTCTCTTTCTAATGGGAAAACTAATATAGAAATAAGAGCAACATAGTAATAATAATAATTAAATAGTGACTAAAATAAAGGCCCTTTAGGGGTAGAGCAATATGTTGGTACTGCATTCTTAATGTCCAGTGGTTGTGGGTGATTTCTTTCTGGGAGAGCACATATACATGGATAAGTATGTTTCAGAGTGATTAGACATTTAATGGACCCAAACATTACACTATGTTTGAATATGGTAAATAGTGAGGGAATTGGGTAAAAATATAAATAGATAGATAGATAGATAGATAGATAGATAGATAGATAGATAGATAGATAGATAGATAGATAGGATCTTGTGAAGAACATGGTATGAAATGTGAATGTTTATACAGGAGTAATGACGTGCTGTAGTAGTTAACCCAGATAAAGGGGCAGGTGATGCGGAGGGAACAGTGCCAGTGCAGCACAGTACTAGTAATAATGCTGATGTGGAGTCTCTCTTAGCGGAGACTCTGTGACAGAACAGAATAGATCCCTCTCGTGAGCATGCAGTTTAAGCCAAAGGTATTTTTGCCATTTGTAGTCTTGTACTTGTGGTCCAAATAGACAGCAGAGAAAGTTGAGTCTCCCATGACAGGCACAGGAGCCAAAGATAGCACACTAAGTTCTCCATGAAAGCAATACCCTCACCAGACTAGCAATCGCACAAGTTACGCAACTGATTTCACGAGTGATCCTCCTTAATACCAAAAACTCAGTTACATAACAACTCCTATTATATCCTCATTTTCAATGATATAATATGAATATTTTGCTCCTGGAGGACCAGTGTTCAGCCTAGTTTGGTGATTTCCCACCTTTACTAAACCTGGTACCTGACAGATGAGAGTGTGTTGAACCAAAAGCTGGGAAAGCACCAAACTGTACTGGACCCTGGATCTCCAGCACTGTGAACCCCTGACGTAGGGAATTCCTTGTCTGAGGCATATTACTACAGCCTTATATACTTGTAAAATACACTTTGTATCCTATTACAGTTTTGGCCTGAAAACCCCCTCAAATGACCTGTGGGGTCATTTGGTCAAGACAGAAATGGCATCTGAAGCTTCTTTAGTTACACTGGAGCTATGAAGCAAATGTGGCTAAAAAGGGTGTTGTATTAGCCAAAGAGCTTCACTGCAAAACCAGCCAAACAAATGCTGAGCACCCAACATGTCTTGGCTGATCAGCTGCATTTGGGATAAGGGAAAGACTGTACATTTGATTTGTCAGGGAGTCAGTTTTACAAATGTCTAAAAGCAAGCTGAAGTAGATTTCTGTGATAATAACCACAGTTTTGTTATGTGTTTGTGAGATTTCATAGATCTTTCATAGGCTATAATAAATATTTTATAGGCTGTTGATCTTATTTGTGAGCTCAGACAGAAGAAACACCATTAGCATAACATGTTACTCAACAAAAAAGCGGTGCAGAATGAAATATTTATTTGGTGTCTTTATTGAATAACCGTGAAATACACTTACAGGCAAGCAGACAGGAACGAAACGAATGGCATTAGCCAAAACCACCTCAGTGGTGAACACTGTGGATGTATATATAGTCTGTAGTGTCTGTGTATATTCAGTAGGGGATATACAGTATGCTTCTTTGTGTCAATAGCATGGACAGCCACAACAAACTACTCTTCACTGCTGTCCACTAGAGGGTGATAATGTTTTTGCATGACATAAAAATGTCCTTGAACTAATTTCCAGAATAAGAAATGTGGAGTCTGGCAAATCATATTCTATTTCTGACAGCTAAAATTCAAGATTAATCACACAGTGAGTCACCCCACAAATGCAATTACTGAATTCAGTATCTGACCATGTGATCACATCAGTATTCACTAATCACTGAGCAACTCTTTCAAATAACCTTAAAAGTCCTTAAAGGAGCCATATACTGCAATTTATTTGAAGGTGACATTTGTGTGGATTTATACCATCATAGGCCATTTTACATAATCTATTTATTACACAGGCTGTTTATTTTTTGGCCAAATAAAATTAATATGTATCAATTGCCTCTCTTCTGATTGGCTATCCTCTCATGTGTCTTATTTAAAAAGCATATGGTTAAAACCTTTTTTATAACTTGAGCAGGGAAGTTATGTGTTTTAATAACATGAAAACAATTTTATGAATAGGCAGGATTAAACTGAATAGGTGGACTTATGTTAATGTGTTGGTGTTTGTGATATCACAAAAATTATGAATCGGCTCTTATTGCAGGTTAATTTCCATATATGGATTGAGTGAATGATATATTAAACCTACAGTTTGATGTTTTAAGACCTGAAGCTAGTGGGTAGAAAATTCCAACAAAGCGGGTAGCTGTTCTCAAATGTGCTTTATCATTGGTTAATGCATAGCTGTCACTCCTAGCAGGTTTATTTTAGCAGCTGTGTGTTTACACATTACATGATGACATGTTGGGAATTTCTATGCAACATGCTCTGTGACCTGCTGTTCTCTATTGATGGATAGACTTGCATGCTCTCCTATTTCTGTCATTCTGCCAATAATTTACCAGACACAAAGTCACGCATGCACTAGCCTACATTCACACGGAAACAAAAAATATTCGGATGGATTGCAACTAGCTCTAAATACAGAAGACACACAAGCCCAAAATGAGTCTAAAGTCATTCATTCATTCATCACAGTCTTCAGAGTTCATACACTGATCTCCAAATAGCTCGAGCCGCGTGCGCTTGCTGGTGAAGATGTCATATGGTCCTCTGTGATTGGTCGCTGACGAGGCCTCTTAACACTTCTCATTTTGAACGTATCAGTCCAACTTATGAATATAACATTTCCGTATTGTTTTAATGCATGCGAAGTTCTGTTGTTACGATAATGACTTCTGAAAGAGTCATAATAATAGGCACTTATTTATGTAGTAGTAAAGTAGCACCCTGTACTTAACACTCTCGGAAGGATACAACATAGTCCCTCTGAGAAGTAGTTCCGGTCCGTAGAGGGATTAAATTTGGCCGGCGCCTGATGGAGCGACACACGTCCTGCTAACGCTCATCTGTCACGGTAGGTTAGAAACAGCGACTCTCTGTATACTTACTTCTAGTTAATAAATTAAACATGCTGTCATATTTATCTTAGTTTTGATTCCTTGCAGTCTGGCGCTGCTTGACGGTGCTTTAATGTAATCCTGGGGCTTTGTGTTTTCTACTGTGCCTTTCTGACTGTGGAAACTGAACAGGGGGTTGAACATACTAACGCAGCAGTGGTCTAATACTGTATACTATGTCATGCCCTGGCTGAGTGAATGGTATGTTCCTGCTATAACCGCATTTCTGTGGACTGTCATGCTGTGTAGTATCACTCCAAGACTAATCCGAACTTTTCTGATGTGTTGAGGTGAAACTCCTTGTCAGCTAGCATCTCTGTGTTTAAACAGGCTTTTTTCTTCTGAAGAACAGTACGTGCCGCTCTTGCCCGTGCTGGGATTTTTGTGTATGCGCGCGCGCGCGTGTGTGTGTGTGTGTGTGTGAGTATATGTGCAGTCATGCATTTAAACACACTCCCTGTCTTTGTGTTTCACATAGCTTACTTAGCACTTGCATTGGCCTCTAGTTACTTCACTGACAGGTTATTCAGATTGCTTCACTAATGATCAAAGACCGCAGTCTAAAGTCTGTATAAACTGTATTAAGTTATTTCCAGCCCCTCAGATGCTGAGGGGGTTTCCTCAGCATTGGCTGGCAGCTTCCATGCATGCTGCTGTGATTGGGCATTCCATAATATCTACGTCTCAATGACGTTTTGCTTCAAACATTGATTTTTAAAAAAAATGTTTTATTGTATCAGATTATGGGCTAAATGTATAATCTATGTCTAGCTGGTAGCAGTTTAGATTGAATTAATGTTTATTTCTGAAGCACCTCTCCCTCTCATTCTAAAGATACTCCGTTTTATGGAGTAGACACGGGATTAAGCCTAGATCTGGGTTACACTGTTCTTTCTAAGGAGAATCTTAATTCAGAATGCTGCGTAGTTTAGGGGTAGACTTAACCCTTGTCTGGAAAATGCAGCCCTACATGTTCTATTTTTCACATACAAGCCAAACTTTGTATGAGCTGTGCTGTCAATTTTTCAGTGTATAGTCAGTTCACCCCTTATCCTTATAGGAGTGTACACTGTTTAGCTCGTAGCAGTTTCTTGAATTTGGCTGGGCCAGGTAGAACCTGTGACAGGTCACTGTAGCAGCAAGTTCCTATGGGAGCTGATGTTGGCCGGTGACTTTAATTCACTGTTTGCAGTCTATTAATAAGCATATTTTAGTGAAATGTAAATAAAGATGTTCTACATTATCCTCTTTAATTCAGGAATATAATGAGCCTTGATTTTCATCTTCCAGGACTTTTCCAGCAGACACAGCTCCAGTCATGTCAAAGTCTAAGAATTTAGGCGTCTCCATCATCCACAACCAGCAGCTCCCTGCTGCGATGGCTGACACCTTCCTGGAGCACTTGTGCCTGCTGGACATTGACTCCGAGCCCGCAGTGTCCCGTAACACCGGCATCATCTGCACAATTGGTCAGTGTCACTACCGATTATGGCTATTATCAGTCTCCTTGTAAATTAATTAGTTATTCTACATACTTTCTTAGATCAGCACGCCATGTTCATGTCAGACACCACGAATGCAAGTTTGATCATTCAATTTGTGTCTTTATTTAGGGCCAGCTTCTCGCTCTGTGGAAAAGCTACAGGAGATGATCAAGGCTGGCATGAACATTGCACGTATGAACTTCTCTCATGGAACTCACGAGGTTGGTGCTCTCAGGGAGTTAATACAGGCCCCCCTGTATCTTATTACTAAACTGGTGCAAACTAAACAGGTTACCTGGTTCAAACCCAGAATGATCCCATCAAAGCTGTTCATTCTGCAACTTTAGGCAGTTCTCAAAAGCAGCTCCCTGTGCTTCATATTCAGTTGAATTGAAATGTATTCATCTAGTGCTTGATTACAACAGACATTCTTACAAAGTAGCTTTACAGGAATCCAGATCCACGCCCTCTGAAGCAGGGTCCCCTTCATTGTGACATTTCCCTTCCACCTCTGAAAATGTCAGTCGCTGTAAGCTGATCTGCTTTCTCACCCTCTGATCTGTGAACTGTGAACTTTACTGTCCAGAATAGTGCAGAGGACTGAGGCTTCAGGTTGGACTTTAGTGTAGACTTATGACCTCTTGCTTTTAAAAGCTGTGACTTTTGCCGTTTTTAACTTTCATCACTTACACATTTCATCTCCAACACAAGTTCTTCAAGTGATACATTTGGTATTTCAGTTTGAGGTCTCCTAAAGGTCAAGAGCACTCATTATCTCTTCATACTGAAGTCACAGCCGGGTACTCAAACTCAAAACGTGTTTATACTGACAGTCAAGGCTGACTTTATTTATGTATTCAACATGTGTCTGCTTTGTTGTTCGAGGTCTAATTAGCAACCACACTGAAGCTTATTCACAGAATAACCCATTCACTTCAGCAGCTGATGACATATTGATTCCATGTCTAGGGCAATGCATCTGATAAAGAAGAAAAACTGGGATATCTTGTACTGCTGTCTGAATGTAAGCTGGGGATGCACCAATCGTACATTTTCATGGTTTTTTTTTTTACGGTAGAATGACCCGATGGATGATTTATTTTTTTTTTCTTAGCTTTTTAAAGTTAAATGAACACATGCATGGTCATGTCAAGGTCATGCATGAGGTACGCAATGGGTCATGCATAATTATATGATATTTTGCTACAGGTATAGTAGCAAAATTCAAATACAGCAGAAATGATAGGCCATAATAAATTAAACTTAGTTAGTTAATTAAAATGAGCAATAATTGGCAGGTTTTGGGTTTTTAATAAAAATTTGCTGCTTTTGTTCATTTCTATTTGTGCATTGCTACTGTAGGCATATATCCTGCATATTAAGAAGAAGAGGGCTAAACGCTAAGTTAGACAGTCAGCTCTTTACAGTGAGAAAAAAAAGGTAGTGAAAGGTGATGGAAAGTGATGGTGCAAATGTAAGTGCTATAGACAGACTTTCTTTAACCGCACTGAATTAGTATGATTGGTTCAGAAACTAATCAAGTTGTGCTAAGCATTGATACGGGCTAGCAGATAGTGATAATAAATCTTTGTAGTCTGGGGATCAACTGGCCCCCTAATTATAGCGCAGGAAAAATGACCTTTGCAGACACGCTGTACTGAATACCCAGTGACCTATGGTTCAACTTCAGCTCAGGTATAGTGCAGATAAGATACTACCAAGGCCATCCCAGGTCACGTTACAGACCACCATACTCATGGTGTCTTTCACATATGCCTTATTTAACGCTCAGACTTTAGACTGGCCACTGATGTTTATTTATAGACTGACTGGTGAAAGAAGAAGAGAAGACTGGGCAAATGTGCTTAGTGCAAACGAACTCTCATGTTTAGGTCACTCAAGGATATATAGACTCTTAAAGAACTTCTGGCATCTGTCTTGACATGCCAAGACGAAGACTCTGCATGGGAAGTACTTTAGATTACATCACAACTAAAGCTAGGGTTGTTTAGCCTTCCGCATCTTTTGTCAGGTCTGTTTGTTTTAGTGTTGCACTTCAGTGAGATGGCTCTTCCCTGTTCTTTAGTACCACGCTGAAACCATCAAGAATGTGCGTGAAGCCACTGAGAGCTTTGGACCTGGGAGCATTGAGTACAGACCTGTGGCCATTGCACTGGATACCAAAGGTCCTGAGATCAGGACTGGACTCATCAAGGGCGTGAGTGTTTCTTTTAGCTATCAACTCCCATCATCAGCCACAACTACCCTTAGATTCCTATCAGCTGTTTGGCCTACACATTGTTGCTTCAGTTATGATTTTTACAAATGTTTGAAATCAATGTTTTCAACCATGGTAAAATAAATTAGTCTTAGATAAATGTGTATTTTGTAGCTTTCAAATAACTAGAATCTTAGAAGCAACAATGAAGAAAAACTAGATGTGCCAGAAGTGAGGAACAGTAGATGATTCTAAAACAACTGAGTAAAGTGTTTAGCACCAAGTTTCATCCAGCATGTCTGTTTGAAAGGTGGCGATTGGGTAGTTAAGGTCGATAACTTGACAAAACATGATTGTAAGTAAATAATAACAGTATAGAATTTACTGTGCCCTGTAATAGGTCTTCCAGTGGTGCCATAAAAGAACGGCTTTTGGTTCCCTTAAAACACATTTGAAAACGAGACTTGTGGGTGTAAAGAATCTTTTAAAGGTTTAAAAAATCTTCAATAAAAAGGTATGACACCCATTTAAGGGTTCTTCTTAGAACGTTTACAATATGTAGATGATCTTTAATCTTTAGAAAGGTTGTTCACATTCACACATACTGTATCATTTAAACTTGAAAGTTTTTTTTAGAGAACCAACATTGCTTCATCTAAGGCACTCTGAAATTTTTGTTTTTAGTTCATAAGACATTGTAGTTACTATTGAATATAAAATAAACTGAAGGTAATAAAGAAAGAAATAAAGAAATAAAGTGATTTCAAAGCAGCATCTCTAAAACTTAGTTTTGGAGGTACCTTTAATGGAGAAGTAGATGCAATAAACATATAGTATTGATAGTTTTGATGCTGTTTGAGACTGTTCTTTATGGATATACATATTATATTTACTGTAGAGTGGCACTGCGGAGGTGAAGCTGAACAAAGGTGACAAAATCAAGCTGACACTGGATGACAGTTTCAAGGACAACTGTGATGAGAAAACCCTGTGGTTGGATTACAAGAACATCACCAAGGTGGTTCAGCAGGGCAGCAAGGTCTATATTGATGATGGCCTCATGTCCCTTAAGGTCCTGGAGATTGGTAGGTTTCAGTTACTCGTTCAGTTCTGAGCAAACTAGCAAAAGACAGATGCTAACTACTGTGCACCTATAACTTCATACCTAAGAAAACCTTGCAAACAGCTCACAGTAATGAGATTTGGAGAGTAGATTAGATCAGATGGACTTTGTTCCTGCTTTCCAGATTTTCTCTTCTCCTGTATGTTTGTTCCTTTGTGCAAAATCTAATGCGTTCCATGGCTTTGCTCCAGGTGGCGACTTCTTGCTCTGTGAGATTGAGAATGGTGGCATGTTGGGCAGCAAGAAGGGTGTAAACCTGCCCGGCGCTAACATCGACCTGCCTGCCGTCTCAGAGAAGGACGTCCAGGACCTGCAGTTCGGTGTGGAGCAGGGAGTGGACATGGTGTTCGCCTCCTTCATCCGCAAGGCTGCTGACGTGCAAGCTGTCAGGAAAGTGCTGGGAGAGAAGGGCAAAGACATCAAGGTCATCAGCAAACTGGAGAACCATGAGGGCGTGCGCAGGTGAGTGCATCTCCTTGGCATTGTTCCTAAAAGACCCTTAAATACAACCCTGTTTTCAAAAAAGCTGCTTAACAGTTTGGGATCTGCTTTTTCACCAAATGTTTTCTATGGGTAACATGGACCCAGTTTACCACCCAGACTGTTTCACTATGAAGCTATGCTTTATGTACATAATATGGTCTGACATATGTTTCTCCGAAACCTATATATATATATATCATTCAGCATTAATGGTGCCCTCACAAATATGACCCATTCCACGTGCACTAGTAAAGCCCCATACCATCATCTACTTCTATAACTATATACTGATAACTGGAATGTCCCATTATTCTTTACTCTTTAGAGGTCTTGGTTCGTTGGACCACAGGATGCTTTTCTACTTCCACTCAGTCTGTCTTGAATGAGGTCTGGCCCACAGAAGGAGATGGGGTTTCTAGATCTGTTTATATCAGTTTCTTCTTTACATGGCAGTGTTTTAACTTGCATTTATGCATGCAGCAATGAACTGTGTTTACAAACAGTGGTTTTGGGAAGTGTTCCGGAGACAATGCAGTAATTTCCGCTACATAATCATGTATGTTGTTAATGCAGTGCTGAACGAGGGTCTAAAGATCACAGCTACCCAATATTGGTTTTCTGCCTTGTCCATTACATACATATTTCTTTGGATTCTCTGAAACTTTTAAAGATATTATGTGCTGTAGATGATAATAACCCCAAGGTTCTTTGCTATTTTATGTTGATAAATGTTCTTCTTGAATTGTTGCACTATTTTTCTGTGCAGACATCCACAGAGCGGTGAACCCCTCCCCATCTTTACTTCTGAAAGACTCTGTGTCTCTGGGATGCACTTTTATACTCAATATGTTACCTATGTATCCATGTTATTGGCCAGTTGCCAGTTAACCTAATTTGTTGTGAGATGTTCCACCAGGTGTTTGTTTTTACCATTACACAACTCTTACCAGTTTTTGTTGAATGTTGTTTTAACATTTGATATTTCTTTGTGCTATTTTCATATAAATGTGGGGTTTAAATGATCCATACGTCATTGCATTCTGTTTTTATCACATTTTGCACAGCATCCCACCTTTTTTAGAAATGCGGTACATCACATTTCACAAAGTAGATAAAACAATGGGGGTTACATGTTCTTTTGATTTTGTTGTGTTGAGTAAGGTTTATTGTTGTCCTTGTTTCCCAGATTTGATGAGATTCTGGAGGCTAGCGATGGTATCATGGTTGCCCGTGGAGACATGGGTATTGAGATTCCCACAGAAAAGGTGTTCCTGGCGCAGAAGATGATGATTGGTCGCTGCAACAGGATTGGAAAACCCATCACTTGTGCTACACAGGTCAAGACATACAAATCACAACTTCTTAGCCAAGCAGAATTAGAAATATTATATATTTTTTGGCATTTTGAATAGAATTGTTTGCAATCTGGCAATGTCCTCCACATGCCAGATGTTGGAGAGCATGATTAAGAAACCACGTCCCACCCGTGCTGAGAGCAGTGATGTGGCCAATGCCGTGCTGGATGGTGCCGACTGCATCATGCTGAGCGGAGAGACAGCCAAAGGAGAGTACCCCGTGGAAGCTGTGAGGACACAGCACCTGGTGAGAATGACCATGCCTCTATTTTATGGAGTCTGACTGCATCTTGATCAGTTTACTAATGCCCCTTCTCCTAGTGTATAAGGACCAATATAGAGCTGTAGCTAACTCTCTAGTACAGTTATTTCTAAATCTGTAGTTATGAGGAAACAAACCTTGTTCATTCCCCCCACCTAGGGGCAGATTTACTAAGACAAGCAGGCCAACTGTCTACTGACATTTTGTGTTTGTGCGCCAATTTAGAGGCTTATGGACTAAGAATTTCCATGCAAATGGGTAGCTTTTATAATTAGCATGACCAGGGCAATATAAACCCCTGTTTGGCCTATATACTTTTGTAAGAAAGCCTGTTTTTGCCAGATAGGAGAAAAAAAGGTTTCAGAAAAAAAAATTATGTGATTTCTGAAAGTTTTGACATCACAGAAAATATGTTGTTACTCATTGAGAAAGTGTTATTGCATGAGTACATGAGAAATTATTTTGACATAATATCCTAAATATTCCTTCAAGGTTGGTGAGCAGGTCCTGGTTGTTTAGGCATGTGTTTGAAGTAATCTCTTAGAGCAGTGCATCAAATAATGGCCATGAAATTTTGGCCACAGCGCACACAGAAGCCACAGCATGCACAACTAACAAAGTAATGAGTAACTTCAGGAAAGCAGGGACTGATAGCTATTGTGTGAAAAAGGAAACTTTTAATAATTTAGGCAAAACCAGCTCAGATGATGTAAAATAGAAAACATCAGTATTTGGTTTTAGATTATTTATATCCTTCAGCAAATTACAAATAATGCAAAATTACATTAGTAAATCTGCCCCCACAGTGCCCCACAATTGTCACTAAAGTAGCCTGTACAAAGCAAATGAATTAACGTGGTAAAAAGTGTTATTGCAAGTCCACAGTGTTCACTAACTGCTTGTGTTCATAATCCTTTGTTCTATGTGTGTCTGCTCTGTCTCTTCTCCTTTTTTCTGTCCATGTCTTGTCCTCTTTTTGGTGTGTTTTGATCTCCTCTGTGGAACATGTGCTTGGATTGTCCATTAAGCAGTGGCGATACTGATCTCGCATGCTTTTGAGGAGCTGCTACAAAACAGACCCCACTTCTTCGAGTGCTTCTCTCATGGCCTGACACGCTGTCAAAGGTTTTTCATTATTTGATACAACTTCAAGTTTAAGCATGAAAAGAAATGTGATGATTGCATATAGCACATCCTTACCTGCAGTGGAAAAAAGTATTTGGACATTTAATCCATTTAATCAGGAGTAAACCTTCTGTACTTTCTTTAGATTAACTGCTAACTGATGCTAGACACTCTGTGCTTAGAAAACCTGAAATTCCAGACTGCATTGAGGGTACTGTAAAGTGCAGAGGTGTAAACCACAAAGTCTGGGGCTGTTTTTGTTACAGTTGTGTTGGTTAGCTTGTGATCATTGATTTACCATCAACTCAAAGCCATTTTGGATGTGAATCTGCAGATGTCAGCAGAGAAACAGCAAAAAGGTCAATGGTCTGAAGAAAACACTGGAACTTAATTACTGTTACTGTTACTATACTGTTGTATAAGTATGACACAAATGTCCAAATACTGTTGGGGGTACCATTTATAAACCTTCTCTTATAAACCTTCTCTCACACACAGAGAAAGCTGCATTTCTTAATTGAGAAGTTATGTAACTGTATGTGGCAGTCATGCACAAATACATTATTCTAATCTGCTCTTTCTTCCATGTTCGTGTGTACATGTGTTCAGATTGCTCGTGAGGCTGAGGCAGCCATGTTCCACAGGCAGGTATTTGAAGAGCTACGCCGCATCACCCATTTGACCCGTGACCCCTGCGAGTCTGTGGCCATTGGAGCTGTGGAAGCCTCCTTCAAGTGTTGTGCCAGCGCGATCATTGTTCTCACCAAATCTGGCAGGTATGAGTAGAAGCGCAGTGCACTCATGCATACACCCTAATACAGTATTTATACACCCCTCAGATTTAAATATGAAGATTTTATGCACAATTTGTACACAAACCTATATTAATACACATAGAGGGAGACACTGTTTCCCACAGAAACCACTTTTTCCAGCTGCCTAAAACGCCTGGTGGGAATTCAAGCCCTTTGCTCTGTTACAAGGTGACTTCATCTCATAAGACAATCCTTATTAAGCTTGGTATGCCCTCGCACAATGCACAGGGAGCTAAATAGCTAAAAACGTATCACTCTGAAACTTCTTGCTCCGGTCTAGCTTGTAAAGGTGAAGGTGGATTTACCAGCTCGTTCTACCTCATGATGAGACTAAACTGAAACGGCAGAACTGGCACCACTGTAAGAATAGACACAGCGGTATGAGGACAGAACTTATAGCAGGATGCTGCTCTGGCAGTTAACCAATCAGAACAGAGTGGGTGAGCTTACCAATCAGAGCATGTTGGGCTCATCATGAGATGGGGCTTGAAGACACAGAAAATTAACAGAGCAGTTCAGACAGAGGGTTAATAGAGAAAACATTGTGTTTTGGGCAAGCTGAAGCATGTAAATTTATTCTAGTACAATGGAACTGTGAACGTTAAAAATAGGTGCTATGTCTCTGTTATTTTTTTAAGATTATGTAATGTACTTGACTCTCACGTATTTTTTCTTACATATACATAGAACATACTCATATATACCCACAAACATGCACACTTGAAAACACCCACATGCTCTGTGTTGTTTCATGCCAGGGTGAAATGTGCTCCTTCATGCTAAGCTTGACCTTTGCTGGCCTGAACCCTGACATTTTGCAGTCTAATTTAAACTCCTCAATCAGCTGTTGCTGTGCAGTCAGTATAGTCAGTTACGTACAGTATCTGTAGTTCATCAAGGTCATTCAGATGCACATTTAGGCCTATCTGTTGCCTCCTACAGGCTTCCTATAGATATTTTGATTTTAGAGGTCTCTTAAGACCTTGAGCAAAATCATGAAGCTTGAAAGGATCATAGCACGTATATGAAAATAGTGCATATATTAATATGTATACACCCATCAGCCATGACATTAAAACCACCTCCTTGTATCTACACTCACTGTCTATATTATCAGCTCCACTTGCCATGTAGGAGCACTTTGTAGTTCTACAATTACAGACTGTAGTAGTCAGGACCCCCACAGGACCACCACAGAGCAGGTATTATGTGGGTGGTGGATCATTCTCAGCACTGCAGTGACACTGACGTGGTGGTGGTGAGGTAGTGTGTGTTGTGCTGGTGTGAGTGGATCAGAGATAGCAGTGCTGCTGGAGTGTTTAACACTGTGTACACTCACTGTCCACTCTATTAGACACTCCTACCTTGCTGGTCCACCTTGTAGATGTACAGTCATGTAGCTCATCTGCTGCTGCAGAGTTTGTGTTGGTCATCCTCTAGTCCTTCATCAGTGGTCACAGGACGCTGCCAACAGGATGCTGTTAGCTGGATAGTTTTGGTTGGTGGACTGTTCTCAGTCCAGCAGTAAGATGTTAAAATCTGATCCACTCTGAGGTAGTTTTAATGTTATGGCTGAACGATGTATACATACTGTATAGTACTTATTGGTATCAGTGGATAATTATATGAAATAATCATCAGCATTGGACAAGTGGTTAGATTTGACCAACATTTCAAACCGTTATTTGAAATTTTGAAATGTATTGTCCTCCAAAAGGAGCTGAAGCTATATTACTGTCCTGAAAAACATTAATACAAAAATCTCATACATTTTAATGCATTTGTTACTTTAGATGTATATTTCTGTGTAATGCTAATTCAGGTGAGTGTAGTTCCAATTTCTATATTTTATACATGTTTATGTATCGACATCGACAGATCAACACAATTCCTACATTGGTGCATCCCTAACTAAGAAAAAGTTATATTGTAATCCTGTATTATTTTGCTTCACTCTAAAGCTGTCTTTTGACCATCATTTCTAAATGATTGTCCTCTGTCTCTCTGTTTAGGTCGGCTCATCTGCTGTCTAAATACAGACCTCGCGCCCCCATCTTGGCTGTGACCCGTAACGGGCAGACAGCACGCCAGAGCCATCTGTACCGTGGCATCTTCCCCATCTTATACACCAAGCCAGCCAACGATGTGTGGGCTGAGGACGTGGACTTGCGTGTCAACTTTGCCTTGGAGTTGGGTAAGGACACAGGCCCTCCTTCAGAAATAATGAAGGGTTGATGAAGTGTTGTTATGCTGGTGCTGTAGGAACAGGATATTTCATCAAGTGTGATCTGCACTCCTCAACCAGACGGCTGCAGACTGCTCTTTAATTTGGGTGAAATGGTATAGGCATAGGCAGGTAATAATAACCTGTTGGCTCTGGCACAGGGAACTTGACTCCAGCAGAACTTTTCTGCTGAAGATTTTCCTGCTCAAACACTTTTGTTACCGTGTCTTGTTGGTGTGTGAGAGCTTGGAAATCAGCAAACTGTG
The DNA here is from genome assembly GCA_034552555.1 of Semaprochilodus insignis. Lineage (NCBI taxonomy): Eukaryota > Metazoa > Chordata > Actinopteri > Characiformes > Prochilodontidae > Semaprochilodus > Semaprochilodus insignis. Next base: position 47,912,361 of record CM067474.1, on the reverse strand, counting down.
CTGAGTGCTAGCCTGGCAGAACTGGAACTGGACGTGCCTACGCTAGACAGTACTTGCACTTGTGTTTCCGTATATTTAGCTAGAATTCATGCTCAGTCTTTTGGAGGACTGCTGTTCTGGATACTAACTATCTATTTTCTGGTTTTCAGGCAAAGCCAGGAAGTTCTTCAAGTCTGGTGATGTGGTGATCGTTGTCACTGGCTGGCGCCCCGGCTCTGGCTACACCAACACCATGCGTGTTGTTCTGGTGCCTTGAGCTCCACTTAAAGAACTGTACCTTCCCAACCCCCATTCCCAGTGCTCCCTTTTTATGTAGATACCTTTGCCCTTATCAGCCAATGCATATATTTAAGTAGTAAACGAGTGCCTTATATTTAGCAGTTTTCTGGAGTACATCATAACACCGTTCACACTGTGACTGTTCTCTACACACCTCTGCAATTCCTTTTTACCTGGTGTGTCATCTCTCCTTATCCAGACCTCTCAGAGCACTTTGAACATTTTACATTCGAGTTGCATTGCAGTCTTCTACATTGGATCTTACTTTTTTTGATAAGCAGTGTTATGGCTGAAAGGAAATTCCATGATTGAAAGGGTCGTAATAAAGCTCAGGGTGCCAGCTGTCGCTCTATGGGAGGCGTTTGACTGTAGATCAACACAAAGTTACGTATTGTGCGGGGTGTGGTGAGGGATTTGGGGACTTCAGAAAACATTGCACAGCCCCTCCCCCATACTCACACCTGTCTCCTCTAGCACCATCTTATTGTTCACTCTGACCACTCACAGACTGATAAGATGCATATCTTAGAAAGGAATGTGCTGTGAAGCTGGATTTACCATCCATTAAACTGATGATCACCTGAAACGTGAACGCTTCTTTCTTGGCTGCAGTTAAACCTAAAATTACTTAATCAGAACCATAAGATAGGAACTTTTGGCAACACAACACTCCACTTCTTAGAACTCAATACTCAAGATGGTTAGCATAAGTGCTCCTTGATAGGCCAATGTAGGACAAAGATTTGATTTCACACTGCTCAGTATCACCATCTAGAGGAGGATTTTGAAGGCACACTGTTGACATTCATACCAGCCCAATGTCACTGCTTAAATCTTCTGCAGATCATTACTGTTGTCAGCATGTTCTTCTTTGTCTGTCTATATCAGTATAATTCAAGCTTAAATTAATCTTAGCATTTCAGTCATGCCTATGTTTTTGTAATGTCGGCTGACAGTAAGCTTGACAATACTTTTAGCAACAAAATACTTTATTTTGGCTGTTTATTACTCTGTTCTTGCACCATAAATGTGGCCCCTTTTTCAGATCCACTGTTATAAATGCACACTAAATTCTTAGAGCATTACTGAACAGTTTAATTTTAGTAAGCCTTAAATGACAAAAATGAACACTAGGTGGCAGTGTGTAATTAAACACCAACCACAATGCAGCACTTGCTTATAGCATTAAGCAATAAACATATTTTCCTATTTTTTAACCCAGACAAATACTGAGATCCTAAACTGCACACTGATAGTACATTTTAATATGAGGAATGAAAATGGCAGTAGTAGGTCAAGCGCACTATATGCTCTTAACTCGTGCATGTGTGCGTTCAAGCAGCCAGTTTCGGATGCAGAATGAGTCAGCACTCTGATTTCCCATTAATATTCACATCACTGGGAATGTACTAGGAACATTTAAACTTTTGAAACTTCCACAAGAACCTCCAATAAATCAATGCTAAAAGAATTCTCCAGCGCTTCTTCGTGGGCGTCAGGCTGCACACTCCAATAGGAGGCAGAGGAGGAGGATCCGCATGCAGTGCTAATACTCTGAGATTTGAAAATCTTGGTCATAAGAAGGGAAATGTTTGATCATGCCATAATTAGCAGAAATAGCAGTGTGCAGATTCACAGACTGCATTGTCAGGATGGCAGGGATCAGCTGGTCAATTTGTATGCAAATAGGGTGAGACTAGCACTATACGGCCCTTCTCCCAGGAAGAGAGCTATTTTAAGAAAGATTCAAAACCAGAAATATAGACATTAATGTACAAACACAAGTACACATGCACCTTCTATATATTAACCCAAGCGTCACACTGCATACAGAATTAAGAATCTGCTTTGGCCTATTGCCACATTATGGTCTATTTTCAACAGTGATCACTCCTTTCCCAGACACATTCATCTCCTTCCTTACTGTATGACTCTGCTCTGTGATTTGGAGTGCAGGCTAAACATTCAAGTATGTCACTTGGTGAGCTCAGTGGGGGGTGGAGGGGTGGGGTGAAGAGGGAGACAGAGAAAGAGAGAGAGAGATTGATCCGGTGCTGCGTCCACTGTGTCTGGGAAGTGGACGATGCTATCTCTGTCCCCTATTGGAGCAACATCAGAAGGAGTCGGAGGCTCCAGAACATGCCCTAAAGCCTTAATATAAAGGCCCAATAACTGAACAAGTACATTAAATTGGATTCTCAAGGACACGACCTTCTGACTCAGTGCATGCATGTATACGCTTAACCGAGTAACCAATCATAAAAGTCAACACAGGGTTTAAACGTATGCAAATGTGAAGGAGAGAGAGAGAGAGAGAGAGAGAGAGAGAGAGGTAGAGAGATAAAGTGGAAGAAGAGAAAGAAAGAGTGAGGACAGAAAGTTAGAGAAATAATAAGAGAGAATAAACAACTGACTAAATGGTGGGAATGTAAAGTTTTAATTTTTACAGTTTCTCAGTTAAACTATCAATACAGTTCAAATAAACTTTATTTAGCCTCATGTAATCATGTAGGTTTATGTAATATATCTGTAGTTTGATAAACATTTATAATGATCTATTATCACTGTTATGTGGTGTGTGTAAACTGTAGTTGGCCATGAAAAGCCGAAGAGACACAAACATTTAAAAAATGGATCCCATTCTCTTCCATATGACCTTGTTTAAAGCCTGGAATAATACTCTGGAATGTTAATGGGGATGGATGGAAAAAAAACCCAAAAGAAAAAAACAGGTAGTTACAGCCATTAATGCTACTATTATAGCATTAATAATGCTATGCTTTTTATGAGAGATAATAAATGCACCTAATTGTATAATCCCAAAAATATTGCACAAAATAATGCACACACACAAATACACACTCTCTTTCTCAAACACACACACAAAGATGCACAGTAGTCTATGAAGAGCAGTATTTCAGGTAACTGTAGTACTGTCTCGTACTGACAAATAGGCTCTTTGATGCTGAAATAGTTAGACCATTAATATTCAATATTCCACGTCTCCCCTACATTTGCATTTCCCTTGTAGTTTTCTGGATGGAAATGGGGGGACTTGAGGTAGTGTAAAAGGTAATCATAGCATGAACACTACAATGATACAATGCTTTTCAAATGCAAAATGCAGAAGAATGTTAAATATATAAAGCAAACGTGACTGGCAGCTCTCAGTGATATACACAACACAAGACAATAAATTAATAAATACATACATGAATTCATAAATAATTTAGCAGAAGTAGAACTAGACATGAATTAACTGTCCTAGTTTGAGATTCCTAAAAGCCTTGTAGGCTTAAGATCGTCCGTTCTATCAGAACAGGTTCAGATGACGTTCACGTCTGGAAATTTTTCATTGTTAATTTGTATATGCGATAGTCAATAGTCAAAAGGACACTTAGAAAAATACTACCACTTCACTTAATACTGTGTCAGTTAGGCTTAGCATTTCATTGCAAGGTCTAACCCAATTGTTAAGACTATGGCTACAAAGGCTTTCTACCAAATTTCCATCGTTTCTCATTTACCTGTGAGGACCAAAATGATACTTTCCTTATGAACAAATCTGAAATATATCGTTCACTTATGTCAACCAAAACAAAGAATTATGTATCCAGTATACAGTATACCACGCCATGCAAAATGTGGAATATGCTTTTACGCATTTTACAAAATGTGCAAGTCATTTCAATGCAAGACAAGAAAAAGACAACCAAAAAAAAACATGTTACAATTGCAGTTTTGAAAACACAAGCTTTGGCATACCAAATGGGCTCATATCACTGTGTCATATTAGTACTTAATCATTTTTATGGACCAATATCTTTTGTTTGCTAGGAAGAAAGCTGCGATGTACAAACCTCTGTGCATGTACAAAATCAAGCATACAGTTTTATTGCTTAGGTACCGCACGAGTACACATAGAAAGCACATACAAAATGATTGCCGTACATTCATTATCTTATCTCTTTTGTAGTGGAAGTGAGGGGATCGTTCCCTGGTCTTTCAGGCTCTAAGGCAGTTTTGTTAAAAAAGGAAAGGCCATAGATACTGAGCAGTGCGCCTTGGTCAACAAGGAGGTATGGTAGGGGCAAGGTCTAGTGGAATAATCAGTCTGTGTCTGATCTTTAAGATGATGAGGGTTACGTGTGTGCAATTGAATGTGTTTGTGTATAACCTGATAAGTGAGATCTGTACTACATGTTCTTTTACAACAATAGAAGTCATGATGAATAGCAAGGAGTATATTTGCATCTTTCCCCAGCATATTTCCCTCCTTTTTTTTTGAAAGGGGGATTTTTTATTGGTACAATAACACCCATAATTCTGTTATTACTGTGATGCCTTTTTTTTTTTTTTTTGGAAAACGGCTATTTGTTGCATATCCCTACATAATCTCACTGCCAGACATTAGTATTGCAAAAATTGCTAAAAGAACTTGGAAGACACAGTCAATTTGTATACTTTTACACAACTCAGTCACTCTCATACACACCTGTTCATTCACCATCCAACTATCTATTCCTTCATTTGGCATTATGAGTTTAAAAGTAGTCATTGCACGGTTATAAATGCAGGTAGACAAAGATCCTCTTCTCAGCCATAAAAGTTTTTTTTCCTTGATAGATATTACTAGATGATAAAAATAAATGCAGTCTGTACAATAAACAAGGGCAGGGTCCGGTTTCATAAGTTTGATGGGAGTTTGGGGTGTAAGCTTGGCGTCCCTGGACTGGATCTGTCTCTAGACCCAGGGGCTGGTGAGCCACTAGAAGAACCAGTTTGAAGAACTATAGACGTTTTTGAAGTCTGTCTAGATAGGGCCACATGGCCTGGTATTGAACTATACGGTTTGGTAACCGGGGTAGGCGATGGGGTCTTCGTGAAACCTGATGCTGAAACCAGATGAGACTGATCTGGGACCTGGGAAACTTGTCTTACCACTTTGGGTCTCTCAAGAGGTCGTGGAGAAGGGAGCGATATGGAGATGGTGCTGACGTCCTGAGAGGGGAGATCAACCAGTGACCCGCCCCTCTCTCGCGATTGTGAGGGTGGTGGACAGAGGGTCTGAGGGGACAGGAGAGAACTTTGAGATCCGGAGGTGCTGGAGGGATTGCTATGAAGGGGCGTCCTTCTCCTCTGCACCAAGGGACTCTGGGACATGGGGCTCCAGGTTGGCGGGGTACTACACGGGGAGACGTTTCCAGACCCATACTGAGCAAGGGAAGCTAGGGCAGATGGTTCACGGGACGGCTGAGGGAGACAATCAGGCTGGAGACTGCCCTGAGGGTCCTGAGTCTGGGGTTGTGGGGACAACTGCTCTAATAGATTCTTCGAGCAAAGTGAAGATCCAGTGGATGATGGTGGAGTGGCTGTCCTGACTGGTTTGCTTAACTCCTGACTGCGTTTGACTTGAAGAGGATTAGGCTGAGTGGACTGCAGTTGGGTCAATATAGGGCTTATGGAGTGGGCTATCAAAGGGGTGATGGTAGAAGCGGGGGGAACAGCAAAGTGAGATGCTTCTCCTCCTACTGCCCCCTGCTGGAAGAAGCCGGGCAGTGGCGCAGTGATGTTGGGGAAGGAAGCTGGAAAATGAGGTTGGGTGTGGAGCTGAGCCACACTGGACTCTCTAGAAACACAGGCTGTTAGGGGTCTCTGTGCTAAGATGGAAGCTTCTCTGATGCTGGATGTGGTGGTGGTGATTGTGGTTGTGGTAGAAGATGGCAGGGAGCTGGAAGCAGAAGGCGGAGGAGGTGGGGAGGCTGCTGAAGAACTTTTGGCTCTGAGAGAATCCAGAATAGGGGTTTCCACACCAGAGCCAAGCTGTGAACTGGCTCCAGAAGATGAGCCACCCATTGCGGACGCACCTGAAGCCACAGTTGGCATGGGAAACCTTTTGAAATGGCCTGGTGGGTCTTTGAGTGAACCTAGCAAGGGCACAGGAGGTCGGAAGAGTGTGTGGGGCAGATGTGGGTGGCGAGTAAGGGCAATGGCCACTGAGGTGGTGGCAGCAGCAGCTTGGAGAGGAGCCTGGATGAGAGGAGCCCAGATGACCGGAGTGTGTGAGGAAGGAGGTAAATGCGGAGCTGGAGGCGGAGTCTGCATTAGGTGGGCACAGTGAGCCATGTCCCTGTCGTGCTGCACAATCTGCTGGATAATCTCGTTCTCCTGGAAGTTCAGCACACCTGAGTTGAGATCCCGCTGCACTTTGTGCTGAAGAACAGAGTTTCTTTTTCCTGTGATCAACAACAAAAAATGAAATTTTAAAATTATGAAATTACACTGTAGTATACTAATATTATGGCTGTCAAAGTCAAAGTAATGCATTATTAAAAGTTTGAATGTCATTATCAAATTTTCCTAGTTTGACACTTCAAACCATTCATAGTAGTCCAGATGCTTATGTTTACTCATAATTGTTTGCTTTTCATGTTTTGTTCATATGAAAACTCCATGTGATGAAAACAATGTCATCGAATTATCGAGATTAATAAATATATTCTGATGAAGCTTCTTTTGTCCATTCATATACATTTGTATAAAAAATTTGAACACCCAGGCCAAATAATTGTAGATATTAAAGTCATATTAGCTTAAACTCAGCATATAAATAAAAATTGTGCAGTATATAATTCATATACTAATGTAAAATATAAATTATGCTAATTGTTTATGTTTAGAATTGAATTTTCGGGTTGTAATAGAATAGATTTACAGTTTTCAATTTCTCCAAAACCCCATCATTTTCTAATACTGTACATCTGTATTCACCCTCTGTCTGAAATGCTCTGTTAGAGCTCCTGCGTCTTTAAGCCCCACAACAATCTTTCTTTAGGGTCAAATTTAAGAAAATTAATGACATGCAATTAAACATGATTAACTACAGGAAATTTACTATTTGTATACTATTTACATGTTTTCTAACTAATTATTTAAAGCTATGGCCTTCTTTAACTGAATATCAACACAACATACTGCTGAAAAAGCCAACCGCAGTGGAGTGAGAAATTTATTTCAAAGTGTGTTGACGTTACTGCACCTAAAAATATCTCTGCTGCTTCTCGGCCTTGACGTTTGCTGAAATTTCAACAGAGTGGCCTGACATAATCTTTATAGCAGCTTGAAAAAAACATCTACATGATGTTGCCTTGAGACTCCATCTTGGCAGTTTCATGACTACAACAGAAAGATTAAACCACAGAAGCCCAGATATGTTTGCTCTTGATATGTACCATCTGCTACATGATAGGGCAACATCTGATCTGATCAGAGAATACTGCACTTGAAATCACTGTGTCTCTATCCTCCAATCATTGTTTCTGTTTTGATGTGCTCCGTATGTTATTTCCTATTTGTTTTGCATGATCCATAAGGTGCTTTCTATGATTGACAGTTCTCACCAATGCGGTCTAGACGATCAAGAGCTACAGTCTCGAAGGCGCGCCGCATCATGGGGTACTCTTCAAGCACTTCGTTAAAGTGGTCCACAGACAGGGAGTACAAACGGCAGTATGTCTCCGCCCTCACGCTGGCTGTCCTCCTGCCCCGGGTCAGCAAACAGATCTCTGCACAGGATATTAAACATATGAACATCAGCAGGACCACGTGACACTAGGACACACAATAATAATTCCGTGTTAGATTCAGTGAGCACACAGAGTGATCCAGAGTGCCCAAATGTGTCCACCGAAAGGGCAAAAAGCAAACTCATGGAAGTGTTTGGTTTTCTTTTTCTTTTTTTCATAAAACCATAATCGGAGCACTAAAATGGCATTTTCAAAGCTTAGAGTTACTGAAGCATGATCCGTTAAGGCAGGTTACAGAAGAAATCATAGAGTAAAGCTCCAAAAAACCACAGTTCAGTTGAGGAGGATTTCTAAATGGTGGCGTGGGAGGGAGCGTGGAGGGAAGCCTCAGCTGCACAGTACCCATCAGATTCGACACTGTAATTGGGGTCCTCAGTTAACCTTTGTTTGGAAAGGGTGCAGCGGGTGACTTCTTCGCCATCTGCGGTGCTCATCCAAAAAACAAGAGCCTGCAGTCATGCGACTGCGGCACGCATTAGCAGGTTACCAAAATCAGACGCTTCTCACAAACAAAGCTTGCAGTGCTCGGAGCCCGCAGGTCCAAGATTGATGTTGCTGATTGGTACAAGCTGTATGTTTATGAATAAAAATACAGTAGGGCAATAAATAAGGCGCCTGTGGGCCTTCAGGACCCTGGAACAAGATGGAGTGCGGATGTTTGGATAAGATAGGACAGCAGACATGGCCTAAGGGATTACTCTCTCTCTCCATCCGTCACGGCCAGAGTCATAAACAACAAGCAGCCAAGAGCCACTCCACACATCACATACTCGGAGGGAGGGCAGAGGAGAGAGAGACATACACTGGGAGAGAGAGAGAGGGAGAGAGAGAGAGAGAGCAGAAAAGAGGAGGAGAAAAAGAGAGATAAGAGAAACAGTAAGGGGGAGGAAAAAGGGAAAAACAGAGGTGCGAAGTAAAAGGGAGTAGAGGTGAGATACAGACAGAGGGTGATGGGGAGAGACAGAGAGAGAAAAGGAGACAGAGTGAGAGAAAGGAGGAGGGATAGGAAAAAAAGAATTAGAAAAAGGGAGAGATCATAGAAGAGATAACAAAGAAAAAAGAAAGAGAACAGAGACAGGGGATAACAGAGAGAGAGAGAGAAAGAGAGAGAGAGAGAGAGAAAAAGAAAGAAAGAAAAAGAAAGAGAGGAGAGGGAGAAATGGAATGCAATGCAGGGAACAGAAAAAAAGAGATAGATGAAACAGTGAGGGAAAGAAAGAAAAAAGAGAGACAGCAAAAGAGTGAGTGTAGTTGAGATACAAACAGAGAGGAGAGAGAAACAGAAAGAGGTAGACAGAGACAATGAGAAATAGAGAAAGGTGGCAGAGAGTGAAGTGAACAAGGGTAAAAGAGGGGAAGAAGTGGGAGAATGAAGGGAATAAGATGTTGAGAGAGAGAAGAGAGCGATATGAGTTAGAGAGACACTGAGAAAGACAGAGAGGGAAAGAGAGAAAAGGAGTGCGTAAAAGAGAGATTGTGTTGAGGTCTGAATGAGCCTGAAACTACACCACTGTCCAGCCTGCTTCTCTCTCTTCCTCTCTCTGTTTCTCTCTCTTTCACACACACACACACACACACACACACACACACACACACACACACACACACACACACACACACACATAGACACACAGGGTTTATGGGGAGAGAGATTATGAGCGGCTTGTTGAACATGTAATGACCTCAAATGAGTCCGGGCAGTAGGAAGGGGGTTTTTGCAAAATATGACTTTTTTTCTTGAATAAATCTGCAGCTCGCTGATAACGGGGTCTACTTAGCTGTGATCCTGAAACCACATAGGAGACGGTGGCAGAGCTTCACGTGGCTCAGAATGCTAAAAATGAGTCTACGGCACATTTTCAGAGCAGGTGGGCTACAATGGGCCAGGAAATATTTGTCTAAACATCATTAAAATGGAGTATGTTTCTGTATCTGCTACCTTCACCATCTGCGAGGCCTCAGTGCTGTCATTTTTACTGCCAAGCATGGCCGCTCTAAAATCCATTCAACGGCTGACATTTCAAATAGCTGATGCTTCTCCAAATGTACGCTAAAACCTCTGCAGACGTTTTAGCTCAGTTTGAAATAATCAGAGTCAGAGAAAAGTCTGAGCTGTAATGAAAAGCTGCAATGAAAAGCTTGATAACAAGCGCCCACATCAGCTATCCATTATCAGCCATTCATTCTTTTCTCTTCTTTCTTCATCTATTATTTGACTTGTAAGGCTCCCTCTGTGCCATCATCGCAAGTCCCACTGATCGACAGTTGAGGAAAATTAATTTCATGAATGGCTAACTGATGTTGGGTGAGGAATTTCCCTAGGCTCTTAAAATGTGCTCACTGGCTGCCTCTGTTCCCCCTGAGAACTAGCTGATAACACGGCTGGAACACCGCAGCACCAGCCTGCCCACATTACCGCACAGCAGCTAAAAACAACTGAGCTCACTTAAAGAGCAGCTGTACTCAGAATGTTAGACATAACACTGTAGCGTCACCGCAGAAGAAGAACCAGTCATCACAATGGTGCATGGCCACACCCCCTTAGAACACAGAGTCGGACTCCACAATATATAATGTGTCAGATACTGCATTATTTGACTGCATCATTAGGTGAGCCTGAAGGTCAGACTCCTCTTGGTGACCAGCTGAGTTTTCACACAGTGTAAAGACGACACATGACTTTATTCACAGTGGTCTGAAACTGCTGTAGACAAGGTGTAGGCCAACAGCTTCTTTAACACGACTGTCAATGAGCCATCACATTTTCTGTGGCCCTGTCGACTGCACTGTATTTGTTGTTTTTTGTTGCTGTTTGATAATTGGATTTCCATGACATGATTAGTCCTGTGCTCCTGAATGGGTCATAATGGTGATTAGTGTGAACTCATGCTTGTGACACACTTATAAGAACTGTGATTTGGTCACATGCACCAGTCATGTAAGCATCAGAATACGAGAGGGAGTGTGCTATCCTGAGCAACAGGGTCACAGGCACGAGCTGAATGTGAGATCACAGCCGTGATGTTATTCGAGATGACACATGATGTTGTACGTTCTATTGCTTTTATACAACAGTTCTGCACAACAAAGAAAGAAGTGATGCTAAGAAATTATAAATAAATAAGGAGTTACTTGTTCTAAAAACGTTCTGAGAATATGCAATGCAATGTTACATCAATGTTTCCAGCTGGAAGCTTTCTTTTGGTTCCCAGAATACTCTTTCTAAAGGTAGGAAAACGGTCTCATCACAGGTCTCAGTAACATTTTCCAAATGTTGTGCTATGAATGAATTCTTCTTTTGTTTTCATGTAACATAATCTGTGGCCCCGACAACATCCTCTGCACGTCGCAGTTAACACGTTATGTCTTAGTTAACACGTTATGTCTTAGTTAACTTTTAACCATATGTGAACATTATCTGAAATAATGAACATCTTTAAAACATTCTTTGAACGTTAGATTACACATTTTCTTTAAAACATTTTTAGAATTTGTAGGTAACGTTAGCCAAAGTTCTGAGAATGTTCCCTGCTAGCTGTAAGCCCTGATTATTGCTTTATTACGGCCAATTGCTTTAAAAACAGGAGTCATTTTTATTTATTATGAAATTATGATTTGACCCTAAAAATACACATCCTCAGAATATGACCATATGGGCTGCAGGCCAAATACTATCTTATGAAGCATGAAAAAAAGTGCTGTTATTTGTGTTGCTAGAACGCTTATCTGCCATAATGTGAGTTAAATGATATGATTTTAAATGATATTATTTCAAATACACGTTTTAATACTGGCCATTACTTCCCAAAAATGTAGTCCTGCAAACATCCTGGGCTCCGTTATGTGATCTAATCAGATCTCTTGAGCGTTAAGCAGAGTTGTGAATTCCAATGAGCCTTGGAGGTCTGCTGTGAATGGACCACACACACCATCTTCGGATGTGATCAGGGATGCATACGACCACATAACATTTGTGTTGTGAACACTAATCTGTCTTGAAGTGTCTCCAACAACATCCCTTAGTCGACTGTGTCATCATAGCAATGATCAAGTCGCTGAATAGCTTCTTTCTTCGGTTCCTCGTCCATTCACCTGAATTGGGTAAATACTCCATGCAATCTAAACATTTGTAGCAGCTCATACATGTTCATAATTAAGGAGTTGCGGCACATATTTGTCTGACAATAAATGCAGTGCATGACCGACATCTCTCCTCAAGACACGAAATCCAATCATAAGATGCAGATGCTAATACCAGGGATGGAAAGGGCTTTATGGTAAAGTGACCACTGATGTTACACAGCAAGCAGAAGTCAAAACAATATACAGTTACAGTAAAAGATTAACTGGGTGATTATTATGTATAATAATATGGTCGGCATGCTTTTCAACCAATCCAAATTTATGGTCAGAAATAACTGTTGTATAAAGTTGTATTTATTGTCGCTGTCCAAAGAAAAACAAGTATCTTCAACATGGTAACTTCACAGGAGAGGACAAAAACCTCATTTAATCTAATTTTTTCCAAGCAGTTTTGGGACATTTCTGTTGGTCTATTCATCCTAACATTTCACACAGTGTAAACAGCAGTTCCTGTGTTCAAATGTTGCATAAAAGTAAAAATGAACAAAAATAGAGATACATGTTTTTTCTTTGGACAGTGACGATGTGTGAACAAAGGGATTCAAGCAAGTCACTTCAGGCTCTTCTTTAAAACCCTGGCCTAATGCACTTAATCTAGAGTTTGGTCATAGGCTGAAAGATTTCTGCCCCAATCACTTAACCTATGACCTTTCAATCACCTAGCTGAGCTCTAACCGCAGTGGCTACTGACCTCCAAAGTAAGATCCATCTGAAATCTTTGTTTCTTTGCTGCCCTTGGTCAGAACGGTTAGCACTCCATGCTGGATGAAATACATCTTCTTGCCCACAGTGCCTTCTCGAATGATGTAGTCTCCTGGCTGGAAAACCTCAAAGCGTAACTTGGTTAGCATGGAGGTCACAAAGTTGGGATCTGCATTGGCGAACAGGGGCATGGTGGCCACCAGCTTTCGACAGTTGAAACTGATGATCTCCTTTAAGAGGCAGAAGAGAAAAGACAGACAGACAGATATACATTTTGTGCAAACTCTTTTCCTCCTCACCACTGAGGTCTAGGGTTGTAAATCTCTGACCTCACAAATGAATTAGACCAAGAACGTCTAGGAAAAGATTCAGAGCATCATATTGTAAATATTTCCAAGCACAATATCGCAATTCTATACTCTTATCAATCCTATTTTGTGTTTTTCTTATTTTTAAATACACTAAATGCACAAAACTGACTGGAAAAACCTTTACTCAGTAGTGGATTGCAGAAAAAAAAACAATACACTAGCGCTAAACCAACAACACATTATCGAATATGATTTACTCTCATTATTTTCTTTTACTTGCTAGGTGATTTAATTTAATTGCTTTCCCTTTAACAGTTTAACAATTTCCATTCCAGTCTATGGTTAATAAATATATATAGGCAATAGGAAAGACTGTATTTAATAATAGAACATAACCAGCTAATTAACTACACATATACATACACTGAACAGCACCTGCAAATAAAACATGCAAATACTCTGGTCCATGAACTCTGATCTCGGGTTGACAGTAAAACGGATGAATTCATCCAGAAGAAGCATGCCAATGCATCAGTTTGGTAGCCAAAAGAACACAGAGATCCCTAGGATAGGATATTAACCGTGTTACATGCTGTCTTGGCTTAATGTAGCGAAGATGATGAATTACTGAGTTATATACGATGCTAAATACATGATATTATATTATCATCAATGAAATGAAAAGGCTATGTTATGCTCATGTGTGGTACTTCTTAACTGAATTTGACTTGTGCTAACATTGTTTGAGTCACTTAAAATGCATCACAATACACTGATGCATGTTTATAGTCATACAGTGGACAACTATACATTATGTAATATGTGCATAGTATATAGGTGATAATTATATATTAGAGGTCTTACCTCTCTGAGTGGCTCATTCAGTTCCCCAAGAATGCTTTCCTCATCAAACATCTTTCCCTGGTAACGGTGCTCATAGTAGTCGTGGATCCTTTGGCGCATGTCTGCAGGAAGCTTGTGGAAGGACATGTACTGCTCCACCTGTTTGTACTGCAGGCCGAAAGAAATACTAGTCAGTAATCTGGGAGCATCTGAACGGGCAACAATCTCAAGATACACAGAAGGTGTGAGTTCCATGGCTGCGGGGTTCACTAATACATCAACAATGAGTAATGTTTTAATATCCACAACAGATTGAGGAGTGTAGGAGGTGAGATGCCTGTTTAAGTGACTTTCCCGTATTGCTCTCTCTCTTTCTCTCCCTCTCTCTCTGTCTCCCTATTTGACTTCTAGGAAGAGCATATAGTATTGATAGGGTTTGTTTCACCCACTCTCCTATTGCTGCCTCTTTTGTTATTTTATTCATGCCTCTGTACAAGGCAGTCCTGAAACTTTCAGCCCTCCTCCACTCTTCCTCCTCCTCACTTTGCCCTTCTCTCCTCACCGTCTCTCTCTCTCTCTCTCTGTAACTTACAACTTCCCACACAGAACAAACACCTCTCTTTCCTGTCCCTTGTCTCCCTCTAAGCACTTTCATAAGCTTCCTCCACAATAAGCCCCTCCAACCCCCACCCCCTCCAGTTCTCTCCCTCTCATGAACTCCTGTCCTGGCTGTCGGCTGCAGCTTGGCTCCACCGTGCCCTTCACCACATGCTAATGCTCCTGCCATGTCAGCTGTGACCGCTTCAGCATTGCTGTATGCAGCCCCGCCGCCTGCCCACATGTACCACCGCTGATTTTCTGAGTGGGCCTGCTATTATCATATTCAAGGACAGGAGACAAAGCCAGCAGGGATGACTCCAGACAACAGGAAATAAAGTCAGACAATACAGTTGGGCTCCACTCTGGAGAGCCTAGGGGGGTGGGGGTGTTGTTACAGGCGAAGCCACATACAAAACTGTCAGGATAAAGTAGGCTAAACGAGAGTCATGGGGTCAGAAAAAAGACGAGAAAAAAATATGGGAGTCATTGGAATTTGTCCTTTTCAGGAAAGGTTGCTGGTAATCGCATTGCCATCAAGGAAGGATATCCAATCAAAGTGTGAAAAGCCTGGCTACAGCAGGTAATGAAATAAACGTCTAACTTCACTAAGCATTAGCCCCGTGTTGAAACCTCGCTAACCCCTGCAGCTCTCTCTGCCTCCGTCTCCCTCAAGCTTTCAGTGCTGGAAAGGAGTGAGTTCTGCATTCTGACACCAGAATCAAAGTCATTGGTGTGCAAGCTCCGTCTCAGGACAAGAACAAGAACATCTTTCTTTTTCTGCATGAAATGAAATATAAAAAGACCAAAAAAAAGAAGAAGCCAGCGTCACGCGATATTACACCATGCTACCTCACGAGGCGTGTTTAGAGGACAGCACAGGCGAGAGATGAAGGAGCCACAAGGAAACCGCTGCAGCTCCATCAATAAAACCGCCCTGTATCAACAATGCACGCTGCCATAGCAACTGCAGCAGGGCTGAATCGACTCGAGTCTTTTGACACGGAGGAGGTCAAAGCTCTTGTGTCTCCCTCTCATTAAAAATGGCAACAGTTCAATTAACACTCCGAATGTACTGGGCATGGAAGACCAAACAGTGCGCATTGATCACCACGGAGGTCACGAACCACTAAGATAAAAATGTGACAACAGGAACCAACGTGACTTTGTGTTTCAGCAGCTTGACACACATATTACATACTATCTTTCTGCCTGTGAGCAATTAAATAGCTTTACCTTTTTTAGGACAAAACTGTTGATACTCACATTTCACAGTGTGATACGTATTGTGGCTTTTGCACCACCATCATTTTCAAAGGAAGAAAGGAACTGCTTTCAATTTGCTCTACTTTTTGTACAATTACCCAAACAAGATGTCTGTTCACGATTAACACAATAACGTCATTTTCACAAATAAAAGTGAAGTGTAAATGGTTTCAAATGGTACATGGTGCAGTTTTACTTTGGGGAGGGTTTTTCCTTACTTTTGTAGTTGTCTCTTTTAGGAATATCATGGAGTAAAAAGAACATTAAAGAGCTTACTGCCAACACCCCCTGCAAAAACGTACATTAAAGGGGAATTCTACTGATTTTCTTTCTGCAAAAGGCCTGCATAATGCAGTGGTTGAAATGTAGTAAACAGTCATTCAGAGTGGTCAATCTGAAATGGTGTATTTCAGGGGGGAACTTCAGCTTCATGTTGCTTTTAGTAGCCTCCCTCAAATTCTTCAGGTTCACAGGGTCTGGTTCCCATCATCACCACTGTGAACAATCCTGCTTTAATAAATTTCTCTAGAACAGAGTAGTTCACGACAAACTGCTTTGAATGACTTTGGTCACATCCTAACCCTTTAATTATGTACATTTTTGGGGGAAAAAGGGTGAAATATGCATCTTGAAAACCCATTTAAAACACATGATCAGCAGCTGTTGCTTGTAATGTCCTCCTTTGTCTGCATTTCAATATGAACGTTATAAACTTCATAAGAACACCATTCTTGTTTCTCTCACGAACCTTCTCCTGGTATTGCCTTCGTGAGGAGTCCAGTGATTGAATGAGGGCGGTGGCATGACCCACAAACATGGCGTAGCAGGTGGCGCCTACGATCATGCTGAGGATGGTCAGCCAAACATCCGTCATGCCTACGGGTGGGTACATGCCATAGCCAATACACAGCATGTGGCTCATAGCCTTAAACAGAGCATAGGAGTACTGTTGACCCCACGTATCGTTCTGCAGAGGAGGAGAGAAAGACAAAGAGAGGAGGGTATGAGAGAGAGCGGGGGAGTAGAAAAGAGTGAGAAGCAGAGGAGAGAAAAATCCACAGATGAAAGAAGAACACAAATAATTAATATGCGTTCACCATTTTAAAGGAACAAACGTCGAATAAAGAAGAAATGGGCAACATGGACAAGCCGAAGGAAAGAAAGAAAGAAAGAAAGAAAGGGAGACGTTTAGATAGACAAACAGAGAGAGAGAGAGAGAGAGAGAGAGAGAGAGATGTCTTCACTGACAGCAGAGGGAGGCATTACATGTGCTTCAAGTGATTCTGGGACAGCACTTTGATAAGCATGATATCCAGAAAGAAAGGAAAGAAAGCAAAACGGGTGAGGCAAAGGCGAGACTTCAGAATTGCCGCTGTCATAAGAAAACCTCATATTTCCAACTTCTAAAAATCAATTACTAGCTCAGACCACGTCCTCATACTGGCCGTAGTATAAGTAGAGACTGTGGGACTGTGGGACTGTAGGACGGGAGAGGGCACTGAGAACTTGAATGAGATAGGTGACTGGGTAACAGGGAGTAGATGAAAACCATGTCAGGTTACATTAACAGACACAAGTTTTTTCTTTCTTTTATACTGTTACACAAGGTGTTATAATGGCAAAGTCAACACTGGAATTCATAAAGACATGGCAAAGGTAAGAGAATTTCTAGTCAAAGCAGCCATTAAATAACTTAATCCATTAAGTTATTCATTTTTAGGAGATATTTCTGAGGAGATTAGATACTAGATAATCCACTTGCATAAGGAAGCAGAAAGTCAATAAGATTAAAATTTAAAGAGAAATAGAACTACTGATAGCCATGCAAGACCTGATAAACCATCTGACAAACAGAAGGTAAAGCTTTTGTCCTTAAGAGTGAGAAACAAATCCACAGGTGTTTCTATCCATCCATCCATCCACTGTGAGAAAACAACACTATGGGTCTGAAAGGATGTGCAGCTGTCAGGAACCCTTTCTGTGGAAGAAGAGACAAGCAAACATTGCTAACCAAACAAAGCAGCTGCTGCTGTTCACAGAACAAGGGACTGACCACCTCCAAACCTCAACATCATTGGATGTGTTTTTGGTGTTTTTAAGACTGAACTTGGGAGGTAATAAAAAACTCTTTGGAAGATTACTTTGGAAAAGTGTAAGCCTCCCAAAATGGAAACTGTAATAATGATGAAGGGTGGATATACTGAATATTGGAATAAATGCATATTCCATTCAGCTGCTCTGTATTATTTCCTATTAAGTATGTTTCTGCTGTTTTCCTAACCCTGAAGAATGAATAATGTATCTAATGGAAGTTAATGGCAGACTGTATATTAATCACATGAAGGGTGGTCTCTGATTTTCGCACAGTGTTGTATACTTTGGACATGTGGTACTTTCGGAATGTTTAATGCAGATGTTCTGATGTTCTCCTTGTCTTTGCAGAACATCCTGTTAGCAGCCGTGTGTTCTTTCATAAGAAGGGTATTAATATTGCCTAACGCCAGCTTGTTTAGCCTGATGTTGTAATACCCTGATTTTACACATCAGTTAATGATTAAACTCTTTAGAACCTGAAACCTGTGAAACCAGGGTGGGGAAACATTAGATTATTAGTGTAACACAGTGATAAAATAATCTGATGATGCTCCATGCTTCCTACTTACCACCATTTTGTTTTTAGAAACCCAGCAGTCGGAGGGGAAATCCTGTAGCATGGGCACGAGGAACTGCAGGCAGCCGTCCCAGTGGCACAGCAACAGCATCATGCCAATCAGGTTCACTATACGCACCATAGCGCTGGCCAGGTCATAGGTCATGTGGAAAATCTAAGGGAATGGAAGAATGGGATAGAGATTGTGATTGTGACGACAGAACCACAGTATGCTGCGGGTCACATTTAAGGCTTAATCCAAGCTCAGTTCTGGGCCATGCCGCTCTTAAGCTGGTTTAGGGTAGAGAAGTGCTCATGGATGGGATGTGTTACATAATGCACTGTATATCTGTTCTGCTAATGTTACTAATGGTCCGTAGGAGATCAGTGACACTGGAAAAAAGATCGGCCAGATACATGGCATTTAATACAATCCACAGACAGATGATTCGCCTGCCCTCCCTCGCATAGATTTCCTTCACTTCATGAGCTTTTGGGCTGATGGGCTTGATTGATCCAGACAATTAAAATGTCAAAGTGCAGGTGTTTAACAGTGTTCAGAGGCAGGGATTGGGGTGGAGAAATGAGGCTCGTTTCTGGCATCTGTTTTAAGACCTTTGTCTTTTATACAACACTTAATTGTACTATTCATGCTTTTTCTTCCAATTCACTTCAGTTCAGTTATAGATTTAACAACAGTCATTGCTATGTAGCAGTTTTACAGATGCCTGGCGTTGTCCAGGACCTTGTTGCATGAAACGTCTTACATAATTTTTCCTAAATTGACAAATATTTACATTAAAAGGCCTTAATTTCCCCTCACCATAAAGATAAACTTACTTTAGCCCTTTTTCATAATAGCCACAAAATGCATTTTTTGCAGTTTTGGAGGAACTGTGCAAAAGTTTTGCTTTGATAAAAAATTTGTCACCTTGCGTGTTAAAGGTGGTAGTAACTTCAGGCTCCTGCAGATGGCACTACACAAGAATGATGGGACTATATATAGCTGTGGGGTGTGAGTGTCGGGATTCATAGTTTGAGTAGAGGTAGTACAGTGCAGTGAACGTCTCGTTCCATGTGTGGAAAATGGGTCCAAAGCAGATGTTAATGATTTGCAAAAAGGAGTGATTGCATTAGGGCGTGCTAAAGGCCATAGTGTGAAGGAAGTAGCTGAATCTGTAAGTGTATGGAAACGCACAGTCATACGGGTCTACCAGCAGTGGCAAAAATCCCAGCCTACAGGAAATTCTCCTGAGAATTGTGCCAGCGAAGGTGTCCTGGCACAATTCTTTGATGCAAGAGTGGCTGAACCTTTATGTGGCCTACATCCAGAAACTTGTCCAGTCCATGCCAAATCGAATCACATCTGTTATTTGTGCTTGGGGAAGTATTGCACGCTGTTAGGTACGTTTCAGTCACAGGGTCTGAAACAGGGTCTGTTCAGTTTACTTCTATGATAGAAATGTGTATGATATACTAAACCTCAAGTGAACTGAATGTTCATTCTTTTCATTGGTTTAACAAAAAAGTCAACATTTATAAAAGAAGTTCATTGCTTTGCGGCAGTTGTGCCGTCTCCTTTTACCCGCTTTGCTCGCTAGCGGCTTAACACACATTTCACAACATTTCTCAGAGACCCAACAGTGTCCAAGTTAATCTGATAACAGAGTTACAGAGAAAAGTATTTGATTTTAAAAATATCCAAGTTGATAGTGGAATGGTTGATGGGGGGCTGCCGAAACTCTCAGAATGTGCAGTAAAAGGGCCTCTACAATATGATGATGATGATGTCTACATTGGTAAATTAAACAAATTAAGTGGAAATTTTGCACAAATTCTTATTTTTTTACTAACTTTAATTAACTGCAATAATTGGCACAAAAAACCCTGGCCGGAAAACTAGCCATCTATGTTTTCAACAATGACACTGATAGGAGAATCTGCAGTATAACCCAAGGAAAACATTTAAGAACATTTATGCACATTCACACTTATTTCATTTCCCTGAGTGTGGGAAATCTAACATTGCTTTATTCAACCGGCCACAAACTCTTAATGAGCAAGCTGAAGGCAACACTGGCAAAGAAAAACACCCTGGGAGCAATCAAGACCCACTGGATCTCCTAAATTTTCTGTCCTCTTTTTAGCATCATTATTATAATGAAAAGTTAAGGTCATTTTAGCAGCAGTCATGTGGCAGCTGTACCTACCTCCTCCCACTGATGAATGTATCTGATGAGGCGGGATAGCCGCAACAGTCTGAGCAAACTGAGGATTTTGGTAAAGCGGACGATCCTCAGAGCTCTGGCTGTCTTGTAGAAGTCCGAGTCGATCCGTGTTTCAACAATAAGGAAGATATAATCCACAGGGATGGAGGAGATGAAGTCCACAGCAAACCAGCTCCGCAGGTACCTCACCTTTATCAGCTGAGGGTCCAGAATAATCTCTGTACTGTCCTCCTTCACAATACCAGTCCGGAAGTTCAGGACCAGGTCCACTAGGAAGAAGGTGTCGGAGACCACGTTAAAGACAATCCAAGCTGGTGTGTGCTCGTCCTTGAAGAAGGTGATGCCCACAGGGATGATGATTAGATTTCCCACCATCAAGAGCAGCATTATCAAATCCCAGTAGAACCTGGATAGCACAAAGACAGCAACTGTAAAAATGCTAGGAGATGTTTTAAGGTAGCAAGTTTAGAACTCCACTGGGACAAAGCACCTCACATTGCTAGACTGAAAATGTTTATCTATGTTCTATTTAATATATCATTGTTTTATTAAGCATCTAGGACATGTATCGTAGAAAACTGAATCTTCTAGAGCTGAAAGATTCATTGTTTTTTATACGGAAACTGCAATTTAAGAGAGATCAGTTTTCACATCGCGAAAGCTGCATTTTTTAAATTACAGCCTACAAGATAAAAAATGTTGCCTTAAGTTAAATTTCATAACACAGAGCATGCATTATTAACTGCTTATAGACAAGTCAGACCAGTCAAAGGCAACCAAATCTCAATGTGTTGTGATGTCACAACCACAACTTGCTGCAGTCTGGCACACTACATTCAGGGGTCTAAAAAAAATTTATATTCTGGTCTTGTTGGCCACAAAAATAAGGCCATAACCCTAATTTATGGAAAATAATTGCAGTTAAATTAATTAAGCAAAATGAAATACTACACACAAATAATACACAATATTATTTATCATATTTCAATATTTTCCCATTAGCATCTCGCAGTAGAATTTTCTTCACTATTTTGAAATAAGAGTTTGACACAGGCTGTAACATTGTTAAAGTTCTGAAGTGTACTATTCACACCGCATACGATTCATATATGGAAACTAAGCTGCAAATGTGGCCTATTACTTAAAAACGATGCTGGCTTTGCAATGTGATGAAAATGAATGTAAGGAGTGTTTCAGCCAAAAGTGAGGCACAATGTAGAACAGCCAATCAGAACAGAGGTCAATTATATGCATGAGTCTAAAGGGCCACACAGCAACAGTACTGTAGCAGTGTGTTCTAATTCTAGAGGATAAAAAGCCTGAAGAAAATAGCCATGTAAAAATGAATGATCATTTCCAGAACCCACTCAAACATTAAAAGTGGACCTCTGGGGAACAATAAAACATGAGAAAAATGTAGGACATGGGCTTTTTAAAATGCTTTTGGAAAGTCATTACTTACAAGTTAGTAGCCCAAACTGAGAAAAATAGGCGAGAAAGTAATCATGAATATGATACAGTCATTTTAAGTTTAAAAATACTAAGCATGAACCAGCCCCTAAAATGCTCTGAGAGACCTGACACTGCATGGAGATGGTACCTTGGCCTGGTCATTATTCCGCTATCATTTGCAGTAAATTCTCCCCTCGGTAAGCGAATGTACAGGGCATATGCAAATCAAAGACATTTAAGCCGACCAGGAGACCTCAGGCAATCCTGCCGTTTCATCATTAAAAGATCTGCTGCTGGGTGAAACATTTACAAGAAAGACAGTGTAATTGCTGTTCCCCAGCATTAATTACCTCACTGGCCTTGACAGGCCTCCAAGATTTTAAGCTCTTTTGGTTTCCTTGGCTCATGAGTCACACAAAGTGATAAACATCCTGATACTTTGACATTTCATGTCTATATTTCCCTCCCTTTTGCTCAGTGGCCTCTAATGCACCCTTAGAAATTAGAAGGTAACCATAATATAGCTTATACCCAGAGAGAAGACAGCACATTCGTTTTGTTATGTACACTGTGTTGAAGTCCTTAATTACCCTTGCTCACTTCTATCTTGGGAGTGCTGGCTGGTTTTCTTTTCCACTCACATGTGTGAATAATAAATTCTAGTCCAGTGCTCGGTTGTAATTAAGCAAGCATCGATCACATGCAGGGTTTGATATGTCCTATAGACCAGTATGGATCGCATTGAGAGACAGCGATGCTAAGCATTTTGAAACAGTACGGTGGGGATTATCAACCCAACCCAATCAAAAATGTAAAAATCCTATTAGAGGTTTACCTCGGATAAATGGTTCATAAAAATGAGACTAGGCACAAAAACCCTAAATCGTTCTATAGGTCACTGCTGTTAGCAGGTAAAGGCCAGTCCAAAGAGTGCACGATAAAACATCTGGTCATATTTTGTCCAAACTACAGTTATACAGCATATTAGTTAACACTGAGAAAACTTCACATCCATCCAGATAACCAACTGCTATTTACCATACTGTAAATACTCTAAAGCACTAAAGCCAATGCATACATGCTCCCTGCGTTAAATAATACCACAGCACATTTTTGAACATTTGGCTCCACCGAAGCTGCGTTCTTTCCAGCAATTTCTTCAACGTAGCTATGGGAGATTACCCAAGAACAAACCATCTATACAAAGTGTCAGCAAAGCTGTCAGCTTATTCTCAGTTTTCAGATTATAAAGGATTTGCCATTGACATTCGCCCTCTGGCAGATGCTACAGTGGACAGAACAGTCCGTAGGAAGAGAACAACTGAAACAGTAATTGCACAGAAAAACTGTGTACATTTATGCCATTTTAAGTAAGCATGACCAAACACTTTGTTTTGTGCAAGCAAGCCAGTGTTGTATGAACAATATCATTTAGTCCTGTAACTGTTTCTGAAGTGGTGTGGAGGGGTTTGGGAGTCAAAGGGAATTAAGAGAATTAACGATAAATCATTAATTCAGATATAATATATTTCATATTTTTAGCTTAATCTTTTGCTTTAGAATAAAAGTGAAGACATATAACTACAAAATAGCACTCATGAAATTATGTAGTCAGCTTAAAAACTTCCAAAACTGAACTTTACAGGAGGATAAAACAGCTTTCTTAACTTGCAGTGGAGGCTGATATATAAAAGATTATTTTCTAAGCAATTTTGGACCATTTCTATTGATCTGTCCATCATGAATATTCACAAAATCAAAAGAATAACTAGAGCTTTTAAATTGTGCAGAAAAGAGATAAAATGCATGCATCAAGATATGTGGTATATCAAGAAATGTGGTATATGTGGTATATCAAGATATTTATTAATCAGACATCTCATCAGCTGGAACTGTTAAGTGTAAGTCTGTAGAGTCTTTATGATAAACACAAACATCACTTTAGATTAGTGTCTAAACGTTTGACTGGTACGGCACGTTGTCTTCAGATGTCTTTTTGAATGTGGAGCACCATGAGACCATGAGAAATTGATTTTCCCTACAAAAAAGTCTCTCAGCTTCTAGTATTTTTTTTCTTGTTTGCAACCCTGTGAAGCTGATCTCTACCCTTACCTTCTGTGGTCAACATCACGTAGCTATCCATAAATCTCTTCAGTAGGCTTATAGAGACAATACTATATTGACAGTCACTATATACAGCAATTCACTATTCACACCATACATCCCTGCTCCTCAGTATAACCTATAAAGTTGACATAGACGGTACAACTGTTCCTTTATGAGATGTCCTAAATCATGTCACAAGAAAAATATTACAGGTATGAACCTTGTGGAAAGTTACTCTATACTCTGCTGCCACTAAAAGGAGGACGATAAAAGATATCCAGTCATGTCATGACACATAAACTTCTGCTAATTGATAGACTGTCAGTAATCTGGGACTTCACCAGCATCAGCACATCCTACTAGGCAAACTTTGCAAACTGGTCACCACATCTGTGACAAATTAACATAAAACTCAATCAAATAACCATTAAAACAGAACATTATTATTTCACGTGATTGGTTTCTTACAAGCGCTGCATCACAAAGACCATCGCAAAGTAAAACGGATTGTTTTTACTGTTTCTTGATTGTCTTTATTTAACATGACTTCAGATGTAAGTCTGTCGCATGCACAAGGTTGCTGTCTGAGCAGTGGCGCTAATGCTAGCTACAACAGCAACAAAATGTATGCTTTAATGATTCTTCTTCTGGAAATGTTCTGTTCTAGTTTGCTAATGCACTCTTCTGCACATATCTGCCATTGTTATTGCTCCATAGAACTGAAAAACACTCAGGCCTGTGTGTTTTTGCAATTAACATAATGGCTGTGATGAACCAAATCATTGGCATGATACACCCTCTACTGCTGTATTTCTAGCTTATCAGACTTTTCTCCTTGCAATAAACTCCAGTCTTTAAAGAGCTGCATGAGAAATGCTGTTGCTTTGAAGGCTATTGTAGCTGTGACTGATGACGAGCCATTACGACCTTTATATTCCGCATGTTATTGTCTCATTGTCTGACTGTATAGTATTGGCTGACTGATATTGAAGTATCAATGAAAACCAAGCTAATAAAACACCAATATTTATGCTCAAAAAGACACATTCGACGTGCGGAAAATAATTTACTTCTGATAATCACTGGATAGTGTTATATATGGTAATGATGTAAAATGTTGTCAGTGTTTTTTTAAGAAAGTATAATTGTCACACTTGCAAAGTAAGAATCACATCAGTCTGTAAAACATACGAACAGGAAATGGGAATATAGAAAAATGATCAGTTATTGGAATTTTTATCATCTTAAAATCGATATCTGTGGTCAAAAAAATTTCTTATTGGATGGACCTTATTGTATAGGGCCAACGTCATAGGATAACTTTATCTCTGTATTTCTGAAACAACAGAGCAACAACTAATTTTGGAACATTTCTATTAATGCATTCACCATGAAACCCTTTTACTCAACATAAAGGGCAACTGCACTGGTGTAAATCATTCAAAAAGTCAAAAAGAGGAAGGATCAAAAAGTTTACGTTAACAAAACGTCAAATAAGGCTGTATGGAAAAAAACTGTTATAAACTAGAATATGAATACAGCTCAGGCAAACGAAAGCCTTTGCGATAATCAGCTTTCTATTGTTCATCTGCCAAAAATGCACTCTCATTCTCCATCTCTATCTGTTACTGCTGAGCATTTTATGGGTCCTAATTGTCTTTGCCAATCCCCATTCCAGCACTTGTGATGATCTCTCTCAGGAAACTGTGTCATCTCTGGTTGCCAGCGCCAGTCATCATCCCTGTCACCCAGATGTTTAGTGCACAGCTGGAATCAAACGGCCTGTTCGCCCAACCTAAATTTATATGGCACATACTCCAGTCTCTTTACCCTGCCAACACTCCATGCTTGCTACAGGTAATGAAATCAGTAAATGGAGGTCTCTGCAAAGGCACACCTACCCCAATCAATGTGGTGGAGACGGAAAGGTCAGGGAGCATGAGAGACAGACAGAGAATTGGGACAGGAAATGTAAATCAGTGAAAATGCAGGCCAACTCGGCCAACTAAATCCTAAACCTGAAAAGGACAGGCATCTGAATATTAGAAATGAAATATGGAAATATTTTATTGTTATTGTGATAAACAGTTTACTTCTGGGAGTATAGCCTAGATATCGGCACTCTGACTAGCTGCGTGTTGCATTAAAAACAGCACAATCAGTTCAGTTTAATTGGATTTACTGCAGTGCTGTATGTCAAATGCTGAATAAATTCATTGTGCTGAGATGCAGTTGTTACATGTGGCACTACTGGTGCTTTGCGTCTGTGTCAAAATAAAAACGTCTTTAAAGGGAGTTGCATCAACTGTGCAGGAATTCTACATAATTAAATCATTAAGATTAAACAAAGCAATTCAAAATGGTCTGATGTGAAATGCTCTGTTTTAGAGAACATTTCCAAGTCAGAATTGCTCCCAGTGATTGTGATAGGAACCAGATGTCTGAAGTGTTTAATGTCTCTTAATGTTATTAAATGGCTGTGACACGGTTTTACAATCGTTTAAGGATAACTATTAAACTATTTTTTAAAACCCATTTGTGGCAGAGAGGCACATGCAGCGTGCTGTAAGACAGAATGCTACCAAAAGACAGTTTTTTATTAACATTACCAACATTACATATACAAAGTCAGAAGGCACTTGTAGGTTTACTGGTTATTTTGGTTGGTAACTAAATTGACTAGATTTGTGGCTATATGACTATCTCTGTGACTGCAATGTAGACATTGTGACCCTGGTTCCCGTCACCACCATTGTGGTGATTTTAGAGTCAAGAAGTTTCTCTACAATGCACAAACTTCACATGTGATTTAGAACGTCCTCACAGTCTACTCTGTTCTGTGTGTGCAGTGAAAAAACAATCCGGTGTTGGTACACACCTCTAGCTCTGTTAATGGGAAAACAGGGGAGGGGCTATAAATGCATGAATTTCACGCAATGCCAAAAAGGAGAGATGGCTGACAAACACTTAAAGAGAAGAAGATCTGAAGAACAAAGATTCAGATAGGAGTTCTGAATTGGAAAATTCAAACAAGAAGCTGATGAAAAAAAGGTAACTTCAGCTTCAATTTAAGAGTTCAATGGAGCCTGCCCTGTTTCTGCTGGACAGGCAGTCAACATTAACTTATTATTGCTGTGTCGCAGAACCAGTAGGTCAGTATTGTTTTGTCCTGTTTGCTAATGTTTGTGACAGCAGCTGGTTAACATCACAGCAGCAATTGTAGGAACAGTTTGCTAACCCACAACCTAGCTAACGTTAGTTACATTATTCTGCCACATCAGAACTGACACTAAGTTTATTAACCTTTCTTAATAGTAAGTACTTGACCTATTCACATTGAGTACTGTATATCAGCCATAGTTGTTATAAGATATTATTTTAAACAGTTTCCACAGCAGCATAATTAACAAATGAGCAAAATCCAAAAACGAATGTCGCTGAATGACAGTTTTGGTACATTAGCACCTTCTGCACATATATGCATCTTGCTACTATGAAACATATCAGATCTGCACTCGGTATCGGCTGATACCCTGAGATCAGATATTGTAATTGATATCAGGAGTGGAAAAAGTTGGATGGTACAGCATTTGTCTGCATTAACTGTATGAGTAGTATTTTTTTCATGTTCACTAAGTTCTAAACATGACCAGGACCCTACTGCAGACTGAAAAAGCACATACTAGAAAATGGCTGTGACCTTTTCTCATCACTGATGCGTCACTTGCACACTGCATATTAGCACAGTCTAAACGAGACTCAACCCATTCATTCATTGAACTCCACTGTTACCATCAGCATAATCCTGAATCTTACGCTTAAAATGATATCCAAACAAACAACGAAGCAATCACCCATAAACAGTGCATTGATGACAGCATCACAAGTTGTTTGGCCTATTTTAGGCCCTCCACCATAACCGTGCCAAGGCCATGTGGTCCATTTCAATCAGCTCACTGTTACTATTGCCCCTTCTATCCTTCTCTCCTCGTTCACACCAGGGGAGTTCCATTAAATAAATTGTGTTGTTATAATCTCCTCTGATGTTGGCTCCTAATAATGCCCGTGGTTATGTTAACCCATTTTGATTATCCCATTTCCAGGCTCCATAACCCTTGACAAGCATGGCTAACCTGTTAGTCTGTTTAAAGCAATAGAGAATAACACCACATGAGTGTGAATGGAAGAACTAATCTTCCTTGATGTCTGCTGTAATTTTGACTGATTGATTCCTAATAGCGCTGGGCTCAATCAAAGGCTTTTTTCCTCACCATCTGTCATATTTGTTGTATAATAGCCACATTACTGTCAATATATTATTTGTCAGGTTTACAGCTCATTCAATACACATATAAACCTACTTTCCATTCAGTTCAAAAGGGTTGGAGGAAACGGGTGATCGAACTTCAATGCTTCAGTGCTCCTCCATGTTTTGTCTGTTGAAGGACACCATGCATGTCCGGTCTTTTACTTGAGCACACTGATGCTGTGGAACATAAGACCATGGCTCTAATAACCAGTTTAAATGATTTTAAACTGAGAGAGATAAATGTATCCCAACAAATCAATAATTTTACCCAAAGATAAAGACATGGATAAATCCATATTACAGGCTTATGTATACTGAGTAGGGTAAAACCTTCAGAACTGAATACAATGCTTAGGCCTGCATTTTTATTAAGTTGATTGATACAGGAAACACTCATAGAACTAAATGGATCTATGGTTATGTTTTAATAAACTAATTTAAACAGTATAAATCCTGTAGAACTGAATGGAAGATGTGTCTAAGCTTATACCTTTAAATGAGCAGATTTATACTGCAGAACTTCACAAAACTAAATAGACCGTGTTTAGGCTGGTGATTTAATGAGCTCATTTAAACAGTGACCACAACTTAGAACTGGATGGTAGATGTGTTTAAGCTGATGCTTCGCAATTAGATTATTTATATAGAATATTCACAGAATAGAATTTAAAATGTGTTTAGGACCATATAATAAGCTCACGATTTCAACTGAATGGAAGACATGGTTAGGTCTCTATTTTTAAATGAGCTTATTTTTACAATATGTCCCCATAGAACTGAATGGTACACGTTTAGACATGTTTTACAGTAATAAGCTCATTTAAACAGTGAAAACTAAATGGTAGAAGTATTTAGGTCTATGCTCTTTTATTAAGCTGATTTTAAACCCCATAGAGGAAAACTCCATAGTACATGTGGTTAGGCATGTGTGTGTTTTTAATTAGATTATTTTTTATAGCAACCAGAAGTTTAGAGCAATATATTTAAAATAGCAAATTTTATATATATATATATATTCTGTTCTATGTGGGGGTTGCTATATGAAATCATCTAATTAAAAATAGATACAAAATGTATATATATTGAAAAGAAATATATGTGACTGAATGAAACACGTTCAGGTCTATATTTTATCAAGCTACTTTAAATAAAGCCAGTTAGAACTGTGTTTAGGCCAATATTATTAATAAGCTAAAAACCCTTTAGAACTGAATGAAAGATGTGTCTAAGGTTGTAATTTTAAATGAGCTGCTTTATACTGCAAAAATGCCATATAACTGAATGGAAAATGTGTCTACGCTTGTACTTCTAAGGCACTGTATACAACAAAACCCCAATCGAATTTGTGAAAGACACGTTAAAGTCTGTCCATTTGAGGATAATTGTTTTTCTTCAGGCAGCGATCTAACATTAATACCTCTTATAAAAGAATGTAACGTGTTTAGATCTATGTTTTTAAATGTCCTGACTTCCACAGCAAACACCTATAGAACAGAATGGTACGTGTTTAGGCCTCTGTTTTAATAAGCTAACTGAAACCACGAGCTGAACAGTTAGAACTGAATGGAAGACGTGTTCAGGCCTATGTTGTTACATGACCTGACTTCTACAGTGAACCCCCTTAGAACTAAATGGAAGACGTATTGGCAACAGAGTGGCTGCTGCTGGGCTCAGTATAGGGGCCCAAGAAGAAGACATAGGAGAAAGACCTGAAGTCACTGTAGGGGTGGATGATCCAGAAGCCGGCCGATTTGACCCTCTCCTGCTCCCTCTCCACAGCCTTCTCGCTGCCGAACATGCGCAGGGAGAACTTGTTGACCCCGGGCTGAAGCATGGCGCCCAGTTGCCTGTGCATGAAGCCAGCCTGGTACAGTCTCTCCTCATCCATCTGCTCGCCACTCTCCAACTTCACCAGGCTGGGTGTCCTCTCCCTCTCCCTCTCCTCCACCACCACCTCCTCCTCGTCCCTCTCTCTCTTCCTCTCTCTCTGCCTCCTCTCTACCTCCTGTTCCTCCTCCTCCTCCTCCTCCTCCTCCTCAGGACTGGCCTCCTCCTCGGTTATCAGGCGCCTCTGCTCGGCCGCGTCTCCCTCTGGCATGCTGCTGCTGCCCCTGAATCTCCGGCAGTCTCCGTTGGCCCTGCTGAACGCTCTGCTGCCCACGTCCGTTTCCGCCTCGCCTCCTCCTCCACCACCACCA
This sequence comes from Semaprochilodus insignis, assembly GCA_034552555.1. Lineage (NCBI taxonomy): Eukaryota > Metazoa > Chordata > Actinopteri > Characiformes > Prochilodontidae > Semaprochilodus > Semaprochilodus insignis. Next base: position 47,881,691 of record CM067474.1, on the reverse strand, counting down.
CCACCACCTCCTCCTCGTTCACCCCCTGCTCTTTCTCTCTCTCCGCTGCTCCCGGTCGGGGAGGCGGAGGGCAGCAGCTGCTTCATCCTCACGCTCTTCCTGCGCGCGTCCTGCTCGCTCTCCTCCACCGCCGCGTCTCCGTGGCTGTAGAGACGCTTGCGCATGGATGAGTGCAGCCGCTCCATGTCGAATGGAAGGGAAGCAACGGGAGCTGAATGGAAAAGAGCAGAGAAGGCTAGGAACAACTTCTTTTCAGCTTCTTCTAAAGCCTCAGATCACATAGGCATCCCCTAGAGAAGCTGGAGAGCAGCGCATGCCGTCCATCCCGCCAGTGGAAGAGAGAGAAAGAGAGATAGAGACTGTGAGAGAAGGAGAGAGCAAACAGAAGAACGGAATGAGGAGCCACAAGAGCAAAACCGCGTCGAGGTGCTGCTGAAGAACGGATGGACGGACGGTTAGGTAAACGATGAGACGACGCGACGCACGAAGAGCAGAAATCTCAGAGCAGCCCTGAAACGCGAGCCCAAATCAAAGCTCCACAAATAAAGGGCGATCAGGGCGAAGCAAGTCAGCCAGCCAGCCAGCCAGCCAGCCACACGCAGCACTTAATCCAGCAGCGTCCCGCAGCTTTTGTGGCGGAGTGAATGAGTGAATGGAGAGGAGGGAGACGGAGCGAGCGCGCGCGCGG
>CM067474.1:47831829-47880645 GCA_034552555.1 Semaprochilodus insignis | reverse complement strand
AGGGGAGGGGAGGGATGGGAAGGAGTGGGGTGGGGGGGGAAGGGGGGTGTTGCAAAAACGACACAGCCTCGTGTCTGGGCAGTTGATGCTGCTGATGTGCGCTGGGCATTGGATCATTTACATAGGAAGATAATCCAGCATGGCAATGACATGAGTCAGAGCAAAGACAGACGCTCATCAGGTGATCCCTGTGCGTTTTTGGGGAGAGGACGAAAGAAAAAGCGCGCAGATTTAGAGCACGTTAATCTGTGACTGACACGAGCAACTGTGTCCTTGAATACGATGCATGTTAATTATGCAGTAAGGGGGTCATGATGTGGCCAGCACACGAGAGAACGATACAGTGTGGTGATGGACATGTCCTGCTAGTGTCTGTGTGGGTATGTAACCTATGGATGCTGCTGTAGGACAAAGAGGATAATCGGTTAGATAATAACAATAATAATGATAATCTGTATTTATGCAGCATCTTTCATTCTGAGTCAGAAATCTTAATGTGCTTCTCATACAATAATAAAAACACAATTATAAACAATAAGAATGACAGAGAGGTATAAAATATTGACATATTGAAATATTAAAATGATGCAAACTCCATAATAGCCATAAACATACAAATTCAGGGACAATGAATAAGCCAGACTGGTCATGTCTTTAAACTGAAGGATATTTAGCAGGACAGTGTGTAGCATCTGGATGGTGAATCCACTGACTGTGGTGTCAGGAAAAGAAGGGAATGACAAACCGACAAAAAGGCCAGCTCAGAAAAGAGTCCACATCCTCAAGGCCAGGATTTGACCACAAAACAGCGTTATTTGAACTCTCTGCAGCTTGCTATGTAGGTATACATCTGGAATAGCCTATAAAGTGCATGACAACAGGTGCGGTACAGGTAGAAGCATCACATAATACGTCCCATCCCCATCTCTGTTCATCTGCAACAGCAGTGTCTAAGCAGCCCAAACAGGCAAAGATAAAGTTACAGGTTTGATTTTTTCCCTGGGGTAATTAGTGATCTCATACCTTTAATGTTGACAGGAGAGGTAGATATAAGTAAATGTAATACTATACTCCTGTATTGCATGGCCATTAGTATGATGTATAATGTGTATTATATAATGCAGTTGTGTTGTGACCTCACATACTGGGAAACAATTTAACAAGTCAGATGTTGAGGTCATGGTATCAAGTGCTTTAACAAGGCTGCTGGGAGCAGGATGATAGACACCAAAAGAAGAACGCCAGCATAATCTGCACTGGAACAGATAAAGCCTCTGGCCTTTAGAGCACAGCGTGCATATGAGTCAGAAGTACCGCCTGTCCAGTAATTCTCCATTCCTGTACAGAGTGAGGGAGAAATGGCTGTAGGTGTCTTCTTGGAGGACGGATCTTCTTTGCTTTGTGTGCGCAAAGGTGGAGCTGTTAGTGGATGCGAGAAACATCTTTTGTACAATTCCATTACATATAGGGGGACTGTTACTTCTTCCATACAGATAAATAACATAGATATGATATTTGATATAAGTTAGTCACTCGGTCATTCATATCATGCTATTCTGAAATCCCATATTTCCTAGATAATTAGATACAGTATGGAGAAATATGACGTATAACGCCCTGCTGACAGTATTTGTCATACAAACACTCATCATGTACTTTCATTAAAAGAAGTCATCACACAAAGGGCTCAGTTGAAAAGATATTTGAATATTAATGATACACTGCGGCCTCTGCAGCTCATTTTGGTGCAATAGCAGAAGAAAACAGTCTTTTGAGCACTTTGACTGTTGGCCAGCAATGCCCTCTTCTGGTATGCTGATATAACTGCTGCTGGAGCTTCACCAACAGTGCTACAGCATCCAGCCATCACATATCTGCCAACACAGAAACATCTGGGCCTACTGGAACTAATTCATGATACTGGAAGTGTATATGTTGATTATTTCAATGATATTTCCACAAAAAGATTTATAACTGGAAGTTTACGTAGCCTGTGCTATGACTGTGTTACTTTCTCTGGTGGACGTCTTTCATCAGCAGGCAGTCATAGACTTACAATCAAGAACAAGCAGAAAATAATCACACAGACACAGTCAGATCCCTTTGGAAATTTTAATTGTTAAAAATTATGGATGTGTGTTTTGATCATCCACTTTGATTTTTTTTTCTCTGCAGAGTTGGACCTCTGTACTGGCAGGGAGCTCATGCAGATGAAGTGGTGCAGCGTGTGGCTGGAGTCGTTCAGCCATGTTTTTGAACAGTGTACTATGCTATTCATGGCAAACCTATTATATTAAAGCTTCAATATGCAACCAAAAGCCAATAGTAAAAAATGATTATTCTACTATATATACTGTATATATGAACAAATATTGCATAGAATAAAAGCCATGCTGTATAGTATGCATACGTAGAAAGCTGAGTCATCGATAGATAAGGTTTAGAGTTAGAAAATGACATTACTGATTCGCAATTACATCTGAACACTTAAGTGCGTCAGAATGAATAACATTCAGAAAGCTATATCTCCAGTTACATCATACGTACAGAAATAAAGAAGTAAACAAATAAATGTACAACATATGTACAAATGAAATATAGTAGGACATTGAAAAGCCCTTATCTTTTATTGAAGCCTAGAACATAAATAAATACAATTAACTGAGAAAAAAAACAAAAGCCTAAACAAAACAAAAACATAAGCCACCTTACTACATGGTATGCAGTGAAAAGCTAGACTGTACAAAAACTTTCACACCAGCCATACCGTAGCATGGTGGTAGATTTGCGTACACTGCAAAGTTGAAGGTTTGCTTGAAATATAAATATTATCTACATGGAGTCACTCTAAAATACACAAACCAAATCCCATTATCAGTATCAAACAGCAGGTTAATATCTTGCATGCACTACAGGTCTCTATTTGTTAACATGGAAAAAAAAGTCAGTATGAATAAAAGCTGAATAGAAAGCAACACAAACATGCAATAAAAGGTTTGTAATATTATATGCCATTATTAGTCACGTTTCATTCTTGGCAGACATCCTCTTCACATTCATAAGGCATGCCTTGAGTGGTCGTATGTGTTTGTCTCACCGATACTTCTTTCTTAGTCCAGATATGCTTCCCTAAATAATGAACTCCTTCATGTTACGTTCATATGGTCATGATATGAATATCTTCATCTGGGAAAGCAAATAGAAATGGAAATTGGGTTACATAAACTAATACAAACACAAAGGGAGGACTACTCAATAACTACTAGCTAAATTTCAGTACTATACATTATGTTTATTAATAAGACTGAGATGGGTACGGTTTTACTTACTTAACTAGTGGGCAGCTCAGTTTGTATTCCTTTGACGCAGGTTTTTGTCTTTGTGGTTGTTAGTTGAATTAGTTTTCCTGGAAGGCAACATCATAATTACATTCAACAGGTCAAACAAAACCCCAAAGCTATTTTTAGGAGGCAATGACTGATTGTTAGGCTGTAATTGGCCTTTACTGGAAGTGTCTTGAGAAGAACTCTGAAGGGTATCAACTTTAAACGGAAAACATCTAGTCGTTCATGTCATGAATGAATGAATTCTAGAATGATGTAGACTACACAATATTTTACCCAATTCATCTTATTCTATGCAGTATTCCATGAGAACTGTGGTACACGCTATCGCATTTAGACATTTTGACTTCATAAGGCATTTTACAGCAAAAACGAAACACAAAGAAAATGTATGGTACGTGTCTGTGTGATAAGTCTGTTTGATTTGCTTTTCTTTGTTTCTTTTAAAGGTGCCAGTGAATGGTAAACTGTATTTACTCTGAATACGTATATATACCTGAATACATCCCAAACTCTGTTGTTCTTCCTTCAAATACAAAGCCCACATTTACAAAAAAGGAAAATCTAAACTTTTATGTAATAGTCTTGACTCAACAATATATATGCTGCCAAAATTCACATATACCAGCTTAAATTCTAGTCTAGTGAAGCAACAATCAAGCAACAGCAATAGCAGGTTATGTGTAAAAATCTACCATTCCAGACTTCAAAGGGAATGTCAGCTCTTTTTTGACCTTTCCAAGAAACAAAACTGTCAACGGCAATGGATGATGTTCATCTTTACGTAAAGGCTGAAGTTGGCTTCCTATTCACCAGGTTCTTGATAGATTGTTCCATTTTACCTTAACAGCTACAGCTTGTACATGCATCAGAATGTAACTACTACTTGTATTAGCATCACAACCCCAACTATAAGTAGCAGCCATGTGGTGAGTTTTTATCTAGTGTTGAAGTTTAAAGAGCTAACACTATGAAAGCAAAAAGCTAGTATAGGTAACGTTAGCTACTAAAAACCTTCTGGGATGCGCCCAGTTGGGCACTGAAGCCTATCCCAGCACTCACTGGGCGGAAGGCAGGAGACACCCTGGACAGGATGCCAATCCACTGAAAGGCAAACACACAGATTTACACGCACTCACACCTAGGGGCAATTTCATTCATTCAGAAACCATTCTTGGCCAAGCCAAGAACTGCACCCAGGCCCTACTGTGAGATGACAGCGCTATCCACTGCACCACCATGCTGCCCCAGCTCTTTTCATTCTAAGACCAAACCACAGGGCTGTAAACGGGCTTGTAAAAGTCACATGCCACATGTAGAGATTAGAGAACAATTTAAAATACTGAATAAATGCATTCTATGGCACCTTTAAAGTCCTTACAAGTGTATGTTTTGTAATTCTATAAACTGCTCCTATAAATCTCTGCAGCACAACATGCCTGTCTCACTGAATTAGTTGCTGCTACACATTGTTTTTAAACCATAACTCCAAATGACACATTGATTAGATACAGCTGCGACGGAAGACTGCGATTAGTGGGATCAGGTGTGTTAGATTTGTGTTGCATTGCTGGGGTACAACTCCAGCAGAAAAGGTGCTGACTGTCTTAACATACCCACGACCATAACAGTAATCAGAAAGGGGACAGATTTGGCTGATACTCACATTGGGCCAGCTGGTTCATCATCTTGAGCAGATTAGGAAGTAAAACATTGAGCATGTTAGTTTGGCACCTTTGTCAATCAGAACTCATGTCAAAAAGGCTATTACTGTATGTTTTGAAGGCACACAACATGTCAGCTACATTCTGGTGCAGTGCATTCTATCATGCATAAAGACAAACTCTATATGTACAGCATGGTTCCACTGTGGGCTAAAAGTTAGTAAAACCAAAATGTCATGTTGCTATTAAAAAGACATACATACAAACAAATAAACAACCAAGCAAACAAACACTGCTTTTTGCAGTAATTAAAATGATTGTTTGAAGAGTGACAGTAATGACAGGGTTGCAGTATCAGTTGCATCACTGATCACTGAGCCATTTTCATTGGCTCCCTTTTTCCAAAAGCACCTTTATGATGCTTAAATCAGCTGATTATGATAACTAAGCAGTAACAAATTTCATGCTCAAAAGAACATAAACAAAACATAAAATACATAAAAACATAAAACATCTATAGAATGGAAAAACAAAAATAAAGAGAAATTCTTCAGTAGATCAGTTTAAACTTATCACAGAGTAAGGCATTCTATTTTAATGAAAGAAAAAAAGATGAATCCAACACAAAGTATTGGACTCAGGTTGAGAAGGAGAGGATATAATGCAGATCATGACATGGGTGAATGTAGTGGAAAATGTTCAGATGGACAGCAAATTCAGATTTAAGGATCATGCAGGTTCTCTCACTTACCACCCAGTGTTTAAGGTAATGCAAATCAGGGAGAGAGAGGCGTGTTATAGTATCAAATACTGTAAAGAGAACTTAATTCAACATCTGATGCGACCACCTTAAGTCACAATTCATCATTTTAGGATAAAGGAGACTCTGAGCCACCAGATGGCACTGTTCAACAGTGCATTTCATTGAGCAAACGTATTACTGTTAGCATACCTGTAATAGTGGTGATATGTTCTCCAAAACATACAGGCAAATTACGCTTGATTCAAATAATCTAGACACCCATATCATTATTGTTCTAAACTAAAGATGTCTTTAAAAGTCAAGCTAGGAATAAATCTGGTCTTGTTTTCTCAGAATATGAGTGCTGATCTGGAAGCAGAGCCCACTTTTTACTTATTGTGACAATACCTTCCTCCTGCCCAGACATACTTTATGAATGCGGGCCCAGATCTTTTATTCCAGCATAGTGCAGGTTAAAACAAAGTACCTTGGGACCAGACCTCAGCAGACATCAATAATTTAATGACCACAGGCTACCCATACACTATGGAGTCACATTTCTCCTGAATATCGGATTAGGGCAGATGACCAACCTCACACAGGCTTTTCTACTGGACTGTGTGTGTGCGTGCATGTGTGTGTGTTTGGGCTGGACTTCCTCAGACTGAATTATTAAGTGTGAGAGAACGTCAGTATCGAATAACAGTCAAACTGTTCCAAAGAGCTTGCTCTGAGAGGCTGTAGGGGAAAAATAATTGTGTTATAAAGTGACCATCACATGTCTGTGAAATCTATCCCAAGAAAGACTCTTGATTAATGAAATGTTGATTAATTAAACATGAAGTGTAAAGCATTTTACCTTCACTTTGCCTTCATTTATTTCATTTCCAGTCAAAAAACAGCTATTAAATACAAGTTATTCAATTTTCAATTATTTAGATGAAAAAAATATATTTAAGAGGAAATGAAACAGGGGCCTCAACAAATAAAACAATATCAAATTTTCCATATTTAGCGTGTCCATCATGTGCTTTGATTCTTTTTGGGAGGCTTTCAGTTTTCAGAAGAAACTGGCAGGTCAATTGTTTCATACAAAAACCAGCCCCAGAAGTTAATTGCATTTTTTGATTCCCACAATCCAAGTAATCCCAAACACATTAATTAATGTTGAGGTTTTGACTCTGTGGAGGTCAGTCAATTAAAAAAAAAATCAGCAGCACAAAGATTTAACTTGCAAATGTTCTTCTTCTTTGCCTACTTACTTTTCTCAGTGACGGTTACTTTACAGCTACACATCCTTTCAGATCCATAGCGTTAAGTTGTCTTCTCACTGTGAAAGGATGGACAGACCTGTGGATTTTTCTCAGATCTTAAGTGTATAGCTTGATTTTCTACTTTCTCAAGGATGAAAGCTTTAGGTGCTGTTTTTTTTTAAAGGGCAAAGTCACAATTTCTCTATATTGTTTAATAATTATTGGAATCCTGAAAAATGAATAACTTGTTTTTAACTTGTACTTACTGGATACTAAATCAATGAAGGCTGCTCTATGACTTTTGCACAGAGAAACAGTTATGCCATCCACTAGCACTTTTTAAGGTAGATTTCTGATTAAGTAAAATCATGTTGACTTACCTTTTTTCCCCCTCTAACCTAAACTCCTACACTAATGAGACAAGCACAAAGTTCAGTAAACTGCCTAATGACTGTAGGCCAGCTTTCAAATGTTAACTCACCGTCAGGCACCTCATCAGGCTTCTTGCGTTTCTCATAGACAACAATGATCAGGACCAAAACAAGGATTTCAGCTAGGACCCCCAGCAAGGGCCAGAGGGGAGCCAGGTGGCTCCGAACACGCAGCACTGAAGTCATGGTGGAGTTTCCAACAATGTTGTTGGCGTTGCACTTGTATTCCCCAGGGTCAGCACCGATGTCCAGATTAATGATGGACAGCTCTGTGTAGCTGTCCTTGTTGTTGATGAAGAAGCGGCCAGAGGAGTTGTCAATTTCCTGTATGTCAGTTCAAGAAGGAAAGAAGATTGAGGGATATGAGGGTAACAGCAGTGCAAGTGTACAGCATCAAGTTTAATCGGCACAATTGAATATAAGTGAGAATCATGGTCATTGATTCAGGATGAAGCGTTATATAATAAAACTACATGTACTCCATGATGTTCGTATCTTCCTCTTAGTTATTCATTAATTTTCACTTAATCTTCATTTAATTTCACCTTATTAATGCCATTAACAAACAAAATGTACTTCTTGAAATTCAACATAAAGTCCTGAACTAAAATATGGCACAAAAATGACTTTCAATAGGCTTCTACAGGCTGTACAACTGCATGGGGTTCAAAATGATCTTCAATAACTGCAATCACGAAAACTGATCAACAACAGTGTGCTGTCAGGCTATTCTCTTAACTACGAATGAATATTTTAACACATTCAATAACAATACTGCCATCAACCGATCAGTTTAATAGCTAGTATTCTGGTCTAGCATCCTGCACCTGAAAGAGAAGAAGCTAGAGAGTATGCACTCAACTGTAGTAAGAAAAAAATCAGCAATGTCATAGAAATACATGACTATACATGACATTGTATGTTGTAACATTAACATTATATTACACTGGAACTAACAAACCTGAATCTTTATACCTCCACCGCCGAACATTACTGTTGGCACAATGCATTACAGTAAGTAGCTTTTTTCTGGTATCTGTCAAACCCAGATTCGTCCCTCAGTCTTCCAGATCGTGAAGCATGATTTATCACTCTATATAATATGTTTTCACTCCAGTGCAATTGTGCTTTACATATCTCTACCCAATGCTTGTGTGTAGTGGTGTTAAGCTTTTGTGAAGTTGCTGGTACCTGGAAACCCATTTCAAGCTCCTGAACTTTTTCCCATTTCCCCCACTTCCATCAAAAATTGGCAACATTTGTCCAGGCGCAACATTGATGTTTCAGCCTACTCCTGTCCACAGTCCCACACGAGGGTAAATGACATCCAATATTTTACATGGTCTATTCACAAAAAAATGATTTTTCTCCTGAAATAATTAAATAATAAACTAAAACATTACTGCTGTATGTCAGACTTGCCTTGATGTAACATGACTGGTTACTTCCTCAGGTCTTCAATACAACCCATTCTACTGCCAAAGAAGGGTAACAACAGGTGTGTCTGAAATATCTGAACTCGGTAACTGGTGTCCAAATACTTTAGGCCTGACAGTGTATCTCTCCCCTGCCAAAAGACACCATATTTTTATCTTTTAATTTAAGGGAAAAAAAAACATTAGACGGTTTCTTAATTGGAGTATTTCTCAACTCCAGCCCTGCCTATCTCATCCCCCTCTGCATAGTTTTGTGTTTTCTCTGCTCTGACTTTGAACGGGATAATAATTAGCTAATGATATGACTCGGGTGTGTTCAAAGTCGGAAAGACTGCTTCAAGCAGTTCAGAGGTACAGTTTTCAGCTAACAGATTTGTACATAGAAATCAAAGATTATTGTCATGTTAGCTTTCAATTTCTGTAAAACCACAGGTCAAGTAAGTGAAACATACAAAAGAGACACCGTTGTCTAATTTGTGCCAGGTCCAGATAGGGTGAGGGTAGCCCACGGACTTGCAGTAGAGGACAGCACGTTCTCCCTCATTCTTATTCTCGCTGCGCTTGTGTCCTGTGATGTCTGGAGCAGCTGAAGGAGAAAAGCAAAAGGACATAAAGACATTGTTGGCAGCAAAAAAAAAAAAAAAATAAATAAAAAAGCCCTCTTATTCCAAGAAAACCTTCATGCACTCTTCTTTTTCTGTGGATGACATTTTGTTTTGTTTTTTCCCTGTGAAAAAAACACTACTTTTTATATTGCTATTAGGGTTAATTGTGTTAGAACAGCATGAAGATTATTTTGCATCAATGTAAAGTAATTTGTTTTCCTAACCTAAATTGTTGCTCATGTAATAATAATGAACCTCAAAGGAAAACATATGAATTTAAGGCACTAATATAGATATAAGGGCAATGAAGATAATAAGAAGGCAATCAAATACCAAAGCTCCTTGCTACAGAGACAGGAAATGCTTTTTTTTTCATTGTGAAATAATAGAACAAAGCTTTAAAGGCTTAAGAGACCTATTAATAACCAAAATATGGAAAGAGATTGGTCTTGCAGCTCAAGGCATTCAGCTGAACATGATGACCCATCAAAGGAACATGACAGCAGGTTGTTTGAAAATGCACATACAGACAATATCCCTTTGTTTACTGGACCAAAGAAAACAACTGTCATTTATGACCCGAGTGTAATGAAGTGTGATGTGCTCTTATGTTTTAAGGAGTCCAATGTTATTCCACAGCTAATCTATGAAGAACTGCTCTTTCACTGTAACAATTCTTAATTGATGCTTTACATATTCTTTGCCCTCGTTATCAATATTTCCACAGTACAGAATTGTATGTATAAAAGTATAAACAGCTTGGTATTGTTGGCATTGGAGTCTGCTTTTGGTTTTCAACACATCAGAAAATGGAGTTTTGTGAAGAGGTCAGACCCCACATTCATGTATTTCACTTACAGACAAAATAATTTCCTCAGGATCAGGAAAAAGTTATTTAGCAGAAAAATTACACTGATGCCTCAAACACTAAAAATATATAAAATACTTTTTTTCAGTATTTAATGTGTCTTTATTGCAGCTTGCAGGGATATTTTCCTACACCTTCAGTCTTAGAAGCTGATGGCATTCTCTGTTTTCTTTGACAGCTTCTAGCTTAGTACTGTTGCAAAGTATCTGATGGTGACAACTGTGATGGTCTAACAGTTGTTAGGAGGCCCATTTTCTCTATATCTTCTCTGTATCTTTTGATACTTTTCTATATAATTTTTTTGCTTCTGTTTTTTGTCACGTGACTTAAACCTTTCTTGTTCAAGTGAATTACCTCATATATTTATGATTGTCTGAGAAATGTATAAATTGTGAATAATGGTCATTTTGACTGATATTAAGTAAATGAAAGGTGCTTAGTAAGATAAGATAGATACTTTATTGATCCCAGAGGGAAATTCTAGAATTCCGCATTTAACCCATCCGTAAAGTGAAACACCCACATACACACACACAAGTGAATACACACACTAGGGAGCCGTGAGCACACTTGCCCGGAGCGGTGGGCAGCCCTATCCACGGCACCCAGGGAGCAGTTGGGGGTTAGGTGCCTTGCTCAAGGGCACCTCAGTCGTTACTGTCGGTTCAGGGAATCGAACCGGCAACCCTCCGGTCACAAGGCTGGTTCCCTAACCTCCAGCCCCCGACACACCAAATTATTTTTTTTTGTATTTGTTTTTGCTTAGTATCTGAAAGTTTTGTGTTTACATAAGAAGGCACCAACTGCTTACATAAAAAGCAAGATATATACACACTGTAAAAAGAGAAAACATTTCAGGAATAAGAAGACCCACTGTACCACCATGGCATATTGCATAGGGATATACAATTAAAAATTGAACATGATTTATATAAAGGAGGAACAGAAAGGAGGAGGATTGGGGAATCAGCGAAGGAAGTTTAATCCTCAACCCCTCAGACAGGCTACCATCTGGTACTGCAGATCACAGTGTGACCAGTGGGGAAGAAGTGCCAGGTGAGCAGGTTCTGCTAGAGCTCCGCACACCTTCCTGTGCAGCTTCTCCATTTCTATTTGACTGCTCATGCATTGAGAAGCCACACATAAGAGACATCCTTAAAAAGAGACATGAGGACTGTATTTAAAGACATGTACTGTGTTGCATGAGAATAGCTGAGAATATATATATTCCATTCTTTATATCTGCTGTTTGCCAATGCATCACATTCATGAAAGACTTCAATTTACTCTGCCAATGGCAAAGGATCCTGCAAATGCAGTTGTCTAGCCAAAGTGAGCACACTGTCACGCTGATACTGAGCATCATGGCGTCATGCCCTTTCTCAGATTCCAAGCTTCACATCTCTGACTCAGCAAGTGCTGTAGAGCGCAGCAAAACGCAGCCTAGCACCTCAAACACAGCTACACACACTGACACTAATCATTAAACTTGCAGCATCTGAAGCACAATGATAGACAGAGATGGGGAGGGGGGGAAGAGAGGATATTAAAGGTATTAAAGAGACCTGCACACTCTTTTTCACCCCCATCTTATCTTATTGTTACATGACTCAGTCTATCAGTATAAGTATACCTTGCTAGAGGAATGTACTATGTGATACCACAGTATACCAGCCTACGGTTGCTCTGGAACACTGTGATACTGAATAGCTAAAAAGGATTATATCCATGATAACAGTCTATTCCATTAAATACTGCTCCCACTGGTCAAGAAGTTGATTCTTATCTTTTTTTCTATTGTGTGTGCTTCATTTACTGTATGCAATGAGAAATGTATGCCATTTAACCATTGGTCATACAGATTGTTTGAATGCACGATGACGTTGTAACAAAACAAAATTTACTTTTTGCATCTGAGTTATATTTATAACACAGGAATGAACCCTTTGACAGGTTTGTAAGACCTTTTATTAGCCCAGAGTATTTTTATTATTAACACTATCATAATACTGTTATACATTTGGACTTCTCAGTACTGCCTAGCCTTGGGCAAAAATCTTATATTACAGGATAATAAACAGATAAACAAATGAGTCAGAAACTAACAAAATTAACCTGAAAGTGGAAAGCTAGTATTTTTTTAAATAAAGATTTAGAAGGGCTTAAAGCTTCTGTATGCTGAGGTACAGATCTTAAGGCCTTTTGGGGGAATTCCAAGTTCTTCCAAGCTCTCTGTGGACTTGGTGAACTCTGCAGATGAGAGATATCTAGGCTGGAAGGAGCTAGACTAGACAGAAAAGGCCGGTGCTGTTTAAAAAAAAAAATCAAACCTTCCAATATTGAGTGTTGTATTTTTTTCATGTTAGTTTTATAGTCAGGTTATAGAGTTAGGAGAACTTAGTTAGGCCCGACACTACAAACCCCCTTGAAACTAGACCTATTATACCAGTATGAGAAGGAGATGGCTACAGTCGTTGAGGAGGATGCAAAATAAAAACCATGCAGCCATTGTTTCACTAGCCAGGCCGTCATCCAAACATTTTGCACATTTTTGGTGCATTTATGCATTTATGACATTTCGGCAGGAAAAAAAGCACAAATATTTTTTATTTTGTATACACTACAGTTATGCAAATAAACTTTTGGTCTTGAAGGCACCCTGCCCTACACATTTTAGTGGATTACCATGGCTAGTGGCTGCATTTAAACGAGGAAGTTGGAAAAAAATTGCTTTTTGCCTTAAGCAGAATTATCTTTACAGACATTAAGTTGTCAGAATATAACTGCTGCACCATTTAAGACGGAATTGGAGATTCTGGTAAGAAGCCAACTGAATAACATGACTGATGACTTGAAACGTCATTATTTGAAAGCCCGTTTCCATCACCTTTTTCACATTTCAGCATTAGCAACTTTTCCTAGCATAAGAACTCTTTTTGCAGTATTTGGGAAACTATCGTTTCTCGTTCTCTGTTTGTTAGTGATGAGTAGAAATCCAATCTAAAACTATATAGCTTTTGCAAAATGTACTGCAATTTGATTAATCACAATTAACAACAACAACAACAACAAAAGTGATTAACATAAATTATTTGATTATTTCTGGACAGCTCTAATCTTTGCATGCCAAAAAGCATAAATGAGTGATTTTTAAATCTTTAAGTTGTTTTTAAAGGTGAGTAAATAAAAAGACAATCTTACATTTCACCTCAATGGTGGCATTAGCTGGAGGCGCCATGTCAAATGTATAGACACACATATACTCCCCCGCATCCTCTGCCCTTGGCTTAGTGATCCTGTGGGGAGAAAAAAAGAAAACAAAAACATGGTACCACTCGTCCTTCACTGTCATTCAAGTTGAGACATGGAGAGGGGTGTATGATGTTGCTTAGCAACCCTTGTACTTTGTACAGCCTACAAATTTCAGCTATATAACATTATTAATAACCAGACATGTACATACGGACTTTAAAACAATTAATACCAAGAACCACCAACTGAGCCTTGGTTCCTGATATGCTTCCTGCAACTACTACTACACTCAAGCTCTCATTTTAACTAGATGAATTAGATGACTTCCATTTTCACGTTATAGATCATTTCACCAGTGGACTATGCCACACGGACTTTTCTGAGAAAGACCTGCTTGAAATGTGAAAACTAATCAGCTGGATCTGGTCATTAGAGATGGAAGGCTAACAAGACTGCTGTATTATCAAAGGAAAAAGGTCACCTTTGACATTCATGCCATTTGAGAGTTATTTGTGATTATATACTGCTTATCTAACTGCAGCACTACTGCACTTGTTATTTTCTGGAAACCCCTAACGAGGCTCAGTGTGATGCTGGAAGCACACTGCCTTCTGTTATTTCTGTCAGCAGCCTGAAGCCTTTTCATCCTCAACTCCCCTTAATGCTTTATTTAGTCCTCCAGACTGTTTCCTAAATAGAAATACAGACCTGCTATCAGTGCCGTGTGCTTTGATTATTTTGTCATTTAAGGGTACTAAAGTGAATCTAAATCCTGTTGTGAATAATAACGGCAAAATTCCAGAGAAATAAATAACTACAGCCTTCTGTAATGACACAGAGACACTGTGAGGTGAATCACTGCTCTGTGGGTTTAATTGCTGGCTTGGCCCACACTAATGTGCTTAAAGTCCCAGCGTCATGATCTCTGAGGCAGAGATCACTAGGACAGGTTAAATGGAAGCAGAACGTGTACCCGAACATATCTGGTCAGTCTGATTCTATTAAGAGTCTGGCTGAAGGATTAGCAAGAACTAAAAGAGGCCATGGACTGAACTTGCACAGAAGAATAAAAGATTCTCCTTCTTGTTATGAGAAATATAAATCAAGACCTTGGAGAAATTATAGTCTTTATAAACCTTGTATTAAGTCTTCTAAAAACTTAGAACCTGAACAGCCTAAAACAGAGCCTACTATAAGATGAACTGGTCATGTCTTTATGTTGTAAGGTCCCAGAATTGAGTTTATACTGACCAGAATTGGTGCAAAAACTTCACATAGGAATTCACACTGTCAATGGAGCATTAAGTGTTGAATAAATGTAATATAGACAAAAAGAGCTGTTGGAATTTAACAAACGCAATCACATGTAGCCCCTACTTGTATTCGGTAAGCTTCATCTCATTCCGCGTGTTTGGGATTTCCTCTCCGTTCTTTATCCAGTAGGTATCACGGTGGATGTACTGGGCGGTAGTCAGGTTACACTGCAGCGTTACCAGTGGAAGATAGGTGTCCATGGGTAGGGTGATGTGATCTGACGCATTGATTGATGGCTCTGAAAACACAGACACTTTATCAATACATGGCAAAAGACTAGGCTACATGCTGACATGCATGTGTGTGCATTGAGAAATTGTGAAAAAAAAGCTGTCAAGTTAGTGAAGTAAAATTCTGCTGTATAAATGTACTTACCGCAAACACAAGTGTGTATCCTACAACCATGTATTGGTACTAGCGCTGATGGTAAAAATTAGGGCAAAGTATTGAATAATATTTTAGATATTGAAAAAATATTGAGGAAATGTGGATTGTAGTGGATTGTATTGTATCATATTATTTTGTTGTATTGTGACTAGAATATTAGCAATTGGCTAGATAAGATGTAAAGATGTACTGCAAGGAAACTATTAAAAAAAACAAAACACTGCTGTACTGCATCAGATTAATTAAGACATTTTGTGAATTCTTACTCCCTGCAAAAAATGAACGACAATGGCTATGAAAATGTGTTTATTATTTATCAGCTTAATCTTGCACAGAAAACACAAGAGAAATCCAGAATTTCTGGTAAGGTCAGACCAGTGTAATTACTGATAAATGAAACATTCTAAGAATTTCCAATTTCAATTTTTCCCCCAACCTATCTCTTGCTGGGCTTCACACTTACAAGAAAAATGGATGCCATTTTATTATTGATACCCCCTTTATTATCTACATAAAAATATTTTCCAATATAACTTGTTATACCCAAAACTATAATGTACAGCTTTTCTTAAACTAATTCTTTGATTATAAAACAATTAAATATAATAATTACATAAAAATCACAACCCACAGTTATTGACCTTATATGTAGCACGTTTTAGTCTTCTCTTTTATTTCTGGAGGAGCTAGGAGAAAACATAAAGGAATCTTAGATCATTCCTCGATACAAAATCTCTTAAGAATCTTTGGTCTTCTGGAATCTCCTTTTCAGCACAGCCTATAGCTTTTCATTGAGGTACAGGTCAGTGGAATGGGATGGTCGAAGCAAAACCTTCAGTCTATGATAAGTAAGCCAAATTTTGCCTGGATTTGGAGGCATGCTTTGAATCATTGTCTAGCTGAAAGATCTAACCAACACCTCTTAGTCACCAGGTTCTACTTGTAAAATCACCTGACAGAGTCCATAATGCCATGTATACTAAGTAGATTACCAGGTTCTTCAAATTAAAACACCATCACAGATCCACCACCACACTTCCTCTGGACACCAAATTATAGTGATGTTTAATGAACTACTTATGTTTGGGGGTTATAGGCATAAAGGTGCTGTCCACTGCGAAGACTCTGTGACCCCAGGATGCAAACAAATTCTACAAGTGTTCCAACTGCGATCCCTGGAAAAAGATTTGCCACTTTGACCATCCTTCTCACTGCGCATGAATTAATTTCCCCTAATATATTCGGGTCCTCCTTTTAGGCAGATTTATCACAGCTTCATCTGTTGTTTATGAATTATAAAAACAGTGAACTGTAGATGTACCTTTTACTATTTGTTGTAGCCATTGCTTCTTTCATTAAGGCCAATAAAATATGTCTGGTATTACATCATCTATGTAATCTCTGCTCCTCCCCATGCTGATGTAAATTGAGAGTTTCTAAAAATTCAACATTGTCATGTGACAATAATTTTGTGCAAACATTTTTGTGATTTTTTATGCCTCTGCATAATTTGGTGTCAACTTGCTCTCTTTTTCAGTGCAAAATCAAGCAGCTAAACAACAAAGGCATTTTTATCAAGGAGGTCAATAAATCTAGAGGGCATGTGTGTATATTTATATGACCTTTAAAAGCAGACCACAAACCTCAAAGCCATCTGCGACCTCCACGTCAATGTGTTTATGTTTCACAATGTCAGGGTTATCTCACTGAATCTAGCTGTTGCAAGCCTACCAGCACTGTGGTGGTCTTAAAAAAGCACACCAAAATCAATAAGACTATAAGCAGCCCCAAAGTGTTTTCAGGCTGAGTAAAGATGTATTTGTGCCATTTTTATTTCAGAAAAAGGTCTGTGCACAAGGAAACACGCTATATGAAGCTAGACTAACAGCATGACTAAATGATGATGGGAATTTCTAATGCTTTCCATCTTTAAAAGAAAAGCAAACTTAGTATCCATTGAGCAACAGCTTGTCCTGTACTGTAAACAAATGAAATGCAGCTCAGAGTGCTAAACGCAAAAAATACTGTTTTCTAACCATCTACTTTGCCCTAAAACTATACCAATTATACACCACTGTATGAACAAAACCTTGTATCTCGAAAACTTTAACAGGGAAAACAAGTCCTTAACTTTAAACGCAATTTAATATAAAAATATTTTAAGTAATTGTGTGTTATTCTTATTAGTTAATTAATCACAATGTGAAGAGCAGTCAGCATTTTCAAACTGTATGATGTAATTAAGTATGATGTAAAATGACAAAAATGAAGACAAGGTTTGTCCAGACAGCAATAATATACAACCTCTTTTCTTTCTCTGTCCCCATAAACATTTTCCATTGCCAACAGTCATACAGCCTTGTATTGTACCTTGTTGAAAAATTGAGAAGAGAAAGAAAGAATAGCACTGAACTATCTGAGATGCTACGGCAATATAAAGGTGAGCTATTTGACTACTGTAGACCACAAACAAGGCAGAATTCTGCTACATATTCTCAAAAAGATCAAAATCTAGCACGAAAGGTTACAGCTGCAGTTCTTGGTTTTCAATCTTTCAGTCACAAGTGGGATACAAGAGGTGTGCTTTTCAGTTTGTCTAGGGATATTATCCACATATTTACTCCACAGAAAAGAGGGCACAAGGGCAGGACAGGTGTCTTGGTCAACACTAGTTGAGCAGTGCACAACACTACGCTAGGATTTTCCAGCTGGGGTCATATGGCTTGTGTTACCACTTTACGCTGGAAGCACTAGACTTAATGGACTCACTCTGCAACACGGTAACTGTTGCCTGGGCTCGTATCCAGGTGGTTGATGGCTTCTGATGAAGATCATTGCGCTGTGGGTCGTTACTGGCTCGGCACTCATAAATCCCAGCATCCTCTGTGATAACATTCATGACGGCAAGAACGCTAACGCCGTTGGTTCCGTATGCTGTGTTGATAGAGACACGGTGGTCACGTGCACCATCCCACAGCTGGAGGAAGCCATCGGCCTTGTTTACTTCACCGTACCACCACTGGACCTCAGGGGTAGGGTTTCCAACAACGTCACAGTACAGCGCAAACGTGTCACCGGTCAGTTTAGTCTCAGACAGAGGAGACTTTACAAAGCCAGCTGAAAAAGGGCAGGGTGGGATGTGAGAGACGGTGCAAGAAAGAAAAGGATACAAAACATGACAAAAACAAAAGTGGAGGGGGAAAGGCAGCGGTTACAGAACAGAAATAAATACAAAGATTAAAAACACAAACTGAAAGAAGATAAATCAGAAAAATGGACAGACAGTTTTAGAAAAGAAAACTAGATGATAAATGAAAATCAAGTCGAAAATGACCTTGATCAATGTATCTGTATCCACAATGCTTTGATGTTGCACATTTCAAATGAGATTTCTCACTATTCTTGTGTGGGTGTGCTCTGAAAGACAAACTCCGTTTCCATAGAAGCATGCTACAGCAACCAAGCAGGTACATACCCATGTCATTGGGGGAGGGATGAGAGGCACACCATCTCCACACACACACATACACACACACACACACATCTGCCACCCCCACGTTAACTATAATGCATATGCCATATCGAGACTAACTACTGTTACTGCAGCAAGATTAAACCATGGCACTAAAAATAAGGAACTTCTTAATTCCTATTTTCCGTTTCAGGTATAAAATAGTTGAAACTACAGAAACTTATTAATAGCGAGAAACCAGGAAGCTGTCTTTGCATGCACCCAGGGACTGTTGTTGACGCTCAATATCCCCAGAGGACATGAATACTGTGGCTTTGAAGAAAATAAAGGCCATAGCTCAACTAACGTATGCATGACAACCTCCCCCCAAAGAGAAGTTGCAATCCCATTAAAGCAGAATGCACTGTAAATGATGTCTGGGCAATACGGACAAAAAAAATCCCAGTATCTTAAGGTTGATTTGGCAATACACAATATATATCTTGGTATTTTCTATGAAGTGGGCAAAATGTTTAGTTGTAATTCCAAGCCACATGTGAGATGTCACAAACATCAAATAAAACAGACTGTGACCAAAATAAAATGCAAAGACAAGGTTTCCTTTAACACATGAATAACAAATCATATAAAATTAGTAGTTGCAACTGGGCAACTGGTATTCGGGGTCAACACGTTTTAGCACCTTTTTAAAGCCCTCTTGTTCCTTTGTTGCAACAGAAGGAATGGAAATTGAAAGAAATCAAAGGGGAGCAAAAAGGCGACAACTTTAGAAATGATAACTAGGTTTAGGAAAGTTCAAATGCATCCTCACTAGTCAGAATTTCTACACAAGCCTCCATACTGGCAACATGCTGTAATGTAGATATAGGCATTCAGACTTGTTCTCTGATGGTTTCATGGCACTCGAACACTGCACTATGGACTGGTATAGCACTTATAGTGGTCATTATGGTACGTACCTATTTTCTATGTGTGTACTAGCTATTTCTGACTGATAATTAGACTAAAGAGTGTCCAAACCCTTCTTGCTTTAGTTGCATTTCCTACAGTGCAGACAGGAACACTGTATTGGATGCCCTGGTGCCCTGCACTAGTGTTTGACTAGCTGTTTCACTTCAGTCTCCGAATTTAGCTGAGCCCAACTCTATGCCATTAAATCATGACATATATTTTAATTCAAACTATCAAATTTAGTATATTTTTTTATTTAGTAAATTCATCAAATTCAGTATAATTATATAAATGATGCTTAGCATAAGCATATGATGCTTAAGGTCTATTCACACCGAGTATGATTTTTAGGGTAAAAAAAAACAAACCAAAAAAAAAAAAAAACAGAAGTCAGAACGTTTTTTCTTTAAACACTTTTTTCTTATAAGCACTGCAACTAAATTGAGCAAAACTGGGAACATACCATTCTACAGAAAAGATTTCAACACAGGGATCCCTGGTTTTTACAGGAGCTGAAGCTAAGCAAGTGATTCTGCAGGCATCTCTGCATGTCGGGGGGGGGGGGGATTTAAGGCTCTGCTAGTTGCTTTTCTTATTGCTAGTCACCTCTCTCATTCTCAATCACTTCAAATCTTCAAAGACTTCCTTCCCAACCTCAAGCCCCCCATATAAAGATGGTGTATTATGCTGAAAGTCGACGTTTTCCTGTATGAACAGAAAATGTGTTAGGCCACTGCCTCAGTTATACCACGCTACTTGGCACTTTGCTTTACATAAGGTACACCACCACTCCAACCACCCCCTTATTACCTTCATGTGTTAACATTGTGTTAAAATATAACAGTGATGATGGTGAATAAGAAGAAGACAGTGCTGTTTATTAGGAGGAATAACGTAGCGGCTAGCATGCCGGATAACGTTTTGGAAACAGAAACTAAGGAACAGCAGCCTTCTGCTAAACAGCAGGATATGCAGTCACAATATTCCTAATCTCCAGTTTATTGCACTTTAGCTTTGTTTTGACTTTTTTCTATCAATAAAGCAGGTTTGCACGCAGAGGGAGAGGGGTATCAAGGCAAATACTGGAACGGCTTTTTGCAAGATACAGGTTATGTTTTGTCACACAACATCAAGCGGTATCAATACAAACAATACTGCCTCATCCTTTACCTCAACCGAAAATCTCAATATACTGTAAAAGGTCTGTATACCACCCAGCCCTACTGCAATCCACAGCAATTAACTTTCAAATCCAGTGTTCTTCTGTACTGCACATCTGTGCTGTCTTGCAACTTACCAGAACACCCAGGTTTATGAGCCTGTAATTACTACATCACACAGAGATGTTTCTGAATCAGTATTTTGAAGGCACATCTAAAAGAAGCACACACATTCAATGAAAATGTCTTTGATGACACTATGTCACTCCTTTTAACACTAAGCCAATCAAATAACAACACAATATCACAGATTTTACCTTCTGTGATCTGACATTTTTCAGCTGTTGAGTAGAAAGAAACTGCTACAGCAGAGAGTCACAAATGTTCTTTCTACCACATTTACGTGCAGTATTCTAGGAGTAACAGAAATCCAAAATCAGATGCTGCATATTTGTCACAAGCTGACCTGTACAACTCACAGCAAAATGACCTGAATGTTAAAGTTGCTAAGGATATTCAACACTAAGCAGAGGCAGCTGCTTTTGCAAAGCCGACATAGTCTGTTCAGTAATGTGTAATATTGTACCTGCCTTCTCAAACAATGAAGGGAAATACAGAACCAAGGAAAGAATTGTAATATTTAACATTGGACGCGATATATACACCAATCAATACAGTGTAATACTGCTACGTCTGAAGTCTTAAGTAGTTTCAATTTACAGAGGATCAGGTGTAAATGTTTTATTATTTAAATACTGATATTTAAATAATAATAAGTTACTATGCATTACCCCATTGCTAAACAAACAGATTATGCAAGTAAAACTTGGGGCGTAAAACAGTGAGTCTTTTTCTGGAGGAATAACTTTGTTGCAGTATCTCTCAAAGCGTCATATAGCAATATTGGTAGCATTTCACAAGTCCTTAATATCATGACAGAATTGTATCATTGCTTAAGTAGTGATAATAGCATATCATGAGGCCTGTAGCAATCCCCACTGCTATGTAAAGTGTATCAGAGGACATCAGAAACCCATTACTATGACCTCTACACCTACATTATTATGAACTTAATTAACAAAACCATCTCTGGGAAATTACTTCAAACCATATTTGATAAGTCTATTAAAAACCTGTTTGAATATGATGAACCTAACGTTCTAATTCAGTTGTGAGTCACAGAGGGACCACTTTTATGTCCACAGAGGACCCTTTTAGTTTAGACTTTTTAAGGAAGCATGAAGCCTCTTTCTGAACCTCTACATAACATAAAATTCCATCCAAGCCAAGAAACATTTACTAGCCTTTATTTTTAGGAGCTAATAGGTTCTGTTAATGTGTATGTGGGCAGCATTTGCATGGTGTCGTAGGTCTAATGCATAAATGCTCTAGAAGGAACAGAATGCAGAAACTCTGCTGCCCTCAAGGCAAAAAAGAGCCTTGCTCAGAGGCTAAAATAGGTCAGTGCATTTGTGCACATTTTGTGTGACAGGATGGAAGAAACAGTTGTAAGAGGAGGCGCCAGGAACAATCTATCCAAATGTTGCAACCTGACCTCACAGACAGAACTGTATTCCATTAGGGTTTTTATTTCCGCCAGTGTTGTCAAGAGAAGAGCTGTGGATTCACCTCCCAGTCGTAACTTTAACCTGTCATTTTTGGCCTGCAGTTTCAGATGAGAGAGTTAAATGATTCTTCTACCACATGCAATCGTTTTTCACTCTACAGAGTAAAGAGAAGTGTGGCAAAACAAATGGCTGAAAGATGGAGCAAATAAGCCAATGTGTCGCACATTCTCTGAGCAATGTAGGCTACTGCAGATCATTCACACTTGCACGGCCATATTCTCGGGGTGCCGGTGGAAGTTGCTTCTAGCTGATCTCAGATCAGCCTACCAGCTCTCCTTTATGATTACAGATAGAATCGGAGTAGGTGGAGCTGCTCCCAGATCCGCGAAATGGGGCGACCTGAGCACATTCCTCAGGTCCACCAAGAAGCCTCGGCTGGATGTAGACGAGCTCCTCAGGGCGTGCATCGGTTTACATGGTGAGGACGCGTTTTGTGACTCAATGTCATGATGCACTGGGCTGCTCTACTATTCGGACTTGAGTAGGACCACCAGGAGGACATTACCGCCATGCATCCCACTGCTGCATTGCCTCTATAAATAGAAACATGCAGCAGAATGAAGTGGGGCTATTTTCGGTGCTGCAGAGGACCGGTGCACACGCGGTTATCTCAGTCTGCCATCGTTTTCTCAACACTGAGGGGTTTTAGTGCCGTGATATCAGCCAAAGGCGGTGGATACGGCGAGGGTTTCGTCTAAAGCCCAAAACCGAATGTAGAGGGCTTCAGCTGAAACGTAAGACGGCCGAGCAGGCATACTGATGGAAATACAGCCTACCTCGTTAGTGGCGGGTGTCTACATGTCATGTCAAGGGACGGTTTAATCTTAATTTAGCATTAGTTTGTGTTAATGAGGAGTTCGGTGAGGCGAGCCTTGCCGCTACACTGAGCAACACGTACAATAAAAACATGAATATTAATTATAGTAGCTTAAAGCATATTTAGCCACCTTCTCTTTACTCGTAGTGGTGAGCAGGTGTTTCACCTCCGTCTGAGCTTTAACCTGAGCCCAAACCACCGCAGGCTCCACAAACAGGGAGCCGAAACGAATGAGATAAACCCAAACAGCAGCAGCAGGCTTTTTTCACACCTTACCGTTCTGTGCAGACACCGAGTGCAGCACCAGCACCCCCAACACCACCAGCAGCAGCACTGGATTTCCTGGACACGACATTTTCTCCCCCTCTCTCTCACTCCGTCGTCAGGTAACGCCGGACTGCCTCTCTATGTCTCTCTCTAAGGGAGAAGACTGAAGCGAGCGGGTTTCGCTGCTCTTCTGAGCTAAAACGCTGAGGTGCTCGAATAAACGGCTCGAATGATAGGAGCCTGCAGCGGGTCTCGAGCACGCTGGAGCTGAACGATATCGTGCGCTGAGCGAGATCAGCTGACCACCGGCGCGAGCGCGCGCACACACACACGCACGCACACACACACATATACACACGCAGCCGGTGTGGAAACGGTAGGAGGAGGCGATGGAAGTGAAGTGATATGTATTAAATCCCGCGATAGTTTCTCGCATTAGACACGTCCTTCGAGCTCCACCTGGGAAATAAATTAATAATACCCTCCCATTTAACTTAAGAAGATAAGCTGAGTCCAAAACCACTTAGACTACTACACTAACAAACGGACTTCTGTTGGTGGTGTGCTATTTTGACTATTTAGATGCATGTGGCTTTGGACGCAGCCATAGTCACACTAAACTCATTTAGGAAATTCAATTTTGTCGTCGGCACAGAACACCAGAAACCATAAATCTGCTGGGAGAAGTGCTCTTTTATAAGGAACTTTCACTGTTAAGACAAAAAGGCCTAAATATCTCTTTTAACTCATTTAGTATATCACTCAGCACTTCCAGCCTCAGAGCGTGGTCTATTACTCTAGAGAGAACCTTTGTAGATTTTGGCTGTATTCAAATCAGCATACTACATAATACTCGCATACTAGATCTAGCTAAAAGTAGTATGTAGTATACAGTATGTGACCACATTGTGTACTGAAGATACCCGGATGGTGTGCTACCCCAGTCAGAGTTTTTAGTATACAGGGGGAGCTATCTTCATAGTGTACTGCATCACTGTCGACGGTTTATTACGTCCTGTTAGAATGAAAGGACGTAGAATGTTAATGTTTGGTTCACTAGCCTGCCGAATTCATATTGTTAAGATTAGTACATACGTACTGTGTAGTTCACTGCGGTTGTCACAACCAGTGATAGGATTCACCCTCAGGTTCACCTACAAAACACTCACACATATCCTGACCCAGAACAACACAATAAATACATACACATACCTTTAATCTAACAAACTTAGACTTAGAGTCAGTCATATGATTGCACAGTACAACGAAATTCTTTTCTGCACATATCCAAGCTGTACTTAGAGTGCACGGTCAGCATATTTAAGGTTAGGGTTAGATTAGCAGTAGTTCTGTTTAAGGTTTGGGTAAGTCTCCAGTCAGTGAATGGTCTATGTAATGTCCCTACAACTCACAGAAACAAACATAAGTTATTCTCCTGTCACACTCCAGGTAGCCTGTCTGAAATGCATTCTTCTATATTCACTCAATAAAATTCAATGAAGTGGCTATATTACACTTTGGGAGATTACAGAGCTAAAAACAGATTACAATGTTACATTTGTAACACAAAAGTTACTGACAATTAAACCAAGTGCTTAAACATCTAGTGTAACCCCTAATGGAGCTGACAGAGGAGAAACAGATACTGTTTAGCCAGACCCCACAGCTACATTGCTAAATTAATTTGGCTGTTATCAGCCCTATTTGGACAGGATTAGTTTTACATTTTACTCCAGTGCTATGCAGTATTGTAGTACTATGCTCCAGATTTCTTTGCTAAGGTCAGTAAAAGTCAATAACATTTTTTTTTTTGCATTAGTCTTTCTCAGATCTTGGTTTTGGGATCAATGTCTGAAACCAACATTATCGATTCCCATCATCGAAATGGAGTTAACTCCAAATGTTGTGGAATCGAACAGTCCTAGATCTGACACTCGAGGAATTTCATTATATGCTACACAGGTGGGAATATTTTTGGTAAGGGTGACATAAAGTGCAATTTTGCTAATCTTGTGATCTGATTATTGTTTGAAGTAGTAGTGACTTGTCTCTGTGCCATCATATACAGGCTTTTCCCCTTATCCTTTGCACTGCTTTGCATGGCTTTGTGTGTCTAATAGCGTTTTATGGCATTCCCGAGGTCGATCTTGCCTAATACAGAAGTTATTGCCTCTGTGGGTTAGAGAGCTGTTCTTGGGAGTTACCTTCTTATCACCAGGTTTTGGGAAAAATATTGATAAATTGGAATTGTAAACAAATCAATATAAATTTCTTTGAGGCATGTGAATGTTAGCTCTGTAGGGCTCACTGACAACATTTCACAAGCAGATATCTTGTTTCTGGAAACTTTATAGTGCCACCTGCTGAACATTCAGGAGAACCTGCAGATGGCCAAAATGTGCAATGAACAGGGACGAAATGAATCAGTTATTATTGTTCCAATTGTTCCATTTATTAATTCGGATTTATATTAGCATACTTTAAATCATGCTGGAAACTCTTTACATTGAACTTGTGGTGGAATATCTGACTAATAGTATGTTAAACTGAAACAATGCCAGAATAAATAAATCTGGGTTTGAGAGTATTTGAACCAATTGTGTGTGGAGATCATCCAAATAAGGAATCTGACAGCCAGGAATTGTACTGGATGGGCATTTAGAGACAGTCTTTCTTTGGATGAAAAAGCCAACACACCTACAGTTAATATCCAATTAAAATCCTGGCACATACAGCATAACAATAGTGTAATAAAACCACATTAAATAGCCCACAATATGACCAGTGGCATTTTGTTGTGTTTTATCTCAAACAAATCAGCTAAGCTCTCTTTGTGTAGCATATTGGCACAAGATGACACCCAAAAAATATTAATCACACTTCACAGGCACAGCAGTCTGAAATTCCCATCTACCACTGTCTCTGGTCTCTTCATAGATTAGAGGTGTAAAAGTCCTAAAATTACATGATGCACATGTAGCTCATCTGTGACTGAAATCCAACAAGGTGTTACCTTTCTCAACTTTTGTCAATTAAAAAAAATGAATCATTTGCATAGAAAAAAGGTTGTTTAGATCCAGTAGTCTGCTTGAACCTACGGAAAGCTGAACCTACTGGGCCTGAACACTTCTCTCTGTAACTGGATCCTGGACTTCCTGACTGGGAGACCTCCAGCACCACCACGCTGAGCACTGGGGCCCCCCAAGGCTGTGTGCTCAGTCCTTTGTTGTTCACCTTGCTGACTCACGACTGTGCAGCAATGCACAGCTCGAACCACATCATCAAGTTTGCGGATGATACGACGGTAGTGGGTCTCATCAGCAAGAATGATGAGTCAGCATACAGAGAAGAAGTGCAACGGTTAACGGACTGGTGTAGAACCAACTACCTGTCTCTGAACTTAGACAAAACGAAAGAGATGATTGTTGACTTCAGAAGGACAAGGTGTGACCACTCTCCACTACACATCGACGGCTCCACTGTGGAGATCGTCAAGAGCACCAAGTTCCTTGGAGTTCACCTGGCAGAGGATCTCACCTGGTCCCTCAACACCAGCACCATAACCAAGAAAGCCCAGCAGCGTCTCTACTTCCTGCGAAAGCTGAGGAAGGCAAATCTCCCACCTCCCATCCTCACCACATTTTACAGAGGAACCATCGAGAGCATCCTGAGCAGCTGCATCACTGCCTGGTTTGGGAACTGCACTGTATCAGATCGCAAGTCCCTGCAGCGAGTAGTGAGGACGGCTGAGAAGATCATCGGTATCTCTCTCCCCACCATCACAGACATTTACACTACACGCTGCATCCGCAAAGCAAACAGCATTGTGGATGACCACACACACCCCTCACACACACTCTTCACCCTCCTACCGTCTGGAAAGAGGTACAGAAGCATCCGGGCCCTCACATCCAGACTGTGCAACAGCTTCTTTCCCCAAGCCATCAGACTCCTTAACAACCAGAGTTGTTGAATCTGGTCTGAATAATTGCACACGTTTCAGTGACTGGACTGAACGCACACACACAATCTCATCCTTTAAATCTGTCTACACATAAACTTAAGGAGTAAAATGTCTACACTTATACCAAATATTGACATAACTGCTGCTAAAAACAATGTTCAATGTTCATCTTAAAAAAATCGACATAACTGCACTTTACTACTCCCTCCCTGTATTTATTGTTTGCTGTTTTGTATATTGTAAATTGTCTTGTAAATCTATTGTATTTATTGTTCTGTGTAGCACCTTGGTCCTGGAGGAACGCTGTTTCGTTTTACTGTGTACTGTACACCACTGTATATGGTTGAAATGACAATAAAAAACTACTTGACTTGACTTGACTTGACTTGATGCATTATGTGGTTTTGTCCTCTAGGGGGTGAGGTGGATGTTGGAATAAGGTGGATATTGAAATGAGGTGGATTTTGAAATAAGGTGGATTTGCCAAAAATTGTGTCCAAGTCGACGTATTATTCCAATTTGATAAATTAAAATAAATATAATTAAAGCTTTTTTGTATAATGGCCTATTGTGCTTAACAACTTAGCAAAACCTTCTAGAATGGGTGAACTTTGTGTGAACCTAAAGTTTACCAGGTAGATTTAAAGTCACTGAGTTTTACTGGACAATTTACTGGCCTTAAGTTACTGGGATAACTCTGTAAAACAGAGAAGCGTTACATGAAATGTGTTAAAAGTCCTTTCAGGGCTGCAGGGTGTAGAAAATTTGAGGTCTTCTGCTCAATGTTTTGGATTTGTTCTGAACCATCTGCCCAGGTTGATGATTTTTGTGCATAAATAAAGTTTTCAGTAAGGAATTTCATCTTCTCAAGAGCCATTTCCAGTCCAGGGACACCATGCTAACAACATAATCTTGCCTCAAAACTGCAACACTCTTATTTTTTGGAGTGATGCCATAGAATAGCTAGGGACCATTTGATTCCATATTAAGAAGATCTGATGGCCAACCGCAACCCCTAATGAAAAGGCATACACAGGAATAAATAAAGCCTAAATTCCGAATAATTTAATGTGTTATTAAGCTGTTGTGAGGCATAAAAAAGAACTCAAGTTTAAATATTTCTTAACCAGTCAGTAACCATATGCATAACATTAGCTGGCTTGGTAGTAGCTGGATAGTTCCCAAGGTTTACTTGTCTGAGGCAATTAAGCCTCTGGATAGTGCCTGACATTGTAAAGATTAATGACAGGAGTGAAGCCAGCTCAGGATGCATGAACCTCCAGTGGGCCAAAGGGCACTTTCCATATATTTCAGATAAGCTTTGCTGAAAGGAAAAGATTATTGGAGTGAGCAGTGTTTGATCTTACCATTCTACATGATCAAGAGACCAAAAGGAAGGTTTTAGAACTGTACATACAAACCGTGAACAGTTTAGGCAGCTGTGTTTTGTCTGGGACACTGCTAAGGTTTCATGAGAGTTGAAAGGGGGAATAGTTGTACAATAGGCCATACAGGAACCTTTGTGACTAAAAGGTGGGGCACTTCTCTGTGCCACACAAAATCCTGAGAACAGTGTACCTTAAGACAGTTGAGTTAATGCAGTCACTTCTTATAAAATCGAATATGAATTATATGGTAATCAGTTCTACCCAATGTTTCATTGGGCAGAATTCCATGTCACTTCCACTCCAGCTTTAGCGAAAAAGTATACATCTCAATGTGTAACGGCATGCACCACAGACACCACTTTATATGAACTGTTGTCAATACATGTTCAATAAATGATAGAGTGGAGAATGTTAAAGGTAAGTTAGTCCACTCCTCTCATCACGGTTCAAAGAGAATCAAGACCAATTTGTACTGTCTCTTATACTGTCCTGCACAAGCAGTTGTTCGAACAGGAGAGTTGTACCAAAGACATCACTGAGATTAACTTTGTTCCTGAATTAAGAGATAGAACATCTATGGCATCTATAGGACAATTAAATAATTAACTGTGTAGACAAGGAGCCATAAGCAATCATTACAGTTCGTGTTACATATCCAAAAGTCTGCAGACAGCTGCCATCCAAGATTTCTACTGAAATCCCAGGTTAATAATGTGTTTGTCCCCCTTTGCAGCAGTAATTAGTGAGGTCAGGAACTGATGTCTGATTTTCTTCTTGCAAGTTACTGGATGGTACACCTTTGCTCCAGAAAACACAGTTCCACTGCCCCATAGCCCAACCCTTACAGAGGAATCACATGACTTTCACTTGTCAATAATCATGTTTTTTCCATGTTAGTTTTCACAGTTGTTTCTATATGTATATAGAAACAGTTGTATCTAAATGTATATATACATACATACATACACACACATATATACATATATGTCAAGAACAAACGTTCTTCGGCGCGTGCTGAGCTAAAAAGTCAAAGAGTGTTTGACAAGTTGATAATTGGGAAGTTGAAATGCTGAAGGGGAAGAGCAAGAGACAGGCAGGGGTTGAGAACCAGATAAACGGGCATACAAATCAGAGGAGAATCCAAGAGAGAAATCAAGAGAGAAAAGGGAGATCAAAACCAGATTAAACAATCAGACAAGCGAACTAAACAAAAGGGAGAATCCGAGAAGGAGAGACTCAGAGAACAAAGAGTCGATACCAGAGATAGCAATCAGAGAAATACAGAGAGACCACTTAATATGCAAATGGGGTTTGGCAATACTTCGCAGTGAGGGATTGTGATGGAGGGATATATCTACTGAAGAGGAAATGAGGTGCAGGTGAGTCTAGTTAAAATTTGGGAGAGCTTGATCGGGGAAATTAAGTGTGATTGGTGGATTCGGGACATGTGGCGGTGATGTCATCACTCCATGTGGGAGATGGAGTCAGGGACATCGGAGGCATCGGGGACACCCGGAAGCATGTCAGTACATATATATATATATATATATACATTTTTTTTTTACATGTGAACTTTTTACATGATTAATTTATGATTTTCTCACATCATGATTCACTCATTCCATTTAACATGTGTAAATTCATAGCATAACATGCTGAAATAGATTTCCATATGTAACATTATTCATATTATGTCACATGTTTATTTGTTAGCATGTGTTTTATTTTAGACATTTCACACATGATCACATCTGAAATGCAGGTGAATGTATACCCCTTTAGTTAATGCTTGGAATTGGGCATAGTGCCTTAGTCTGATGTGCAGCTGCTCGTTTGCTTCTGGATGTACAGTGCATAAGTGTAGTTTACTACAGCAAGACTGTTACCTCTAAGCATTTAAAGAAAAAGATGGATGCACAGTTACTTTCTTTTAGCTTTATGGAGTATAACATGTTACATGATATGTAAATCAGGATCTCAAAATAATTGCAAAAAATAAAATAAAGATTAGATTTTGAAAATGGCTGCTATAAATGTTGATATGATGTGTACATAGGATCGTTGTCTTACAATACAAGATCTTATCTACAAAAGCAAAGCAATAATCAAATTACTCACGTTTGATTTTCTTTTGAAACACTAATCTACAACAAAGAAATCTCATCAAGAAAAAAGTAAGCAAAAAAGTAATGAACACAGCCCCCAGCAGGGTGAGCATAACGTCCACAGAGTGGTAGGCAATCCAGGACATCCTGAAAGACTGTGTGCGCAAGTGAGGAGCACCTCCATGCCTCATAACATACTCAATCCAGAAGACTGCACGATCTAGAGGTTTCATGGGCTGGTCTCGATGGAGTCTAGACAGTCTTTGCATGTTCTCTCTGTAGGATGGATTATACAGCACCTCCTTCAATGCCTCCAAAAACACAGTTCTGTCCAAAGTGGCAATGTCCACAAGCTTTGCAGTTCCCTTTTTCCACATCCTGGAGAGGTTGTCTGGCTGATCAAAAGCTAAAGGTAGGCCTAGAAGGGGCACCCCATGGTAAATAGCTTCCTGAACACCATTGGTTCCTCCATGGGCTACAAACACCTTAGTCTTGGGATGTCCAAGGAGGTCATTCTGTGGCATCCAGTCCACAAGCAGCGTGTTGTTTCCAAGGGTAGAAGGCTGAGGTCCAGTGTGCCTCCAAATGACTTTTTGAGGCAGTTGAGCAAAAGCTGCTGCTATGTCTTCAGCCACATCACTCAACAGCTGTCCAAAAATTGTTCCTAAAGACATGACAATGACTCCGTGCTCCCCTGAGCTCTGGACAAATTGTTCTAGGTGATCAGGAAGTGGTTTTGAGGGTTTGCATTGGAAGCCACCCATGTAGACCACGTTTGGCATTGTGGGTCGTGGAAACTCAAAAGTGAAGTCATTTCTCATGAGCCAGATGTCTGCATCCTGAAAGAGTGTGGAGTAATGAACATCAGGCCCAAAGTACCTCTGGCAGAAGGCTTTGTAAGGTTTGCCGTAGTATTTTGACTGTTGATAGAGAGATAAAAGATAAATCAGCACGTTCTTGACTCTCTGAATAAAAGTCATCTTGTCTGTTAGCTCTGCTCCAGGAACGGGAACATAAGACAGAGGGGAGGGGGCAATGTCAAAGTGGCCCTCTCCATGGACAGTCCATCGAACATTAAAAACAAGAGGAAGGCCAAGTCGGTGTGCTAGTAATACGCCACCTCCAAAAGCAGGGTCAGTCAAAACCAGATCATATTTGCCATTCTGAAAAGAATCCATCAAGGCCTCATTTTCAAACATCATACCAGTCATATTACAGATTTCTACATGATACTCTGAGATCTTTTTCAGTACTTCTTCAAAAAGCACAAACTGGTTCCAAAAGTATTTTCCTTCTCTTTGAATTTCCAACATACGAGCTGCAAAGGTGGTGAAGAAATCGTCATTCAGTTTGCCCATTTCAAAAGTGATGGAAGTGTAGTAAGGGGACTCCTCTTTGACATGCCAGCTATTCGACCCTCTGATTACAGTTATATTGTGGCCTTTCGAGTGTAGCTCTACAATAAGAACTTCCATGTTAATCCAATGGCTTCCATCAACTGGAAATACCAAAATGTTACCAGAGTAGACCCCATATGAGATGGATAAGAGGCATAACAGGGTGAGTCCTGAATGATGCATCTTCATCAACCTTCAATAAGACAGAATAAAAGAAAATATGTTATGGATTGATTTGAAATAAGCAGCAAACTCTTAAACATAATAGAGCATATCGTCACTGTCCAATGAAAAACATGTATCTCCACTTTTGTCCATTTTTACTTTTATGCATCATTTGAACACATCAGCTGCTCTTTACACTGAGTGAGAATCTCATGGTGAATGGACCAACAGAAATGGCCCAAAACTGTTTGGAAAGATGTCTGGTTCCATTGACTTGCATTAGAGCAAAATTAGGTTTTGGCCTCTCCTGTAAAGTTGCCATTTTGGAGATACTTGTTTTTCTTTGGACAGCGACGATATATTCTCTAATTATAAAAAAGTAGTCAGAGTGTAATTATTAATAGTGGATGTACCCTCTGATTCCTATGAATTCTTGACAGTTTTTCTCAACCTTCGATAGGTTAGCTTAGGCAGTGAGAAATGCAGCACTTTGTCTCAGAACATCTCAGTTTACAAAATTATCATCTAGATTTAAATAATCTATATAAAGGACCACAAAATACCTGAATAAAATGTTTTTAATGTTTTAAAATGTTTTAAATGTTTGCTTTTATATACAAAAAAGTTGGGAAGGTTGGGTTTGGCACAAAGACAGCCATGCAGAAAAGTCCCCTCTGTGTAGTATGGTGGTGGATCTATGCTGTTGCAGGGCTGTTTTACTTTCAAAAGCACTGGACAACTTGTTCAGATATATGGTATCATGAACTCCGTCGAGTATCAGCAGATGCAATCAAAACCTGACTACCACAGCCAGAAAGCTTAAGGTAGATTGTGGTTGGATCTTCCAGCAGGACAATGAGTGAAGTCAAAAATGCCTTACTGACCACAGAATCAAAGTTTTGCGATGGCCATTCCAGCCCTGACTTACACCACAGAAAAAGCTGTGGGATGAGCTGAACAAAAGTATGGACCTCAGAATCTGAAGGATCTGGAGGATTATGTATGGAGGAATGGTCTTAGATTCCTTGCCATGTGTTCCCCATTAGGCAGGGTTGCCAATATTTGTAGAGGGGACGGCACATATAAACATCTAAAATGTTTACATGATGTGTATCATGATATAAAGATCAGACATCATTAGTTTTAATCAAGTACATATCATCATAATCACATCCTATTAGTTAACTTAGTGTGTGTAATATAATAATAACAATGATAACAGTTGTGTAGAGTGTGTAGAGTTAATCGTCCAAAGTACAACTGTTTTGTCAGAGGGGTGACTGGCTGTGACACTGTTTGAAAAACTTCCTGCCCACTTAAATGTTGTACTAAATAAGCAGGAGAATAGTGTGTGTTACCACTTTGGAAAGTGTCTAGTATTTAGTGTTAATTTTGAACACAGCTGTAAGGCTACTGTACAGAAAGAAAGAGCAGAGAAATACAGAAGAACAAGGCTTAATCCATATCTGAGAAACAGACGCTTAGTGTTCAAGAAAAGAGGAAGAGAGATTGCATTATTTAAATTGATTTCAGTTTTAATTTATGTTTAAAGTTTAGTATAGAGCTATGGAGTAAGACTGCAAACTGTTGGAGTTTTAGCAGGTCAGGAGATTGAGGTGGACAGTATGACATCATTTTATCATTACACCACAGGATGTTGTTCTGAACACATTGTGGGTATCATCAGTACTTCTAGAAGACTGAACTACTGCATGTATCAAAACAAATATAGCTATATTTTTTCATAACATTTTTGCTATTTTTTGTCTGTTCACATATAAGGAAAATTAAATTATATGATATATTTAAATTTAATTAAAATATTTTATTGTGACTTTGGCTATATCAACCACACTGCAAAAAACGCCTATTTGTCTCATGTTTCACATTTTGAGATTGGGATAAATATATTCTGAGTGTTTTGTACTTTTGTACTATGACAGTTTTCCTAAAATATATATTGTTTAAAATCGCACTATATCGACGTCCTTACAAAATCACAATATGACACAATATTTCGATTCGTAACCCCTGTATCGTAAACCATATCGTATCTCCAGGTCCTCACCAATACAAAGCTCTAGTGTACAGGACAAGCTTGGAGATATAAGTGGAAATACACTTGTGAGTGCATGTAATGTTTACTTTTTTCTCCTTAAACTGAACCCGGCCTCTGAAGTCTTTTTGATGAAGTTTTTATAATAGTGTTGAATTCTGGCATAAGGGATTGAAGCCTCTAAGCCACGACAGGGAAATCATAGACACTCAGTAGTGATGCACCTGTTTACATGAGTCACCCTGCAGTATTTTAATAGTATCCTTAAAAGCACAGGAATTTTTTTTGCTCTCGGGTCTCATAAAAATCTCACTCAATAATATTATGATGCAATAACAAGGAATAATGTTCCCTTATGAAGCAGCAAGGCTTTGTATGTTTGTTAATTTTTGCCAAGAATCAGGCTCTTTACAGTGAGGAATTTCATTCTCTTCAGAGTTTCGTCTGGTCTAGGGGCACCACGCAATCAGCACAATCCTGCCTCCAAACTACAACACTGTTTTAATTTTCTACACCAAAAAATAAGTTAGGGATCTTTTGGTTCCCCATTAAAAAAAAAAAACATTTGATGGGCAGCTGTTTGTTTTTGTAGAAGCTTTCCTTAAATCTTATTTATGGATCCCCAACTACAAAGTCATGCTTTTCCAGATTCAGATTGCTTCTTAAAAGATTTGTTATGAAACCAACTACAACCCCTAATGAAAAGGCATACACAGGAATAAACAAAACCTAAATTCCGAATAATTTAATGTGTTATTAAGCTGTTGTGAGGCATAAAAAAGAACTCAAATTTAAATATTTCTTAACAACTCAGTAACCATATGCATAATATTAGCTGGCTTGGTAGTGGCTGGATAGTTCCCAAGGTTTACTTGTCTGAGGCAATTAAGCCTCTGGATAGCGCCTGAGGTATGTTTGTGACAGTCTATAAATTATAACTCACGTTGATGATAAAGGTTTCACTCACAGTCTTTGTAGGTAGGAATGATGCAATCACAGGACTTATGAACCTCCAGTGGGCCAAAGGGCACTTTCCATATATTTCAGATAAGCTTTGCTGAAAGAAAAAGATTATTGGAGTGAGCAGTGTTTGATCTTACCATTCTACATGATCAAGAGACCAAAAGGAAGGTTTTAGAACTGTACATACAAACCGTGAACAGTTTAGGCAGCTGTGTTTTGTTTGGGACACTGCTAAGGTTTCATGAGAGTTGAAAGGGGGAATAGTTGTACAATAGGCCTAAACAGGAACCTTTGTGACTAAAAGGTGGGGCACTTCTCTGTGTCACACAAAATCCTGAGAACAGTGTACCTTAAGACAGTTGAGTTAATTCAGTCACTTCTTATAAAATCAAATATGAATTATATGGTAATCAGTTCTACCCAATGTTTCCTCCAAAAAGGCCTTGAACAGTTTGTTGCAGTGACATATGAAAATTCATATATTTACACACTTAATATTGTTGTAAACTTAAAGAAGAGATGCGATGCTGTGTAGGTGTTGAAGAGAATGACTTCCGCCAAACGCTGTCTTATTTAAATATAGAAAGATTTATTAAAAAAGATTGTTAATAATCTCAGCATCTGTCCAGGCACCCTGGGATTGCCTGGGAAAATGGTCCTCCAGATTGATCCGCATTCTGACTTGCTGCTCGAACTTCTGGCTTATATAGCTGGGTTGTTTTGAACATATAGAGAACATCTGGAATTCATCTCAGCTATTGGGGCAGAAAGACCAGAGGCCCCCCAATTCTGTATGGTACCTCAACATACACATTCCATTGAATGCATGTCATATAGTCTCCAGACACCTCAATATGATATGTCTTATGAGTGAGAATAGTATACAAATATCATTCTAACTCAGAATTATTTTTTGGGAATGTGGCCTAGAGAATGCTGTTTCCAAGCTATGTCTTGCAGTATAATATTGGCTGGATGTGAAACATTGCTCAAAGGTTAATGTGGTTTCGGCCACTTTATTAGTAATCAACATTTCACTTCCACTCCAGCTTTAGCGAAAAAGGAACATCTCAATGTGTAATGGCATGCACCACAGACACCACTTTATATGAACTGTTTCTGTTGAAATCCCAGTGATTAGTGAGGTCAGGAACTAATGTCTGATTTTCCCCGCACAAGTTACTGGGTGGTACACCTTTGCTCCAGAGAATACAGTTCCACTGCTCCATAGCCCAACCCTTACAGAGGAATCACGTGACTTTTTTTCACTGTTTTTTTGTGATACATAGAAGCGAATACAGCCTTTTCTACATGTGAACTTTTTACATGATTGATTTATGATTTTTATACATCATGATTCACTCATTCTCTTTAACATATGAAAATTCATAGCATAACATGCTGAAATAGATTTCCACACGTAACATTATTCACATTATATCACATGTTTATTTGTTAGCATATGTTTTTATTTTAGACATTTCACACATGATCACATCTGAAATGCATGTGAATGTATACCCCTTTGGTAAATGCTTGGCGTATGCGTAGTGCCTTAGGCTTATGTGTAGCTGCTCCAGAGTATCCCATTCTATTGGCAATGCTTTTATATGAAGGTTCTAAAAGCTGTATGTGCAAAACTGATGCCTGTATCAGGAATGGATTCTCCACAGTTAAGCTGAATTCACTAATTAGAAAGAATGTGTACTTCTGGATGTACAGGTAAACAATCTCAAAGGATAAGTGTAAATGTAGACATTAGCTCAGGACAAGGATTAGGTCTTGGGGTCAGAACAACTCATAAACTCCAATCAGACTCCACCTACATAACTCCGCCTACATGTATTGTTTGGAAGGGTTCACAGAAGAAAGACTCTCCCGTTATTGACCAACAAAATTGAGTGTCTACAGTTTGCCAGACTTTACTGGAACTTTTCAGTGGAACTGTGTTCTATGATTAGATGAGACCAAACAGAGCTTTTGGCAACAAGCACCAGGTTGGGTTTGGCACAAAGACAGCCATGCAGAAAAATCCCCTTTGTGTAGTATGGTGGTGGATCTATGCTGTTGCAGGGTTCTTTTACTTCCAAAAATACTGGACAACTTGTTCAGATATATGGTATCATGAACTCCATCGATTAGCAGATTAAATCAAAACCTGACTACCACAGTCAGGAAGCTTAAGGTAGGTTGTGGTTGGATCGTCCAGCAGGACAATGATCCAAAGCAGATATAAGTTGAAAAAAACTTGTAACTGCATGTAATGTTACATGTCGGTCCAAATTCAATCACCTGTCGTAACAGCTAAGGTTTCATTGAAACCTGTGAGTAAAAAAATCACCATTCAAAGAAATTAACACATTGATCATGAATAGTTTTACAAAGGCTGTTTATTTCAAGTAGCATAGTACATCAGAAACATAATGGTGAAGTTCAGCACATTTTAGTGTTTGCTCTGCTAATTAATCCACTATTTAACAAGCCCTTACTCCAGAACCAGGGTTGGGAACCTGGGTTGGGTCTAGGCCATGTTGTGCAGCATGAAATGAGATATAAACAGTATCTATCACAGTTAACTATAGAGTGTCACTTCATTCATGTTTTATTTTCTTTCTAGAAAACACATTACGCCAAAGATAGCTGCTCACGTAAATGGTACTAAACACAATAATGAACACAGCCCCCAGCAGGGTGAGTATAACGTCCACAGAGTGGTAGGCAATCCAGGACATCCTGAAAGACTGTGTGCGCAAGTGAGGAGCACCTCCATGTCTCATAACATACTCAATCCAGAAGACTGCACGATCTAGAGGTTTCATGGGCTGGTCTCGATGGACTCTAGACAGACTCTGCATGTTCTCTCTGTAGGATGGATTATACAGCACCTCCTTCAATGCCTCCAAAAACACAGTTCTGTCCAAAGCGGCAAAGTCCACAAGCTTTGCTGTTCCCTTTTTCCACATCCTGGAGAGGTTATCTGGCTGATCAAAGATCAAAGGTAGGCCTAGAAGGGGCACCCCATGGTAAATAGCTTCCTGAACACCATTGGTTCCTCCATGGGCTACAAACACCTTAGTCTTGGGATGTCCAAGGAGGTCATTCTGTGGCATCCAGTCCACAAGCAGCGTGTTGTTTCCAAGGGTAGAAGGCCGAGGTCCAGTGTACCTCCAGATAACTTTTTGAGGCAGTTGAGCAAAAGCTGCTGCTATCTCATTGGCGATATCTTGTGGAAGCTGGCTAATGACAGTCCCTAAAGACATGACGATAACACCATGCTCACCTGAACTCAGAACAAATTGTTCTAGGTGATCAGGAAGTGGTTTTGAGGGTTTGCATTGGAAGCCACCCATGTAGACCACGTTTGGCATTGTGGGTCGTGGAAACTCAAAAGTGAAGTCATTTCTCATGAGCCAGATGTCTGCATCCTGAAAGAGGGAGAAGTAATCAACATCAGGCCCAAAGTACTTCTGGCAGAAGGCTTTGTAATGAGGAGCCGTGATCACTGCCATCTGGAAGAGGGTGAAAGTGTAAAACAAAACATTCTCAACCCTTTGAAAGAATGTCATTTTATCTGTTAGTTCTGCTCCAGGGATAGGCACGTAAGAGAGAGGAGAGGGTGCTATTGCAAAGTGGCCTTCTCCATGGACTGTCCATCGAACGTTGAAAATCAGAGGAATTTTAAAGTGGTATGCTAAAATTGCACCACCTCCAACAGCAGGATCTGCTAGGACCACATCATACTTGGCATCCTGGATCGACTTCATCATGGCTTCATCCTCAAATATTTTTGTCATTATCTTTGTCATATCTTCATGCAGGCCACTGAATTTGTAGATGATTTCAAACTCAAGAAGAAACCGGGTCCAAAAAGAGCTCCCCTCTCTCCTGATCTCCAACATCCGGGAGACAAACGAACTAAAGAATTTCTCATCAAACCCACCTTCATTTGGAATGGTGATGGAAGTGTAGTAGGGAGATTCCTCCTTAATGTACCAGCTGTTTGAAGCTCGTATCACAGTCAGGTTATGACCTCTTGAATGGAGTTTCTCGACGATAACTTTCATATTTACCCAGTGGCTTCCGTCCAGTGGAAACACCAATACCTTTCCCCCATAAACTCCTGACAGTGCAAATAAGAGTATCCATAACGTGACGGGTACTGAATGACACATCTTCTTTCACAGCCCTTTAAAGAAAAAATGGCATTGTTATGTTTAATAAATTGCAGTTTAATGATATTTTTTAGAATTTGTGAAATAATGATAATCCTTGCCAAAAGAATGGGTATTTTCCCTGAAATACTGTCATGCACTATTATGATTTGACTAAATGATCAGGTAGGCCAGCTGCAAAACCTGTTTGAACATGCATGGTCGAATTCTAGGTTTTGTTGATTTTCTGAGTGAAGATGAGTTAACACATCCACTACAGAGAACAATGGGAAATGTGGCCTTTTCTGCAAATTTTCTATTATTGTTCTTAGGAAAAGAACAAAATGTCAACTCAGTCCCTTTTTATCCATTATGATGCTAAATTTATTTTGGCACAGAGGAAAATTTAATTCAAATAAATGAATCAAATACATTAAGTAATTACTATTAATTTAAGTAATTATTGTAATTATTGATCTATTCATTATTGAATTATTGTATTGTATTATAAGTAATGCATTAATGATTTAAGAAAATATCCTTTCAAAATAAAATTGCACAAAATTTCATGAATAAATACAAAGAATATCTTACCTCTCTACACAGGTAATCCTCAAAAGTGTGAGTTATGTGACTTGCTGGTAAATGTGTATATATAAGATTTTGTTATGTCACAATTCATCTGGAAAAGATTCTGGGATCATATCGTTCGAAAGGAATGCCAAAAAAGTCGAGTACAGTGAGTCAATCGGTTGTAATGGGCAAGTGCTTTATAAACATGACACCTAAAATAGTCTGTAATATACTACTTAATATTGTTTGTTGGGCCTCACATTGATATCAGTTTTCATGCAGTGTTTTCAGCCCTTGACACTTTTTTGTGTTCTTCTCATTTCAGTCAGACAAACACTGCTTTATAAATTGCTATAACCGCAATATTTTGATATATACTTCAGAGTTTCAGGGATTCTTATCCAACACAACAAAGTTCAAGGTCAAAATGGGGTTGGTCAAGTTCGTTCTGTCAAAAAGAGGTTATAAAATGTCCAGAGACTTGCAGGATTTCTGGAAATGTGCATTAGACACTGGGCTAACTTGAAAAAACTCTGACATTACATAACTTTCAAAAGAGACACAATATATCATATACCAAATCCATTTCTTTAGATGTGATAGCTTTTGAGAAAGTTACTAATACTTACCCTAAGTGAAGCAAATCCTGCTGGCTGCCCGCAATTTCAGGCTCAAGTGGAAAGAGAGAAAATCTTCAGAGGACTGAATGTAATCTGCACAAACCTGTGTAAATAAGTGCATGTGGGTGAAGAGACCTTCTGAGCGCATGACCGGAGATCAGGGGGTTATTGAACTGAGTTCACTAAATAGCTCTACTGAGCATAATGCTCAAAGGTCATTTTCTACAGCTTGTATTAGAGGAAAGACCTTTATCCATGTTCTGGCACAGACATGGGTTAAATCTATACAGTAAGTCAT
Organism: Semaprochilodus insignis; assembly: GCA_034552555.1. NCBI lineage: Eukaryota > Metazoa > Chordata > Actinopteri > Characiformes > Prochilodontidae > Semaprochilodus > Semaprochilodus insignis. The sequence goes on along the minus strand of CM067474.1, from coordinate 47,839,374 downwards.
GCTGAAAGGACAGCATAAGTCAACATGTGTTTACCTATAGAAGAGCATGTTAATATCACATCCTGAATAGCATCAACCACTTTTATCTGATAAGCCTGTTATTAAAAACAGCATGTAGGCAATTTAAACAAATTAACTTATTATTAATTACAGATATACTAGCAGCAGCAATAGAACCAACCTACCTGGCCTCTGGTGTTGTCTAAATCAGACTTGGAAAAAAGTGAGATAGAATTACACTTCAGCACACCCACCCACTCTCAGCGACATTCCAGTACAAGACTGAAAGGAAATACTGCTCTCAGGGGTATTTGTTGAGGACTGTTGTGTAACACAAAACATGAATAGAGGGAAGCCAAATCTGGGAATTAAGTTGTTCTAGAACATCTACAGCATGTAGAACAATAGCTTTCTCTGCACAGGGTATCTAATAACATGCCTTCTAATTATTTTGCAGTTTGGACAGGACTGTTTTTGGAGACACTGAATGAGTTGCAGTATAGTCTAGAAGTCAGTACATGCAGAAACTAGATCCCATGAAATGATACATTGTGAGACATGTGAGACAGAAATATACATGTGAGAGACAGTGAGCTTAGATACACACTAAACACTGTACAGACATAAAACCTAGACCCAGGCTAAGTGCTGTATAAAACCTAGAAACAGACTAAATGCTGTGTAAAGCCTAGATACAGACTAAACGCTGTATAAAGCCTAGATACAGACTAAACGCTGTATAAAGCCTAGATACAGACTAAACGCTGTATAAAGCCTAGAAACAGACTGAATGCTGCATAAAGCCTGGAAACAGACTGAATGCTGTATAAAGCCCAGATACAGACTAAATGCTGTACAGATGTAAAACCTAGATACAGGCTAAACGCTGTATAAAGGCTAGATACATACAAAATACTGCATAAAGCCTAGATACAGACTAAATGCTGTATAGAGCCTAGATACAGACTAAACGCTGTATAGAGCCTAGAAACAGACTAAATGCTGTATAGAGCCTAGAAACAGACTAAATGCTGTGTAAAGCCTAGATACAGACTAAACACTGTATAGAGCCTAGATACAGACTAAATGCTGTATAGAGCCTAGATACAGACTAAATGTTGTATGGAGCCTAGAAACAGACTAAACGATGTATATAGCCTAGATACAGACTAAATGCTGTATAGAGAGTAGAAACAGACAAAATACTGCATAAAGCCTATACAGACTAAACACTGTATAAAACCTATATACAGACTAAACACTGTACAGAGCCTAGATATAGACTAAACGCTGTATAGAGCCTAGATACAGACTAAACGCTAAATGGTGCCTGAACTGTAAAAGTAAAAACTGTAAAAACAGTAAAAACATTACAGTAACCAGCACAATAATTATGCAGTTAAAAATTGCATTGGTGAAACAGTTAAACTTCCAGTCTTTTTTCTCTTGATGTCAAAGTGAAGCATGTGCTTGTTCATTCCTCCTGTGATCATGTGTTCATTCCTCCTAGGATCTACTGGCAGTGTTGGAGGATTGCTCTTATAGTTTCCAGCCACATAAAAAATTCAAAACCCACCAAAATGCATGGAAAACATCCAAAAGTACATAATATAATTTAAGCCACAACTTTAACTCCTCCCAAACTGTAGACTGGGGTTCAATCCTCTTTCTGGGCTAGCACCCTACGGTATACCAGTAAGAGTCCTTGGGCTACCTTGGCCTACCTATGTAAGAAATTATCAAATGTCACTCTGGATAAGAGCTTCTGCCTAGTGTTGTAAATGTAAATGAAAGTTATCAGACAGTTATTGAAGTCAACGCTGGATGGTGTTGTCAGTCTTTTAAACAAATTCACCACCAGTACAAAAAACAGAAGCAATTCACATTCAAGTGTTAGTATCTCCGTCACAAATGCCAAAGAGAAATTAAATTATATGATTTGTATGTGTCTAATATTATCTCAGTTTCATACCTCAGTGAGCTCGTACACACTCATCAATGTTTTCAGAGCATTAACATGTGTTAATGCATTGTGTATGATAAGTGTATGAAATAATAGCACAATAGGCTACTGCAACTATCCCATATACACGTTTTTAAAACTTGCCTACCTTTACAGGCTCTGCTGATCAGATCAAATGCAGATCAAATTTGTGCTGGTGTACAAACGATTTACTGTGACATGTATTGCGGAAAACTTTACTGTATGGGAGTAGTCACCACATGTTCATGCACGCCCGTCTTACTTGCCTCCCAGACATAGTGACGTCACTGCTCTGCAAAAATGTATGCAGTAATGCTTTGATGCATAAATTATAATTATTTTATTCAGATTGTTGTTATGCTTTTTTATTACTCAGGTCTGCAAAAAAGTTATATGAAATTCCAAACAATGAAACATACAAATATAAAAAGACATAAAAAGTGTTTCCAAGAGTGCTTATGTCTTTCATTATATATTTCATTATTTTTTAATGCAATATATTGTTAAACTAGTATTTAATATAAGCAATGCTGTTTTATAACATTTCATTACAAATGCAAAACATTTGATTTCACTTGACATTCATTTGACATTTGACATACATTAGCCTACTATCATTAGTCTAGAATAAATGCTGTACTGCAATTAATTTCTGTTGTGTTAAAAGCATGCTGAAAGCAACAACACTTACAGTAGAACAGTAGAACAATTAACCGAAAAATTAATATAACTACTCAGGCTGGAGTCCTGGAGTCCTGGTGGGCAGTGGTAGCAAGACATGTTTGTTATGCTATTCTTACTTCTTGCGGTGAAATCCTTCAAAACAGATCTTGACAGAGGGAAACCTGACACTTGACACTGATGTATCTTGTCCACCTTTTGCACAATTCATAATGGCACCTCATGGCATGCTTGCTGACAGCACTTCTACCCCAATGTTTTGCAATGCTGCAGATTTCAGAGGGGTTGTTGACCGTGTTCCTTCTCTTGGGAATAAGGCTGAAACTTGGACTTGATAATGGTTTTTGGATCACAACATTCTTTTTACTTACCTTTGAGCAACATGCTCGGGATGTATACCAGCATATTGCAAGGCCAAATGAATGATGGACCTATCAAGCCACCTTGTCATACACTGTAAAATTGTTTTGCTGGTCCAACCTAAAAAAATTGTAACAATGTTACAAGCAAACTAATTAGGTTTATTCAACCTGATAAAAGCACTCTAAATGAACAATTCTTTCACACTAATTGTTACAATTGCTTGTAACAAATTAGAGTATTTTTTTAGGTGGCACTTTTTACAATGTAGTTACATTCTCATTAGGTGTAATGACAGAAGATGCCCCTCTTCCCGGTTCTTTTAGCTCACTGAGGGTCTTAAACTTACTTGTAGCACCTTTTAGGTGGCTGACTTTGCAAGTGACATTACCCTCAATTCCCTGACCACGCAATGTTTCAGAAAATCGTCAAAAAAATTGTCACAAAATCTTTGTGGCATTAGCAGCCATTCCTAGGTCACCTATATCGCCTCTTTGGGTACTGGCCACCTAGTATAGCTCAAACTTGTACAAATAGCCAGACGTGCCAACTCTGACCAATACTTTGAAACCCCATGGCTTAAGGTTCTTTGGTGTGTATTGTTTGGTGGAGTGCATGTCTTGGAATGGGATGCAGCAATCAAGCATGCCTGTAATTTATCAAGTACAGGCAGAACTTTGAAAATCTTGTCTCCTTTATCATTAGTGCTGTTGTCAACAACATTTCTTCCAATGTGTTGATAGGCATTGCATCTGCAATCAAAGACTGGCAAAGCCCTTAATTGGAAGACCAGTACATTCAAATTCCGAGAAATTGTCTGCAAGTCATTGTCAAATTGATGCTAAGAAAGACCTTCAGCTCTGAATTTGTAAGGCTAAGATTCCTTTTCCTTTCTGTAATGCATATAGGTTTGTTTGTTGCACAGTCTCATCTATCAGTGTGTCTGAAAGAAGAATAAGTCAAAGGGTTCCTCACCCCGTGCTTGCATTCTGTCTCAAAAATGACTCATGTTCCCCATAACTGCTGTCACTGTCAGTGCACTCTGACCGACTTCCGGAATCTCCTCAATCACCTTATATTCTGATCTAGATGACCTACACTGCTCCTGGGTAGAAAATTACAAATGATGTATTGTCAAAAAGACCTTCCTTAAACTGTATATCTCTCCAGGCAATGAAAAGTGTAATTTTTTATAGATTCTAAAAAATATTTCTGTGTAATTTTCTAATTATGAAATTGTTAACTGCAACAAATGTCATTTTGTACAAATGTACTGCTATTGTTTATACACACAACTTAAAAAATATGACATGTACATAAGCTTCATATCCAATTTCTAGCCATTGTTGCATAATGTCCACATATGTGGCGGCTGGTTTCTGAGGCATAAAAACATCAAATGTCAGGGAATTCCATTTTAATGAATCTCATCATGTCCATTAGAGTCTGATTGACACACAAATATTTCTTTTACTTAATTTAGGCCTTTTGGAGTAGAAACCTTGAACAACTATACTTGAGACATTGGCTGCATTCGTGGTATTGCCAATCAACAACAGAATTCAAGAATTTGTTACACTGGAGCAATGGGCATTATCAGTCTACCATCTAGTGGTTTGGGGAATACAACACATTGCATATACCTTAAAACGAACAATTACACCATGCATTAAAGGGTTAAACATATCAATTGCTCCACATCTTCTCTTCTTTAAAGACTCAAGGATACAAACTGGTTAGGGCTAGATATGGCTAAAATACCATTCTGCAAGTGCCTACAGAAAATAACATTACTTCTTCAATTTCTCTTTAAATATTTCTTTCAACATTTGTCTTAATATTTACCAGTGACTTTGGAGTTGATACTGAGTGTGGTGAGGAGTGCTGAAGCTAGTACACTGCTGAAGCTAGTACCTCCTCTTAAGTTTGGTCTAGTGTCATGAGAAGCTCCTCCCTTATCCCAACAGTGGGTATAGGGACAAGGTGCCATTTGTTTCTCCTGGTAACTCCCTTGAGGATATCTACCAGGTATGATCATGGAGTGGAATGGGCTGACAACACTGTGTTCTGTCCCTTGGTGTATGTGCTCCATGCTCTCTGTCCTGGTGAACGGTGGGTGAGATTCTCACCTGGTGGTATTGGTTATAAACTGTAACTACCTTTTGCATCCTCTCCTTCTCTTTCTCAGCCTGCTTCTTCTCTAGGACCAGAAGTAAATGATGTTGAAGTTCTGGTGTACACAGCTGCTGGCCCATCAAGAGCTGAGTCTGTAGCCTTTGGCCAAAGGTGTGGGCCTATATGCCAGGAGTGCAATATAGGGGTCTTCGGCTTTGCTAAGCAGATGTTTTACTGTCTGACATGACGCTCATCCGTGCCATTACTTTGGGTGAATTTGGTCAACTTGTGATATGCTGGAAGTCATAGTGCTTTCTGTGTTCAGCTCCGCCTTGAGTTCAGACAGTTAGTGTTCTTCAATGTATCATTGTCACAACTGTGCTCACTAACCTCATGTGCAACTGGTAAATTCATCAGCTGTCAGCAGTGCTTGAACTGGTGCATGTGTAATTGTGCAGCTGTACCTCATAGTCTCAGTTGGAATATCTGTATTCTGGATGGGAACTCTGACAGTTCCTGTGTTCCTAGCAGGCTTGGGAGTGGCTTATGATAAAAGCGTTACTGTACAAGAAAGTCTGAGTTTTTTTCACACTACCACATTAGAGCTTCCTTTTTAGTCTGTGCGCATCGCTGCTTCTTTGGGATTAGCAAGTGAGACACATATGACAAAGGTCTCCACAGCTCTCCCTCTTTCTGAAGGATTGCACCGAGGCCATATAAGGAGGCATTGCACAGTAAGATTTTCAGAGGATTCTGAAACAATTAGAAACTTTATTACTGTGACCAGCTGCACCTGTTACAGACGAAAAAACAAGATTATAACTGAATGTAATATTTTAGAGGGATGTGATCAGTCATCTCTGACAGACTGATGTAGAAGAACCTGCAGAAAACATCACTGACAAATCTACATGGGCCATATCAAGACCTTCTTCACAGTGGTACTATTGCATTTAGATCTTGTGGACCTGAAGAACAGCTAGTGCCTGCTAGTGACGCACAAACAGCACCCTCTGGTGTCAAACAACAGGATGCAGGACGCACTAGAAAGTGTGTAGATCTAGAGCATGTTCACAATGTACCCAAGCCTGTAATATTAAATATGGACCCTTTTCCAATTTATCTGCTCAATTCTGTATACATTTACATATTTAACACATTTCCTGAGTCAGCACTTCAGTTCCTCACAAAAAATATACACTCGTTGTCAAAAACAGCTGCCCCACAGAAGGAATTGACAGTCAGAAATGAAACTTGGTGGGTAGGTTTGACATTACAATGATTCAAGTTTTATGCATCGGCCGCACATGTGACGTGAACAAGAACGGGCCTTATCACTGTACCTGACTGACCCAACAGCCACGATTGTGGACATTCAGAGAGTACCGATGCCCTCCATGAGTCATCCTGTTAGTGGCAGCACAATAGGCAGACGGCTACACGACACAGGACTACATGCATGCAGACCGTTACAATGACTGCCCTTAACACTAGGTCAACGTCACCAAAGACTGGTGTTGTGCCAGACTGTCATGGACTGATTCAGAATGGCACCAGGTCCTCTTCAGTGATGAGACCTTTTTTGTCTTGTTGGAGATAACCAATAAATCTGTATGGAGGCACTGTGTTCAGTGCAAAGATAAACGGTTTGTTGTCACATCACACGTCCAGAAGGCCTGGTGTCAGAATATTTAAGATGCATGGGATGGATTATCGCATTAGGAACCTCTACAACTCCATGCTGAGACATCCGGCATGATTCATTAACAAATACCCATATCAATCTAAATTTATCATTTATTGTTCCTGGTACCCTTTTCCTTCCTTCTGAATAGCATCGCAATCCAACACTTTCTTCTGGGAACAACTATTTTTTTCCACAGTGAGTGTATAAATATATACAGGTGCTGGTCATATAATTAGAATATCATGAAAAAGTTTCATGAAAATTTCAGTAATTCCATTCAAAAAGTGAAACTTGTATATTATATTCATTCATTACACACAGACTGATATATTTCAAATGTTGATTACTTTTAATGTTGATGATTATAACTGACAACTAATGAAAATCCCAAATATTAGAATTAGAATATCACTTAAGAACAATACAAAAAATGATTTTTAGAAATGTTGGCCAACTGAAAAGTATGAACATGAAAAGTTGACCTTGGACCTCAGAAAACACAGTGGACCAACACCAGCAGATGACATGGCACCCCAAACCATCACTGACAGTGGAAACTTTACACTGGACCTCAAGCAACGTGCATTCTGTGCCTCTCCTCTCTTCCTCCAAACTCTGGGACCTTGATTTCCAAAGGAAATGCAAAATTTACTTTCATCAGAGAACATAACTTTGGACCACTCAGCAGCAGTCCAGTCCTTTTTGTCTTTAGCCCAGG
>CM067474.1:47780187-47817560 GCA_034552555.1 Semaprochilodus insignis | reverse complement strand
CGCTCACACTGTGTGATGTAGGGGTGTAAGTGATACTATGTTTTGTGATGCTGTGTCGATTCTCAAAAACACAGTATTAATTTTAATAGTTTACAGTCAAACATTAGTGCCAGACAGTGATTTGTTTTGTGTTGTGTTTAAACACATGACCACTAGATAGCAGTGCTCTTCACCATTAGACTATTTCATCTCAGCATAAACAACTAGGTTATCCGTTAGCGTCAGCATCAGCAAACCTTTACATGTGGTGGTGTTATTTACACTATGACAGACCCCATCACGATACCACCAGGGTCTAGTATGATGTAATGTTGACTTTGGGGCAGTAGAGAGTGATGGGCTTGTTCAGACCAGTCTTAGATGGTCATCTTTAGTGCTTCATTCGTAGTTTAGTAGTTTGTAAATAAACATTATGCGATAAAATCAGTGGATAATGAAGGTTTCTGTGTCAGTATTGGGAATGAAAGTATGGTATCATGTTATCTGCTCTTTGGGGTCCCATGTTGGCAACAGAGCATTTGGTTTAGCAGTTCTTATGAAGATGCCAGCTGGGAAAGCTTTCAGGTATCCCAGGAACAGTTACAGTACAGGACATAGTTACAGTTGCTAGACTATGAAGGACAAACGGAGTGAATCAGTTTGCTACAGTCACCCTGAGGCAGGCCAGGCTGCCGTGCTAGCTGGAACAGCAGACAGCTCGCTGACTGAAGCAGCTAAATGACCATTCCCTGAGTTTGTATTTGATGCTTTATTTTGCCATAATGAAGAGCATATCATCATAATATGTTTATTTTCAGCCCCCCCAGAATTTTGATTTTGAAACATTCAGGGAATCGAAGGCGAACCCTGTATTTTACACATTGTCTAAACCGTACAGTGTAGGTTGCCAAAGCTTGTCCAGTCAACGTTACCCTCTTTTACAATGTAGTCAAGCCTATACAGAAATCAGGCCTTGAAAAAATAGTGAAATAAATTGATTGTAAAAACATTCCAAAAGTAGTAGTAGTAGTAATAATAATAATAATAATAATAATAATAATAATAATAATAGTAGTAGTAGTAATAGTAGTAGTAGTAGTAGTAGTAGTAGTAATAATAATAATAATAATAATAATAATGTAATTAAAACGTAATAATTAAAAATCTGTTAAATCAGTATAGGGCAATAAAATTGCAAATATAATATATATATATATATATACATATTATCAAAATCATTACAATCAAATAAAAAAGTTGCAGCAGCGAGCAAAGCTTTAGAGTTTCCTGTAATGAATTAAAGCTCTCTGGTGCACTGTAGCTAAAACACACAGGTCCTAATGCTTTCCCTCTTTTTCTTAGGTAAAGCTCACTGCCAGCCTGGTTTGCACATCAGCAGCTGTCACCAAGCTAATATCTACAAGTGATTCATAATGTATGAATGGAAACACAAAATATTCAAATACATTTGTGTGTTTTCCTATTACCACATTTCCTTTCCCTCCTTGTTTCCTGAGTCTCTGTATAGATATAGAGAACAGGCAGGCTTTCGTTTCAGTCTCACTGTGAGAGAATTTGTTAAAAATGGTGTGTAGAAATGGGTATAGGAAGAATTTTGGATACAAAAACCAAAAATAAAGATCACAGAAAGCACATTTTTATTTCTCTAATAATGGTAAAAGTGGTCTTTTATCTGTCTTAGAAAGAAACCATGCGTATGAGGTATGTTTAATTACCAGAGGAGTGTAGACCCATACTAAACCCATACTCAAGAAAAGTGTCCTTCCAATCGCAGCAGCTCAAAAACGACTTAAGCACTGTATAACGCATTTGTAATGAAACAAACATGAATAAGCAAACAATGAGTAAGTAACTAAAACAATGAATGAATGAATAACAATGAATAAGTAACTAAATATCAGTGACTAAAACTGGTACACTCTTCATATACACAAGTATTATGATTTGAGAAGAGTCGTCTGATGTTTCCCACTTCATTTGCTTTTAAAACAATGCTGTTTTGGAATTCTGGGAAGTGCACATGAAAGTACACTAGAGGGCACTGCTATCTTGAGGCTGAGTTTAGGAAGTTTCTAATTTGAGGAATAGACAAGTTCTCAGTTCATGTGCTTGCAAAATGATACAGTGTGACAGTTTTCCTAGAGAGTGCTGTCTTCCTCCTCAGAGGTCTGCTCAGATGAGCAGCAGGCAGCAGTGTTCTGTTCTAGGCTGCACATGGAGACTGGCCTGAAGATGAAATTCATTCTGTTTTTACTGCTTAATATCCTCCAGATTGAGCCTCTACACAGCACAGTCAAGCAAATCCAGCAGTGTGGATTCCAGTGTTCAAAGGTACGTTCATATCACTGTGTGTTCAGTGGATTAGTGTGTTCAGTGGGCTGTAGCATTATGTATCACACACAACAGAGCAACAAACATGCATTTTTCAGGCCTATTTCTGTAAATGAAATAATCCAAACACAGATTTTCCACTGGTAGAGAGTAACTGAGTTAAATGCACATTTTGACTCGTACTGTGTTTTGTAGAACTTTAACCATTCACAGAACTAGACAGGTTTTAAGGGTGTGTTTTAGAAAGCAGCAATGTAGCACATCAGCTCAAACTACCAGCAGTACAATAGATTATTTTATGACTATTATAAATAGACCACTAAAACTCAGATTAGCATTTGGTGAACCTTGATTTCTATATATTGCGAGACAATATGATGTAAAGGATATAAAGTCATCTGTTGCTGCACAGTTTGTGTTGGTCATCCTGTAGTCTTCATCAGTGGTCACAGGACGCTGCCCACAGGATGCTGTTGACAGGATAGTTTTGGTTGGTGGACTATCCTCAGTCCAGCAGTGACACTGAGGTGTTAAAAACTCAAGCAGCACTGCTGTGTCTGATCCACTCACACCAACACGTCAGTGTCACTGCAGTGCTGAGAATGATCCAGCATCCAAATATTACCTGCTCTGTGGTGGTCTAGTGGGGGCCAATGAAAAATAGAGTGAGGGGTTTTACAAAGTATGCAGAGAAACAGATGGACTACAGTCTGTAATTGTAAAACTACAATGCACATGTATGGTAAGTGTAGCTGATAAAATGGACCATGAGAGTAGATACATGGAGGTGCACTGAATGAAGTGCATATATAATGTACTTACCATCTAGGTGCACCTTGTAGTTATTTATACACACACAAAATATGTTGATATCTTACCATCAACATGCAAGTTAAGAGTGAACTTCCTCATGGTTGATGTATGATGGGTATGTAACACAGTAGAACTTTAATAGTTCAGAATACAGTTCAGAAACTTCTGCTGGCCCTTACGGTAATTAAAAACATGATTGCTGCTGATTACGAATTGAAAGCTAGATGCAGTGACAGATGGTTGTTAAGCAGTGATTGGCAGGATGAGGAAATAAGGCGGAGCTTGGTTGAGAGTGTAATTATTAAATGATTGACTGGCTATAGCTTACAGGAAACACATACAATACAACCTAATAATCCTCACATCCTGATTTGATTTATTAGGTCTGTGACACCCGGGGCTGCACCTATGCACCAATAAAATGGCACTGTTTCCTCATTAACCTCTTATATGGAGGTAAATAAAAAAAAAAAACCTCTGAAACTATCAGACCTTTGTGTCCTCATAGCTTGTTATGGCCATGAGTTTAGGCGACTGGCCCAACACAGCATCTAATACACGATGGTTCAACAATGTTTTTAAAGTAGTGTGTTCTTAGTGCGTACTGTCTGTGGTGTTTAGGGTCAGTGCCAGGTCAATGTTAGCGTCTAATATTATTCTCTGCACAACCAGGAACTACAGTCTCCACATAGTCAAATGTGGGGAAACCCCTTCCATCATCCTACTATAGATTACATTTCCTTCACTTTGGACTACTTGCTGATTCAGTGAAATACTGCATGTGGCCATAACTCTGCCAGTATTTGTGACTTTTAATTCTCTTCTTGTGATTTTTTGAACAGGAGCTACACTGTAAATCCAAGCCACACTGTAAGTATATTAATAAAAGTATCACAGCATTACAGGAGTGATATGTAAGATGACACAATTAATATGTAAGCTCTTTAGTTTTAAACATCCCACAGTGAACTACAATTATCAACAGAAGGTAACGAAATAAGACTGCTATGTATTGTGTTGCACTACCTACTAAAGTTAGCAAGCTAGCCCAAGCCTGTCCTGTCTCATGATACTCCTTTATACCTGAGGAGGTGAGCCACTGTAGCGTCAAGTCTGGCAGAGTATGAAGAGGAGGCACACCCACTCTCAACAACAAAACACACTTAAAACCAAAGAAAATGTGACACAAAAAGAGCAGGAAGAGAAGAGTTAGCGTTGATGTTGCGCTTATGGCTAGTAAAAGGATGAATCCCCCTCAGACATCCCCTGTTCCCTCACCACATACTGCACACACATACACACAGTAAACACGATTTTAAAAGGCCCAAGTGCTGCGTTTATCCACGATGGACAGGATGAGTGAGGCATCAGGTCTATAACCATGATGGCTAATTAAATACTTAATTTCAAAGCAGTGTGGAGGTGGTATTTGTAGAAGGATGTCACTCTGGCAATTGACCAATCTGAACAGTATGGGCTCATTGGGAGGCGTGGCTTATCAACACAGGAGCTCTAACAGAGCATTTCAGACAGAGGGTGAATACAGATGTACTGTACAGTGTGAGAAAAAAATCAAAGTATGTAAATCTATTTTAGTATCCCCCAAACATAAAACTTTGAACACTGAAAATGAGCATAATAGGTCTCCTTTAATAACTTCAACATTAATCAGTGTAGCTTAACTGCTGTAGGCTGAATTGGTGGATATATGTGAATGTCATTGACTTTGTGACATCACAAAAACAATTCATTCAAAAAGTGCAATTTTTCAGCTCAGTTTCAATACGTAAACTGAGGAGTGAATAGTGTGTTTATAAATGTTAGCAACTACTAAGTAATTATATAAAAAGGGGTCAAATCTGGTTGTCCATGATATGATGTATTAATACGACTACAAATACAATATTCTGTTTCTGCCTCCAGTGTCATTGTCTCACTGCAAGAAATACCAAGAACTGAACAATGCCACTGTCATCCATAATGTCAACCTGTCTGTTGTTATGAGATGTGAAGAAGAAAAATGTTCACTCAACCTCAACATTGTCATGATGATGACACTTTACGGTATGTTTGAAACAGTGCACTGTAAAGAGTTGCACCTCTTTTGTACAAATACTGTGTATAGCAGCTTCTATAGATTAATAGGCCTCTAAAGGGCGTACATCCCAAAAATGCAAATAACGACTTCTAGAGCAAAAATGAACCTCAGACACCAGGTCTGTAAGGAGTCTATGCAGACCTTCTTCAGGATGTTTTGTAGCAGTGGCTTTGCATACTTCTTCAAAGATGATTAGCCTGGAAGTTATTGGTAATTAGTTTTAGAATACACATTGATTACTTTATGTATTCAGCTTTAGGTGGAAAACATTTTCTTTGCCCCTCCCGTTGTGGAGAGGAGAATCTGTAATCTAAAACATCCAATCTTTAAAATAAGAGGATCTTTTTTTGTGCGTGGCCAACTCTGAGCATATTAAGTGAACCATCACTGGATAATTTGCCACAAGTAATTGACTTGGAACAGACAAGTAATTAATATGACTGTCACATCCAATGTTGTTTGACATGCCAAACAACTATTCAGTGAACTATGAGGATGTGTTTTAAAGGTTTCCTGGTGCATTGAGAACTGGTGTAATATCTATTTAGAGTACTATTTAAAAAATGTTTCTATGATGATAAGAAATATAAGGCTGAAAGAACCTACAGTTCATAGACCCTTTCACCAGTGATAGAGCATAAGTTAATATTTAGTTTTCTTTCAGGCATGTGGATGGGGTTGCTGAGGGAATCTCCCAGCAGTTTTTGACTAAGAGGCAGCATTTGTTCGAAGAGGAAATAGATCTAGCATATTATCTCTCTCTCTTTTTCCCAGTAATCTTGGTCATCATTAGAAGCACAGTATACTATGGCTGAATGAATCAAACTCTAGGGCTTGTGCTCCACAGCATAGCAAGATTTTTGTGAGTTGAATTCAGAGTGTTAGAAAAGGGAAGACCCTGAGCTCTGAAGCCTAAGAGAAGCCCAGTTCGGGACACCTGCTCTACAATACAGTTCTTGTAGAATATAACTATTAAAAGGCAGATATTTATTTCATGTGCTGTTTTAAAGTAAACACAGTTTTATGATGTTCAGATGATGTTCGTGGTGTTGTCATGTGTGTGCACTCTGCTGGGATGTTGGGACGCTGCCAGATCATAACTTTTCCTCACAATGCCAGAAAACATGTCACTGAGAAAAAGGTACAGGTTTACTCATTCTATCTCAATTTAACATTAATTGTAAAATTAATTAATTAGAAAAGTTACATTTTGTCACTGTCCAAAAAGTCTCCATTTTTTTGTATTTTGTGTAAGCATTCCAAAATGATTGGACTCATAGAAATGCTCCAAAGTTGCTTGGAATAATAATATTGGTTTACTTTTACTTACATTAAGAGTTTTGCCTTCTCCTGTGGACATGCTTTTCGACAGAGACAATGCATATCTTGTAATTCAAGTGATGTGTGCTTTGTCCACAGCAACAGAAATTGATTTAAACAGCGGAAAATAACTTTACTTGCTCAGTTGCTTTATTTGTTCCTAGTTTATAGGTGTATGTTTACTTAATTCTTGAAATTTAAATTCAGTTTCAACCATTCAACGGCAAACTCGGTGAACTCAACTGACACATTTACGCACTGTCTCTTCAGGTTGAGGTTCAATATGACTGTTTTTCAGTCAGGCCCGGACAAGATGTCTTGGTGACTCTGAAAACGATGCCCAATTTCTGCAATAATATCTGGACACAAAAATACTCCATTCCGGGTATGCGGGTTGGGGCTGTGTTTGTGATTTGCCATGATTTTCAGTGCCAGTATATAAAGCAGAAGCTTTCCATTAAATATGCTGTATTTCTTTTCTTGTGCCAGAATGTTCACATGAAGACATCAGGAGAAAAGTTACAGAGTGCATCAGTGAGTTTCCTTCAATCATGGTGTTTGGATGGCATTTGGATGGCAACACTTCACTGAGAGCTATTAATGGTTTTACATCATATAACATGCTTGCAAAGTTATGAGGCCTAAAATTATATGGATTCTTATTATTTCACTCCATATATCTTGGCGATTACTAGTGTAGACACAAGAATTTCATGTTTTGGTAAAGCAGATGATGTATTATACTACTTTGAAGAACAAAACTTTTCAGATTTCTCATCAAGACCCCCCAGCTGTCTCATAGCTTTGCTAAATGACACCAGCAGCACACCTGATTTAATGTAATGAAGTACTGATTGAGCCAATCTAGGTATTGGATAAATATAAACTACAATAATAGCTACAGATAATACTGTAACCTTATCTGCTATGCAGTTATTGAAATGCTAGTGTTTATCTGAACAAATGCATGCTTACACATTAGATACACAGCTTTTATATCTAGCTCTTATATGTCAGGGGACTAAAACAGAACTCTACATCTAATGTAAAGTCTTTATACTCACTATTGTTGTAGCTGGAGAGCTGGCATACACTGTGGACACTGCCAGGAAAGAAATTACTGTGAAGGTGCTAGAGGCCCCTAAGGACGCAGACTACAACCTTAGACTTTGCCTCAAAGGCCGCTCTGCTTGCATCGGAACAGGACCACACAGACTGGTGAGGACAGTTTGGTCGCTCTTACATGTTATTTCTTGTACAAAATTCATTTAGATGTGTTTAATTGTTATTAACAAAAGACGAGATGTTGCACATAGACTCATTAGACAAGGGTTTTTTAGAATATGAGATGACTATTTGCTGACTTTGAGCCAAGCATCACTAGTAGATTGCATTTGAAACATTTAAACATTTTAATATGCGAGTGAATGTAACTGTGGGCCTGCTGGAAAGGGTTAAATAAGAAAAGGTAGCACAGAGAGTCTCTGAAAACTATTAACCAGGAGACAATCAAATATTTACTGAAATTAGGAAATTGTCACTCCTTGGACAAAGCTTTCTTAAAAATGTAAGATGTTCACTGACTGTGAGCTGGTCTGTCTCAATAGCATGTTAACTTATAAACCTGCGGTTTGTGTGTGTGTCTGTTTCCTCCAGATCAAAAGACAAGGGCTCCATAGAAATGAGTCATTTCTTTACTCCAGAGCACTTCCTTGTTTGTGCATTGAGGTATTATTCCAGACTTGTCTAAACACATCAAGAATATCCTAGTTCTCAGTTCACATTGCACCACACTGATGTGTTACAGGGCTGGCCAGCGACTACAAATGCTCACAGAATTCAAGTTTGTCCATTTAGAAACAGTAAGTGCACTTACTAGCAGTGAGTTCTTATAACCTTTTATTTGTTCGGATATTGGGAATTACTGGGGGGTTAAACTACTCAGATTGTTTTCTGCTTATTTACATTCATAATACCTGGCCTCTTGCCTCCTTCAGACATGCAAGAGTTGTGGTCAGGGTCTACCTATGACTACTACACACAGGCTTTGTCATGGAAGCCCGCGTGTCCTGTCAAGGCAGTCGTCTCGCTGTGTCATGCCGTTGGACCAAACATGTGTCTTGACATTGGAAACGTGTCTCTGTCTTCTGAAAGCAACAGCGTAGGCTCACTTCACTGCTATCCTACAACTTTGTACTATTTCTTTAGCGAAGTTGTTTATCAGGACAATATAACCAGAATATAGACCAGAGTAAACAGAGTACGTTAGTCATAGTTAGCCCACAAAGTTCTTTTTCATCTGATGTTCCTTTGCCCAGACATGAACAAAAAAGCCATAGTTCTGGCATAAACAAATGTTTTGCTTTCTGAATGTTGGTTGCTACGGGGTACCTGTGTAAATATTGCGTCTGTTTTGGCCTCAGGTGATATTTTCTACAGTGGATCCGCACCCACGACTTTGCATGAAGGTAATTTTGGCAATTTTGCGTGACCTGTGCTCTTTTTAATGCAAAGCACACTACATGCGATGACATCGTAGATATGAAATGACTTTGATGAGCTCTCAGGATCATGTTGTCTTGTTGGATGATGCAAATGTGCTCTGTTTCAGTTCACCACTGAGTCAGGCTTTTGGATAGCGTGCCCATTCAGTTCTGAACGCTTCCCAGGTATTTCACTTATTGCTACACTAAATCATTGCTTGCATGTTAAGCTATTGACCTTCTGACTGAGGATCAAGTTGCACTACTTATATGACATCTGCCTATGTTTGTCTAGTGTGGGACCTGAAAGTGGTTTCCCAAGCTGACCAGCACCGGGTTGAGATAACTTCATGGTTTCCAGCCAGGTTTTCAGTGGGTCTGTGCAAGATATCCAGCTCCACTGCTTGTGAGCCAACTGAAGAAAGCCCATTTTCAATTGCCTCTGTGGTATGTGAAATCATTGACAGGTTTACGCACACAGGTGCATGCCTTTAAGAGTATATAAAGCTGGTATATAAAGCATTCTGAATGCAATTTTTGAAGTGTTGTATTTGGACAGAGTCCCATGGGAGAGCCATGTTGTACTTAGCAAAGGCAGCATTCATGTTGTAATTTAAACTATGACAAGTGAAAATAAAAAGTCTCTTTGAATGAAGGCCTCGTAAATTCCTCAGTACAGAAAGGGGATGTCATTTGTTTTTGAGAGTGCTCTGATATGTCAAAACCTTTTTTTTTCAAGGACAAAACAAAGTCTGCGTTTGTGAACCTGTCAGCGAGTATGTGCAACTCAAGTATTTGCATTCAGGTAAGAGAACATATAAAACAAATATAAAGTATGTTTTTAACTATAGTAGCATAATTTTCTACAAACACTTTCTCTACACACACAGTTGAGTAGTGCCATTTTCTCTGTGTGGATGTGAATAATGGTCTGTTGTGGAAGACTGATGTGCCGCTCTGTTTTTAAAGGTGAGGAGAATAGATGTACAGTTGGCCATCCAGGAACAGCGATGCAACCTCCAGTGCTGTGAGTAGTGAGTGTGTGCACATGCTTATTTATACAGGGATCCTCCTTGACCATGTCAGTGCCACGTTCAAGTATGAGGAGTCTTACATATTGTGGATATCGTCAGTACTTAAAGAACACTGACCAGCCATATATGTCATTACAAAGCGAACACAAATGGTACTGCTTAATTGGAGTTTTTGCAGTGCATGATTATTATTATTACTACTGTTATTATTATTATTATTACACCGATCCAAGTCATATACTTTTGTGTTCTAGAATAGAGCAAGAATTAATACTTAATTTTGGTAAAGAAACTATGTAAGAAACTTGTAGAGTGTTTTGAGCAATAATATTAAATAAATATTTATAAGTTTATATTTATAAATATTTATAAGTGTATATTTGGGGCCCCCTGGTGGCCCTACAATGAACTGTTTCCACCATTTACAGCATACATTTCATTTAAATAAGTCAGTTGTAAAACTTTGAAAACGTTAATTTAGCACTTAATACTTTTTACATTACTTTTACATTTTGTGCTTTTATGGCATACTGTTGTTGATGTTTCAGTTAGCGGTGTTTAAAATGGAGCTACATAAGGTTTCGTAGGAGGCACTTTAAGTCTTTGTATTGTTTATAGCTTATAGTTATTATACAGTAGTTATAGTTACTATTTCTTGTTTCTGAATTAAATTTCAAGCACAAAACATTAGAAATGAAATCCAGTCTTGACCTGAGAAATGGAAATTGTATTAAACCTGGAAATGTGTTCATGGTTATATGCAGTAAATATGTGTAAAGTTGTGCACCTAACAACCAGTATGGCCGGATTGTGATACAATACTATCTTTCTCTCTGCAGCTGACCAGCAGTTTGAGCAGTGGAGTTTCAGCAGTGCTCTTGAGAAGTATGCAGTGCCACTCATTGTCTGTGTGATGGCACTTGTGATGGCTGCTTTGATCGGGAGTGTGACACTGAAAGGTAAAATAAATTGATTTCTGTATTGTTACTGAGTGGCCAAGTAGTCACAAGCAGATACGTGCTTTTATGTTGAATGATCATTATTATCTATACAAATCTATATACACCCATCAGCCATAACATTAATACTACCTCCTTGTATCTACACTCCATTTTATCAGCTCCTCTTACTCTATAGGAGCATTTTGTAGTTCTACAATTACAGACTGTGGTCCATCTGATTCTCTGTATACTTTGTTATCCCCCTTTTACCCTGTTCTTTAATACTCAGGACCTCCACAGGACCACCACAGAGCAGGTATTATTTGGGAGGTGGCTCATTCTCAGCACTGCAGTGACACTGATGTGGTGGTGGTGTGTTAGTGTGTCTTGTGCTGGTGTGAGTGGATCAGACACAGCAGTGCTGCTGGAGCTTATGCACACTGTGTCCACTCACTGTCCACTCTATTAGACACTCCGACCTTGGTGGTTCATCTTGTAGATATAAAGCCAGAGACGATTGCTCATCTGCTGCTGCACAGATTGTTTTTGGCACCTTCTAGTCCTTCATCAGTGGCCACAAGACGCTCATCATAGGACGCTGTTAACTGGATAGTTTTGGTTGGTGGACTATTCTCAGTCCAGCTGTGACACTGAGGTGTTTAAAACTCCAGCTGTGTCTGATCCACTCACCACCAGCACAACACACATTAACACACCACCACCACATCAGTGTCACTGCAGTGCTGAGAATCATCCACCACCCACATAATACCTGCTCTGTGGTGATCCTGTGGGGGTCCTGACCACTGAGGGTAAAACGGTGAAAAGGGGCGAAAAAGTATGCAGAGAAACAGATGGACTACACTCTGTAACTGTAGAAAATTTAAAGTGCATCTATGTGGAAATTGAATCTGATATAATGCAGAATGAGTGTAGAAACTTGTTTGTGATTTTAATGTTATGGCTGATTGATGTAAGTAGTGTTTTATTAGAAACTGGTGAAGCAATAACTTGCTTCTTAAGTCATCCAATTGGTCAGTGATGTCCTTATAAAGCTGGGTGTCAGTTCTGACAGGTCTCACCACATTAGCATTCTACCTCATTTAACACACCAAATTTAAGTCATACCCTACAAATGTCTTCATGAGTTGATTTCATAGTTTTAAAAGGGAGAAAACACTTTGTGGGCCCGAGCCTGACACCTCCGCTTGGCATGCAAAGCACTACTGATTTGAAAATGAAATCAGATGTGTGAAAAAGTAGAGCAAGAAAAATGGGAGCATATATATGAAATGACATGATATTGTATCAGTTGGTAATGTAATTTGATGCTGCGCAGATTTAATCTGATGCAGTTTGTGGCTTGAACACAATGTTATTTGTCACTGGTGTTTGTATTCTTCAGCCTGTGGTTGGGGGCAAAGAAAGCAGAAACCGGGCAAAACCCCTGCATGTCAGGCAGCAGCAGGTAAGAAAAGTGACCTTTCTTTTATTGTTATTTTTAAGAGAGGTAGAGGAAAGGAAACAGTAGAGAGGGAAATATTTTTAGAATCTTTAATGTGAAAATGAGCCACCTGAGCCTCTCTTCCTTCCTGTGTCAGAAACAGAGACCCTGATCCACACAGTGGGTGAGGACATGGATACAGGGCTGCATTCGGCCTAAGGCTACAGGTGATCATTGTTTAGCTGCAACAGGAGACTGCAAGTGGAGCCAACAATAAAAGCAGTTTTGGTGCTTTAATTATCTTGACCTGAATTGCGTAGGCCATAGATATTTTTGACACAGTTATGCTTTAAATGTGTGTTACACCTTTAATCTGGCAATAATGTGTTTCAAAATATGAACACATAATATCTGTATTTATTATTATTATTATTATTATTATTATTATTATTATTATTATTATTATCCATTTTTGGGCATGGTGTGTAAAAGTTCTCTCTCTTTTTCTCTTTTTTTTAATAACATAATGTAGTTGTTAATTCATGTCAAGTCTGGTATTTTTTTATTGTCATTCCTCATTATAAATTGTATACATTGGAGTAAAATGTTGTTCTCCAGGAACCATAGCATCACATTACACAGGACTGTGTAACGTGTAAAGTGCAGACACAGCAATGTAAAAGAAGTGCTGAATATTCAATAAATGCCCAGATGTTACATATGTATGTACACTATATGGACAAAACTATTGGGACACACTTCTTAATAATTGAATTCAGGTTTTTTATTTAGTCTCATTGCCTCAATAAAATCAAGCACCTGGCCATGCAGTCTTTCTTTACAAACTTTTGTGAAAGAGTGGGTCAGTCTAAAGAGCTCCCTGAGTTTGAGTGTGGTACTGTAATAGGATTCCACCATTGCAACAAGTCAGTGAAATTTCTTACCTTCCAGATTGAAAAACATGTATTAAGCACAGCAACTCAGTTGCAAAAAGACAGACCAAAGTAACGTTTTAGAGCTGGATTGTCGACTAGAATGGAGATTGTGAGCCAGGCCCTCATATATCAATGTGTCAATATCAGTGTCTGACCGCACGGTAGCACTTTCTTTACAGATCGGTAATAAGTAGGTAATGATATGGTCATTTTACAGTAACAAAGTGTATTTAATCAGTATTTAATCAGTTGTTACTACATAATAAATCAGAAATTGTAATGAGCTTTAACAAGGCCGTTATGAAATGGTAAAATAATGGTAACAAGTTGTACTTACCTGCTTATTTTGTAGCTCTTTATGTATAATAAGTGAGCAGTTGTAGTGGTAACAAGGCAGTAATGTAATAGAAACACAATGGTAACAAGTTTTACTTTCCTAAATATTATATGCACATCTTCTAGTCATTAATAAATTAAAAGATAGTCATTGTATTGGTATTCAATAATAAAATGATTTAAAACAACAGTAAGAAATTTTATTTACCTAAAATGACCCACTTATTTTATAGTTCTTAATGAATAATAAGAGAGAATAATAATTGAGTACACGTATATAATATATAATGTTAGAGTTATTAACCCGAAATTAATTAAGTAGTTCTGCTGTAATTACCTGGTATCAGGGCTGTAAAATACTAATTCACTAATTCAATAGTTTTATTTCTTACCTGTTATGTATTTAAAAGGTCAGACACAGTGGGATGTTACAGGCAGTAATTACAGTGAAACTAAACGGTATTAGAGCCGTAAAATGCAAGCTGACTTATTTCCATCTTGTTTCTTACATACTACACCTCCCATCATAACATCAGTTCAAAATGGTCTTGTGCTTCACATGTAGGCCCACCTATAGACAAATATTGTTACCCAGTAATAGACGAGGTAAATCTGTTCTATTACATTACTGCCTTGTTACCACCACAATTGCTCACTTATTATACATAATGAACTATAAAATGAGCAGGTAATATTTAGGTAAGTACAACTTGTTACCATTATTTTACCATTTCATAATGGCCTTGTTAACACTCACTACAATTTCTGATTTTTTATTTATTAGGAACAACATGGAAATTGGCATTTAATTAATGATTTAATAATAATTAATTTTTTACCGTAAAATTACCACGTCATTACCTACTTATTACTGATCTGTAAAGTGCTACTGACCGCACTTTGTTCTTCTGAAAACAATGGGCAAAAATTCCTGCAGACACTCTCCAAAAAATTGTAGAAAGCTTTCACAGAACAGTGGAGTCTGTTATACTGTTATAGCTGCAAAGGGAGTACCAAAGGGGATTAAGTCTATAGATTTATAAAAGGATGGGATGTCATAAAAGCTTATGTAGGTGTAATGTGTAGGCGTTCCAATACTTTTGTATTTACAAATGATTTTTGTGCTATTTTATTTCATTTTATTAGACTGAGCCTTTAGAAATTAATTCAGTTAAAGTTATATAAAGAAAATATTCTGTGGCAAAAATACTAATACCGAACAATACTGTTTGCATAGGTATTCAACCCTCTGCAAAAGCACCTAGTTCACATGAATGAAAGACATTGCCCTAACAGGGACACAATTGGCTTACCTTTGGCCTCAATCTGTGAATCTGTAAAGTTTATCTTTTCAGAATAAAATAATTCAAGTACGATTGATCATTCCATACCATTAATCAATAAGCATTCTAAGCAAATTAGAAATAAAGTTATAGACATGCACAAGAAAAATTAAAAAGCAACAGAATAAAAAGTGTTTGGATATTGTAGTGTGTGCTATTGGGTCAATTATGGGAAAAGGTAAGCTGCATCATATCACCCAGGCACTGCCTAAACAAGGTTGCCCCTAAAAACTCTGCATCAAATCAAGAAGGGGACTTAAACGAAGGCTTTGAAAAGAGGACATGCACTTTGAAGGAGCTTCAGTGGCTGAGACTGGAGTGAAGGTGCACCAGTCAACAATATCAAGAGCTCTGCGTACAGCTGACCTATATGGTGGCTAGAAAAAATCTTACTGAAGGAAAAACACATCAAAGCATTTGTTGCCCCCTGCTAAAATATGTGATACAGCTTTGTAGCTAGATGAGAAACAAATTGAGCTTTTTGGCAAAGCCTTTAAAATGATGCGTGTGGCACAAACCCTTTTTTAGTAGGGACGGGTCGTCTTGTTAAAACTGAAGGATGTGTGGAAGCTGCAAGATACTGCAAGCCAACCTGCTTCAGTCTGTTATAAACTAAAGCTTGAGAGAAATCTTTCAGGACCATGATTTCAAGCACAAAGCCTAAGCAACACAGGAGTGGTTGAACAACAGAAGGATGAAGGTTCTTCCAAGCTTTATTTTTACAAAGTCTACAATATCCAAGTTAAAGTCCAGATCTCAGTCCAATCGAGAATCTGTGTCACTATTTGAGAATTGTGGTCCTAAAGTCACTATCATTCAACCAGCCTAAACAAACAGGAGCAAACTGGCCAGCAAGAGTGTGCAAAACTTGTGAGAACCTACACAGACTTGTAGTTGGTATTGGAACAAAAGATGGTTCTACAATTTACCAGTCTGAAGGAGCTGAAAACGTATGCAAGCAGCATTTCTGCTGACAAATAAAGAATTTTGCCTCTGAATATTTGCTTTAAGAACATATTGGTTTTCAGTATAAATGCTGTCGGAAACAGTGAATCTGTGTAAGTCTCATTTGCAGTCCAGATAAATCTGATGACCTTTAAGAGTGTTCAGTAATTTTGCAAGGCACTGTAGCAATTGTCACCTGTCACTGTCACCAACCACGGACTTAGAGAGCTACCTTCCTGCGGAGTGTATTTCCAGCCACAATCTGATTTTCTTCAGAAAGCCTGTGATCGGCCTGTATGGATGGGTGCCAAACTACTGCAAAGTGTAAAATGTACAAGAAGATTCATGTTGTTAATACCAGAAACACCTCTGTGCTTATATGATGTAAACTACTGTTAACTTTCTACATTAAATGGCTCATTTTTTGTCTGCATTTGCTGCAGGTGCCCAAGTTATAAAGTGTGTTCCCTCAACTTTCTTGCCCCACTTCCACAAACTGTTGCAGTGCAGATACTGTAGAGGGCAGTGTTTTACAGTTAACAACATATTTGCTGTACGAACTGATCCCGTAGTGTGTCTGTGGTGTGTGTCACACATCTGTAAGTGTCCCTTGTATTCATTACAACTAGGTCACAAATGGGTGGTCTTAAAATCTGGGTCAGAAATGGATGGTCAACCAAGTAGATATTGTACACTGTGAGAGCTGGATTTCCTGTAAACGACTTGATCTATTCTCCGCCTACAAACCTGTTCTATTGAACACTCATGATCTCCTGATTTCTATACATGTAATGCTCCTCTGTGGTGCAACTGTCCTGTCCTGTCCTGTCATCATAAGAGTTCAAATTTCAGTCCTTTATGGTTGAGAGTCCAAAAGGGGGAAGCGTTCAGTCCACACCCTTTTTATTCAAATTTGGGGATTTGGGAAAATGGGGAAACTAGGTAAAGAATAAGCAATTGGTTATAATGGCAGACGGTAAAATGATCACTTTGGCATCATTTCATTTACTCTTCCTTTCATTGGCTAACTGGGAGCAGAACCTTCAGCATGATAGGTAAGAAGTTAGAATTCACCATCAGGGCAGTGCTACTACTTCATCCTCTCATACTGGACTGATTTGACATAATGCTACACTGACTCACTATCACCTTTCGAGGTACAAGAGTGGTATTATAAAACAGGACATGCCAGGGCTAGCTGGTTATAATACTAAGTTCAATAGATATCTCTCCAACACGACACATAGACGTCTATGACGTACCGTCAAAACTGGTGTTTCTTCACATTCTTTTATGATTTTAGTTAATTTTGGTTATATATCATATAAATAAATAAATAAATAAATAATTAATTAATTGATTAAATAAATAAATAACTAAATAAATAAATACGTTAGGACAACTTTGAACTCAAGTTTCAATTATGGAACTCCAGTACTTTCAGGTTGAGACAACTAAAAAAGTTAGCCTTATAAGTTTAAGTTGACTTGACTTTTATTTTTCACAGTGTACAAGACCTGCATGGAGCAAAGCGGTATGTGTGCCTGTCAGCATATTAGCAAGATGTCTTGTTTACTTGCTACTAACCAAAACTAAATTGGTTGGAAATGTACACCGGTGTGCACAGTCACAGAGTGTACATTTCAAAAGTTGTACCCGTCTTAGCATAAAGTAAAGGCCTGTCCCACAGGGGTACTAAGCCCTTTGGTACTCTTCTACATCCCCATCGTAGGGACATCCATGTATGAAAATGTAGGCCAAGAGACCTCGAGGGTGCTAGGTTTAAACATACACATTTGCCACATAATCAAATATCATCATGGCTGTAGGTTTGCATATCAGCAGTAGGGATATGTTCAACCAATATTTTGGGAGGATAGGATTGTCCCTACCGATATTTGAAGAAACTAGTTTGCATCATATTTGTATTGGAGTCGTATTGAGGAGTTAAGTTATATTTGCACAGCAGATTGTCAGGGTGAGTGGGTTGTTGTGTCCCTACCCTACCTGACCAAACATATGCCCTTGAATATCGTAATGCATAGAGAATTACGGAATGTAGCTGCCATTGCTGAGCATCTCAGTTCAGACTGATATAGCGTACAGTAATGGATTCCAGGAGGGTGCAGCGCAAGGTTGGGGTTTGAGTGAAGAAAGCTCTGTACTTTGCTGATGAAAACATTCCTAAAGGATGGAGTAAAGCCTACACAATGGAACCCCACCAGAAATGCTGGGCAGATGCAGAAAGCAGAAAGGTAAGTGAGTGCAGACATGTTGTTTTATCTGGATTTGAAATTCCATTCGGCTTATAGCGGTAAAGTGAAGGTGTAAATAACCTTACATGACCTGGCCAGCAGGCAATGACACGTCTACATTTCTTACAAGCGTTTCTTCTAAATGAAAGTGTGTACAGTGGAAGGTTCATCGAGTTCATGAAGCATAGCCAACTCTGTGTGTGTGTGAGATTGAGGGCTCGCATAATATTTTGGGGAGTGGTGAACACTGAAAATGAGCCATGAGAAGGTAATTGCACCAGTGATCTCATCGTCTTTACATTTCAGCTATGAGGGAGACTTTCTCTCCTGTTGGTCACCAACCACGGACTTAGAGATCTACCTTCCTGTGGTGTATTTCCAATCACAATCTGGTTTTCTTCAGAAAGCCTATGATCGACTGGATCAGTTGCATTAGTGTTACATTGGAGGGTGGTGGCAGCATGTTGGATGCAAGAGGAAGGTTGGTGACCGGTGCTGTAGTGAATAGTAGATTATTTAAGAGTGAACAAGTGAATTATTCTAAACGCAATGAATAACAAATGCAAAAACAACTTCAGTAAGCTCAAAGAAGTATTGGTCCAAATCCCCAAGCTTCCTAGGGCATCCAGTACATATCAGCATAGTAATTTAAGTCTGTTAGAGGCAATTCTTAGTTTTTTGGCCTGTAATAAAGTAAAGCTCATTAGTGAGAGAAAACACTCCGGGTGCAGTATGGGGGTTGCACAGAATTGGGGTTGCACTCTGTTGCTCAGTGATGAAGCTTTAAGCTTGATGTCGACTAGTTCCTGATCATATCATTATAAAACTAACAACATGGATGCCTCTGAGAAGACAATAGGTGAGGTGCCTGGTCCTGAAGGCTATAAAAAGTCCTGTGTAGTTAGAGAGGGAACCATAAAACCATGCAATCCTGTAAAGTTTAAAGTCGTTTACTCTTACTGTCGCCGAGTTATGGTGAGCCTGTGGGCAAGTTTCTTGGCAAAGCTTAGATGCACCTAAGATGTGAAGTCTTCACATCATCCTCATCCTCCTGTTTTAGCAATATGATCCATTGGAAAGGGCATGTCACGCTCTACTGACAGGTGGAGTTTGGCTTAGTTATTGATTTTTAGAGTCAGATTTTTAAAGTCACTGCTGTAAAGCACTGCCTTCTCCTGTGGTTTTATTCATGACGTTATTGACAATTAGTTATCGACGACCCAACTTTCATCACATGACTGTCAACCCCTAGTGCAGAACCAACAGAACAGAATTAATTAAATCCTAAACAGTTTAGAAGTAAACCGTTAAACAGGGTGTAATGATTTTAATACCTTCTTGAGGAAAATGACAGCTGAAAATAGTGTATTAAAATTTTAAACTATTTTGGCTTAGCCTCATCATTTAAAAATACTCAGAGGAGTAGAAATACACCAGATCTTACGTTTTGATGTACATGTTACTCGATAAACATTAACCTGCTCTTAACCACCTTTCCATGCATCCACACTTACCTCTTCCCATACATACATGTCTTGTGATTTGTTACAATTTAACCTAAGAAGGGAATACACTGACTAGTCCCTTCTGTGGAGTCCAACTGCCATTAGCAGACACATTGACTGCACAACTGGTGGCAAAGTGCACCACAGATTTCCCCATCTGCTGCCAGAATGTGCTTTAACCTCTAGGGTGGACAGGGCAGAGGTCATTTGAGTTGATGTGTGAAAGGTCAGATTCATTCATGGTCAGTGGAACATTGGCATTTAAGTTCTGTCCTGGACTTCCCTTTTCATTCCTGAAAAGAGAACAATAGTAATAGTAAAGAAGAATAAAGACAGGTCCGCAGTCAATGATATACAAGTAGTGAACACTTGCACAGAAATCTAATAAATACATTGAAGGGGAAATTTCCTAAGAATTCTGTGATTAAGATGTAAATAAAGTAATTTGGAGTAGGTTAATATGAAATGCTCTGTTCTAGAGAAACACACTGACTCCATATTCTTTGCAGTGAAGGCGATAGGAACCAGAAGATCTGATGTTTACTATGCAAATACAACCATTTTCTTCACTACACTAAACCATCAGTGAACTATTTTATGTAATGTTCATACTGGTTAGATAGTGGTAAATAAGCTTTCTCTTGGGACTGTTTCACCTTACAATGCCTTGCATGTACCTCTATGCCGTGAATGAATTAAAACTAATTAGGCCAAAATATGTTTATTCTTATTATAAAACTGTTGTCAAACAATATCTGAAGTGTTAGGCAGCACCCATTTCATGTAATAACTTTTTGTGAGGTAACATTTAGAGACATTATGCTCTTCAGATGTCAGGTTCCTGTTACCACCACTTTGAACGGCTTTGACTTAGACACAAGTGCAATAAAAGGAGTGCATGTGATCTGTCCACCGGAAGTAATTGTTCTAGGAAATGGTGTCTCCAAAATGAATTTCCTAGAAAGAGAATCAGTACTCCCAGTAGAGCATGCAGTTGCTAATGGATGGTGGTCCCTAGGGGGGCGAGAGAGATGCTCCAAATCACTAAGCATCTTACTGGAAGTGCTGAGATAATTGGCTTCTGCTTTGGCTAATAATTAGTGATGTACCTGGTTCATGCTTAATTTGGCTTCATAGAAAAGTTCATGTCCATGCAGAAACAGCAATTACCAAGAACATATTATTCAGACAGAAAACACCAACAATCTACAACAACTGAGAGAGGGACACCAAAAAGCAATGTCTCCAAAAAGCATTGGGCCTCTTTCACCAACTGTCTTTAAGAAGAAATGACTTCTTAATAACCACTTACATAGTTTTATTAAGATACGGACATTCACCATTGCTTTCTTATTTTAGGATTTAAGATAAGATAAGATAAGATAAGACAAGATAAGATAAGATAAGATAAGATAAGATAGTCCTTTATTAATCCGGCAGTGGGGAAATTTACAATGTTACAGCAGCACAGAGGAAAGAACAGAAGTGTCTGGAAATATACAAATAATAAATAAGATCTATATATACAAAAAATACAGAAAATATAAACAAAATACTAAAAATTGAAATCCAGAGGACTAAGATCAGAGGAAAAGATCAGAGGACTGAGATCAGAGGAAACATTTCACATGGTGATGGTAAACAGATTAGGTTTAAGATTAAATATTGCACATAGTAGCGCACTAGAGCGGAAATAAATAAAGTAAGCAGTTTTATTGCACATAGTAGAAATAGAAACAGACTACTGAGTATTATTGCACATAGTAGAAATAGACTACTGTAGAAATAGACTACTGTAGAAATAGACTACTGAGTTTCATTGCACATAGTAGAAATAGACTACTGTAGAAATAGACTACTGTAGAAATAGACTACTGAGTTTTATTGCACATAGTAGAAATAGACTACTGTAGAAATAGACTACTGTGGGCCGCGACTGTTATACAGTCTGACAGAGGCCGGAAGGAAGGATCTGCGGTATCTCTCCTTCACACACCGCGGGTGCAGCAGCCGGGCACTGAAGGAGCTGCCCAGTGCTTTCAGAGAGTGGTACATGGGGTGGGACAGGTTCTTCAACATGTGTTTGAACTTAGGAACAGTGCCAGAGTTTAAGAGCATGTTATGAACCTGACACTTCTACTTAGAACCTCTCTTAAGAAGAAAACCCTTTAGAAGATATCGGTGAATGAGGATTGTTGTATTCCAATTCTGTTTCTTCCTCAAATGCCACTGATTTACAACACAGCATAAAACTTGCGCAACCCCTGCTCCCCCACCCCCAACCACCCCTTAAACAGTCCTGCATAAACAGATGAGTAAATGATAACAGTGATGAACGAGCCTAAAGCATTTGGAAATAGATGTGTAGATCAGACTCCACCCCCAAACACCCCCACCCACCCCAATATTCAAACTCACTTTTCATATATTCATGACTTCTTCACATCATTGTCTGGTTGTTCAAACTGGGGAGGGGCCAGTGTCTCATTTCTAAACAAAGAGGACAATAGAGTAGACACCTGTTACCAGCTGCTGGCAAAGAAAGGAGAAAAGGGAAGCTAATTGCCCAAACAGTAGTCTCGCTTCTGCCTCAAGGAGGTGCTCTCATCTTATCGGCTTTCACACTGTGCAGACTACGTCGATTAAGCAGTATAAAGTGCAATAAGTAGCAAAATTTGATTCGTCTTTGTTTCCCTATGTGTATGATTGGGTTACACTTCAGGCCTGTCAGAGTTGAATGGGTTTATTGGGGAGGATGAGAGGACACGCCCATGTCTAGTGACCCCTTCACTCCTTTTGCTGGAGGAGGGTGTAGGCTCCCTTGGGACTATTCAGTGAGAGTCCTGAGCAGATGGTCTCTGGTGTAGCAACATCCCCACTCCACCCCCCAATAACATTGCCCCTGCCAGCCAAAAACATCCTCCTCATCTCCGTATAGCTGAACTTCTCTGAATCAGCTTGAACACAAACCAGTTTGGCTACTGTAAGTGCAATTCAGTCTCTGTACCTCGTGCTTCGTACCAAGGGGCCTTCAAACAACTGCCAGTTATGCAAATCCCAAGACAGATAGGCAGCGAAAAGGAGAGTAAACAGAGATCAAAGCTAGAGAGTAATGAATTGTGTATATCTTGAAAGGAAACATTCATCATCATTCTCAGGCACTTTGTAATGCGCTGCCTGCTCTTGCCCACAAATGTGTGCTGTTCTTTTACTCACTGCACCAGAGCAAATGCGCCCTGATGAAGTAAGCAGTGAACAACAGTGGGATAGAGCAACCCCACTCATTCTTACAGCTTAATTATCTCACTACAGAAGAGCTTGAGGTCGGCAAACACTCTGCCACATGCATGCTTATTTACAGGATGTTCAAAGGTAGGCTGAGTGATTTAAAGCATTCAGGCAGGTGTAATAAAATACACGCTCAGAAGAGGAAAATCCGGTCTCTGTGGCAGCACCTTCTTCTTAAATGAGAAAAGAGTTTATATGGACCATTAACATTCAACCAAGCAGGGCACCTTACAGGCAGCCATGTTTTAGCCTTAGGATGCTAGTTACAAACATAGCTTGTAAAAAGAGAGCTGGATAGTTTTAATGGCCGATAAAGCAACAACAATATTGTCAGTACTGACACGACCTACGTTGGGTAAATCCTGCTGTATACTTAAAATGATAAAGGAACTAACCAAACTCAAACTACTGGTGTTTAAGTTCTTAAAAGGAACTTGATGTATATCTTACATTGTCTGCACTGCTCAAAGCTTGCACCAATCAGTGACACAGTTCGCATAGGAGCATGGGACCTTTCAGATCAAAGTGCTGATCAGAGGTTCTGTCGGAGAATGTGCAGAGACAGAGATGTAATAAAGGTCTTTGGTAGTGAGGTGAGCTGACACTCATTAATGTCTTCTGATTTTGTGAAACGCTAGAGGGTGCTCCAGAGAGAGTCCAAAATGAATGGGTTCCTAAGGAGCTTTTGTGCAACATCATAGTTTGTAAATGCCTTATTAGTTTAGTTTTATAGACACAGAATAGCATTCAACATTTCAACACTGCTGTTATAGTTCTGAGTGCTTCTGAACTTCAATTATAGGACATACCGGTGCCTTATGTATGTTCATGACCTCAGTAAGTGCAAATGGCTTCATTCAGCCAATGAGCTGCATAGCTCTCCAACCATTCAGTTCGGCACCTATAATTATTATCCTACTGCCCCAAACCTGTTTTCTGTAGGAAACTAGAAATCTTTTATTTAATAGAATACATCCTTTTGTTTTCAAACATTAATGCAAGGTACTGCACAAATGATTGGAAACATGTTTAATTTTTCATTTAAAGTCCTTTAGCTACATTCACCCCGTTCATTGTGGTCACCCTCCAGCGTTTTGCAGTGATGTTTTTGATATACTGAGAGGAACAGCAAGTGCCCAGACCCCCTTTCCACTGGGTGTGGTTGCACACTGTACTGTACAAATTTAAACCTCTGTATCATTTTAGCATTTGGGCATCACATTTTCAGTGGGAAATCATGAGTACTAAAGTCTTCAGTTCAGGCCATAAATGTTAAATAATAATGTTAATGCCAGAAATGAGGCCAAAAAACAAGGAACTGAGTCCAGCAAGCTGGATGCCTCGCTCTGCAAGCTCTGGTGTTTTAACTGCATTATGCTGTTATTTCAGGTGCAATGAAAAATGTTTTTAAAATGCTTTATGAGGCTGATCCAGAACACCATAAAATCCAGAATCCAGAATTTCATAAAAACCCTCTTGTACTGCATTTTATATTCAACTGCATTAACCGGAAAATGTGTGGTGTCTTTTTTTTTTTTTTTGAGAACATTTTAAAGTATCTTCTGTATTTATTTTTCTTTCCTAGACTGGGGAAACTGATAACATGAAATAATGTAGTACGTTATGAAGAATTCTATTACATGGTGCCCATATGTAATAACATGGTGCCAAGAGTAACCTCAGATAGTAAAGAAGAGTTAATGCCAAAGCAAACAGAACTTCTTCTGTGTAAGCCACACCTGTGCTGAACTTTCACCTGCTTAACTCAGAGTTAACTCTCTATATGTTTGACACCACAGTTAGTCTCTCTCATTCTCTCTCTCTCTCTCTCTCTCTCTCTCTCTCTCTCTCTTTCTCTCTAGTGTGTCTGTGTATCTGTTTGTGTAAGGTACTACAACAACTTCTGAAAAATGTGTTTAGTTCCTAATGGTAACTGCTACATTTACAATTGTGAGGTTGTTTTGAGGAATTAATGGTGTTGCTGCATTTATGGCGTCTTAAAAAGGCTTCTAAAATCTAAATGAGAATAATACATAAAGGGATAGCACACACAACAAAGGAAAAGAAAAAAAAAGATTTAAACCACTAAGGATAGAGTTGGGAAAAACAGGAATGCATTGATATAGACACCAGCATCGGGTATTGCACTAATACTGTACTAATTTACTCAACCTTGTACTCATAAAAAATCAATGGCAGTTGGACACAAAGCTGCAACAACTTCTCTATTACATAGACTAGCACATCAGAGAGCAAAAAAGTCAACATTTAGAATCAAAGTATGTTCATGTCGACTTTCCTCTGTTAGACCGAATAGAATTGAAAGGTATGGATGTTCATTTTTTAACTGTCTTTGTAAAATAGCCTGTAGAGAGACTATATTGTTCTGCCGTGTGCATTTCAGAGCATGGTGTGGTTAGCCAAGCTTAAACTTTATTCAAATTTACAGTGCACTGGCTTTAATATGCCTGGCTTTAGAGCTCCTTGGATTAGCCTCTGACCCGATAACCTCGGCTGTGATGCTTGCTGCCGCTACAGAGACTGATGTTGTGAGAGACAAATGATGAGCATCAAAACTATGAAAGGTGCATACAGCACAACTCAACAGAAGTGCCCTTCTGCTCCTATGTACTGCAGTGCTTCTCTATCCAAGGTAACTAACATAGATAGCTGACATAGATGCACATCATTTAAAATCAGTTAAGGTACATTGCAGTCATTTACAGTTGACTGGGGCAGATCTAGGAGGGTAGACTGGCAAAGGTAGCATCCTATGCGAACATTATATTGAAAGTCACTGAGCTCTTCAGTATGACCCATTCTACTGGCAGGAGTGTTCGTCTAAGCAGATTGCATGTGCTTGATTTATACATCTTTTGTACATCAGGAAAAACTACAGCAAAATATCAAGGTGGCCATGATCTCTAACTGCAACAATGCTCCAACACACTAAAGAAAATGTGTCCATAGTCTCATACTGTGGCATCACCTGAAGCAGTCCATTCAAGCAAGATATCTTAACGATATACATGAACCGAGACTGATTTGTATAGAGGAATTAACCTCCTAACCTCTGCACAGGGCTCATCAGCAACTTCAGAAAACATTTCCTTGAAGTTGTTGTCAAGAAAGAACTAGTAACTAATAATGAGTGGTGGACAGTAAGGAAGTAAATGTACTTGTGACTGTGCTTAAGTAGTTTTCTTATAGATCTGTACTTTACTGAAGTATTTCCATTCTGAAGGACTTCTTACTTTAACTCCACTACATTTCAAAGTCAGATATATTACTCTTCACTCCACTACTTTATGTGAAATCTGTCGTTCCTTTTGGCTCGTTTGTGCATAAAAACGTAACATGTCCAAACAAAAGAAGCACAAAGTGAGCCCACCGATCAGGGTACAGTGCGTGCTTTGTTCTGAGCTTGTTTTGACCTGTTGGACAGAGTTTGGTTCTACCTAAAGGAAACTGTTCTACTTCAGTGTTTTGTGCTTATGATCATTTCAATAGACATCAGTGTTAGACTAATTAATGACTTTCCATTAAAAGACTGGTGGATCAAGAGTGACGCTAGAGTCTTCTCTCCTAAAATGAGCTAATTAAGCAAAAGTCCAAATACTTTTACTTTCCATACTTAAATACATTTGAAGGCAAATGCTTCTGTACATTTACTGAAGTGGAGGTTTACAGGAATGAACTTCTACTTTTACTGCAGTAATTTTTACCTTGAGTATCTCTACTTTAACTCAAGTACGTGGTTTGTGTATGTCATCTACCACTGCTAAAAATAATGCTTCGTTTGCTTTTTTTCATCAGCAATCTCATTTGTTCCATATAACTCTCATTAGCGTATCATGTTTTAATAGGGGTATGGGTGCTTTTGTCTGCTCAGTACAAACAGGGTCATCGTCATCGGACCAGATGTGAAACACAGCATGTCTAGATGAGAAGAAGGCGCTGTCTCCTTGGCGACATCCACACATAAGACTGTAAACAAAAACATACGCACTTTCAATAACATGTATGTGCCATGAGCTCATCCAGTCGTCTCTGTAGTGCTATTGTATCGCTGTCTTTTTCCCATGGGAATCGCATTTTGAAAGGGATTGTATTACTCCTTACTCCTGACTGTAATAAACAGTCTCTCTCTCCCTACACACTTTGTCCCAGAAGTCCATGACACCTATCCAGAGTGAACTGGGTGCCAGTGCAGTCTGCAATGTGATATCCATTTTTCAGTTCGTCAAACTAGGACCACACTGTAGCAAAGTTTTATCTGAAAAACAAACAAAATTTGTTGTATGGAAATTCCATGATGAATGAGACATAAATCGAAATCATTTGAAATGCAATTCCACATCATTACATTAACTTCCATTAAAAGTTAAGAATGGTTTTGCCCTCAATGGCAAAGTTACCATATTGCATTGATTTGTTTGATTCCTACATATTACATCAATTAATATATAAAATATATACAATATTGATTAGTGTATACAAGAAATTTGAAATTCTGTTTTCTTTACGTGTACAAGGGCATTATAGTCAATGGCAATTGACTCTACGCTACAGATGCAACAGATGGAACAGAATCTGGAAAATTAGTCCTTTAGCCTCAAACCATAAGCTTATAGATTCATATTCAATCTTCATTCTCTGTGACTAAATCTCTCTTTATGAAGTGTCTGCAGATGGCCTCCACTCTATTAGCAGAAAGGCTCCAAGCCAGCGCTGCAGCCCAGCTGTTCCTGACTCACTGCTGTCTGCCTTTCAGGGAAATTTTACCCCTTACATTGCCTCCCAAGATGTGTTTGGACAGACTGAATCTGTGTGTAGATGTCTTGGGAGGCCTGCATATTGTCTGGTGCCTTTGATAAGTCACATCTGCAGCATCTGGCAGCGGGTGGGCAGCCTTATCATGCTGACTCCCTACATGGTCAGCTGGTGCTGCTGACCACAAGGCTCCACGTGCTGCTTCTGCTTGAGGCAGAGTAGAGGGGAAACATGCCCTTTTTTAGGGTTGAGGAGGGCTGTACACGTGGCCTCAGACATAGGCTAAATGTCACAGAAGCTGCTGGGAAGAGCTGGCTCATCTGAGAGAGAGTGCAGGTCTGGTGACTAAGAGTGCTGGAACGCAAGAGAGGATGAAAGAGAAATGGAAAAGAGAAAGGAGAAAATGAAGCTTACTGCCTTGACATGCTCAGTTTTGGCTGTGAGAGTATTTTATCATTCATTACCTAGCACTGAAACTTGTAAAGTGCAGTTTTTTTTACCCTCACCGACCACTTTATTAGCTACCTTTCCATCTACGCTCACTCAAGTTCACTCATCATTTATGTGCATTGTTAAAGTTCTACAATTACAAACTACAGTCCATCTGTTTCTCTGCATGCTTTGTTAGCCCCTGTTATCCTGCTCTTCAGTGGTCAGGGTGCCCATGGGACCATCACAGAGTAGGTATTATTTGGGTGGTGGATCATGTTTAGCACTGCAGTATTTTGAACACTGGAGTTTTTAAACAGCTTAGTGTCACTGCTGGACTGAGAATAGTCCAGCGACCAAGACACTCAGCCAAGAACATCCTTTGTCTAGAAACTGACCACTACTGGCTAACACAAACTGCTGACTTTATATCTGTGTAGAGCAGTGACTATGTTTTTTGCACCACCTGAACTCTCAGTTGTGCATTTGTGTTCAAGAGGTGGGGGCGACTGTCCTTGTTGATACTGTCTGACCAAATTCTGCATTGACATTCTCAGTCACCTGATCAACAGTTGCTCTCCTCTGGTATTCCTTACATTCCATACAAAAGAATGAGCATCACAATCGTTGTATACTTTTGATGACAATTTCCAACCCTCTTACTGATGAACTCATAGATCTAAATCACATGGCATCAGGTGTCCCCTAAAAGAATGCTGGTCTAGTCCCCTTGGTTGTACGTAAAAGTATGAACACTCCCAGCTGAACTATGTGTGTTATTGATTTTCTAGTTGAGTTAACACCATTTTCTGCCAATTTTAATGCAGAATTTTTATTTATTCATAAAACATAACATGCAAAATGCCACTTTTGTACAGGGCACATATTCTGTTTTCAAATCTTTTCCCTGAAATGTTCAATTCAGCAAACTAACAGTAACTGTGCATTAGAATGTGCAAGTGTGTTCTCTGTAGAGCATGCGCTCAGTTTCACTTTGAAAACCAACAAAGCATGTCATTTGTCTGGGATTGGAGGACTTTTCCTTAGGACTGTATATACAGTAGTGCTGAGCAAACGTCTTGGGCCACTTAAGAAGTGATATAAAGCTATGTGTTTGTGCAGGTAATTAAATTCAGCTAAATGTAAGATTTGTTTATATAGTGGATGTTGTCATAAAGTGGCTTCACAGGAAACTCCGGGTCCAAGCACCAAAAAAGCAAACCAAGAGCGACAGTGGCAAGTAAAAAACCCTTTAGGAGCCAGAAGGAAAACCTTGAGAGGAACAAAGACTTAAATGGAGAACCCATTCTCCTTCATTCGACACCAAACAATAATAAAACAAGAGCAATATGAAAAAAACTTGGCATTGAACGAAGGCTAGTGAATACAGAATAAGGAAAAGAAACAAACCTGTCACTGGATAGAAGTTTATTTGTGAAATGTTTATTTGCTCCGATAAATGCTCAGAGTCTCTGAGTGTTAGCTTAACCATTTCCAGAGATCTCCTTGAGGAAACCCAGTACAATAAATCAACAATGCTGGTGGTGGAAGTGAACAAATTCATGCGATGGCTGGGTTGCATTGAAGAGAAGGGGAGCCAAACATGTGATATTCTAAGCAGCACATAAGATATTAATAACTTTTCTGGATACAACAGATTTTTGTTTGTGTGTATTGAATTCACTGTTTTTGTGATGGTCATATCCTCTCTCAAACACACCTGATTCATCTCATCAGTATTTAGTAGGTTTGGTAGGTACGGTAGAGCAGGAAAATGACCCAACACTGGTACTGGTTACACCAGGCTATATTTATGGATCTCCCAAGCTGGTTCAGTCAGAGGTAAAGGCAAATTTTATACTTTTCATTGTACTTCAAATTACATTTAGTTTTGCTTTGATTATGCTTATATTTATACTTGTATTACTTTTAATGTAATTCAGTAATAATGTTCCCAAAACTAGTGACTTTTTTTTGCTAATTTACATGACAAGCAAATACGTTAACTAGCAGACGCACAGCAAAGAACATCTGTGAGCACTTGAACACACATAAAACCATATGTTTTCATTAAAATACAAAAAGGGTTCCTTAATTGAAGAAAATGTGTGTTTTGGTAGTGACAAGTCTTAAAGTTCCAGGTTTCTTCTCAGACATTGGCAATAAATTCACTTTAAAACAACGGGATCTAACTGCTCACCATATGGTCATGAGGGATGCACTGGGATGAGGGCTGCAGCCTCACTTCCTCCAAACTATTAAGGCTGCTTGTTGTACTGTTTTTGCACTGTGAACATAAATATACAACTTTCGACCTGAAGCACCTTCGAGACCTGACATGTACATCACACGGTTGCTGATCACAGAGGTGGGGATTTCAACATCACTTTATGTCATCTTACCTTTTTCATATCAAATGCTCTCTATCCTATAGGGAAACCACCAGCAATGCTTCCAATATTTGTATGAAAGAGGCATTCCTCTCAGCAGTAACGTGGGAAGCACTCGGGCCATCCATCAGGAATTCCAACCGAGAGCTGCCAGCGGAATGAGAGCCAGCTGTTGCCATGGATACCTTGGCAAGTGTGCTAGTGCATGTCCTCTTTTTTTAAACGAGTTCTAAGGAGGCAGTGCCTCCGGAGGGCCAATCGGTGCGAGCTAATGTTCTTTACAAACTCCTGAATTAATCAGGTTGCACAACACTTCCTACTACCTAGCGGACCACAGCATGGACGCTAAGGCGCCCCATCACCAGAACAGGGAAAGTCATCTTTTGCAGTCATCAATGATGGAATATTGTAGGGCTGTGTTTCGCTGAGAGTATGCGTGATAGCATTAATGGAGGAAAAAGAGCTCTGAGAACAAGTATACGTGCCCAGGCGCACATAAATGAAGCCACAGACACACAGAGCTAATGTCAGAGGATCCGAGTAAAGCCCCTCTCCCCTACTGTGTTTGTGCTTTGAAGTCAGAGAACACTGTGTACTGGAGTGGTACACTGGCACTAGAACAGATAGGCTGCTCTCATTGATAAAGTCTGACATTCACAGCATTCAAATCTACAAGCAAGCCACAGTTTTATCACTCTGGTGGAGCAAACTTGTCCTATTATTCAATAATTCTGCAGTTTATGTTGAAACCATCCAAACAAATGACATCAAGCAATAGGAACAATCCTTTTGTTAAATGCCACCAGAATCCTTTAACATTTCAACAAAAGCTGTTCACACTGGGCATGATTAACAGCAAGTTCTATCAACACACAATACGTCCTCAAGGGAAATTGTTTTTAGCACCAACAAACAGAATCTTCTTTGTGAACAATCATTCATGCATGATCTTTCGGTGAAATTCTGCACCCTGTAATCATATATGGGCCACTGAAAGCTCAAGCCTGTCAGTCATCTCCTTTGCATTTACATCTGCTACAGCTGTCATGGTGCTTGTCAATCAGATGTCAGGTAGCTTTTACCAAGCTTCATTTCTCTCTTTAGCTTTTCATGGGCATGAACATGGACCACTTACTTAAACACAACAGAAGAACATGCCACTAACTTTAATGTAATTCTTTCTCAAATGATGCACAGCTGGATAGCAACATATTGTTGGATGGGTGTGTAAGTCGCTGTACAGAGTGCTGTGAATTCTGCCTGTATCTGGTTACGTTTTTTTAAAAATAAAGGATTGTTTGAAATGATGCCATAGAGGAACCATTTTTGGTTCCCCAAAGAACCTTTCAATAGATTTTTCATTAAAGCAACATTTTTGTAAATAAGAACTGTATATTCAAGTGAAGAGCTGTTTAAAACCTTTCTTAGCTGATGATGGAGATTTGGATACCGAATACGCTCATCATCAAAACCCAGAAGGAAGTATCAGATTGCAATGCTGTTAGGAAGGAAGATAAAGGTTACAATAAATGGAACAATAAATGATGAAAACTGAAATGGGCAATATTTATTGAGCTACACATACAGATGTAGCATCTCTTAGTATGGCGTCGGGCTAACGCAACATGTCAGACGCCTTGGCATGGAGTTGTAGAGGTTCCTAATGGTGTCCTGTGATAATCCATCCCATGCAGCTTGAATATTCTCACACAGTTCCTGCAGATTTTGGGGTAGGGGTGGAGGTGGAGTGACACCAGCCTTTTGGATGTGTGATGCGTGAGAACAAACCATTCATCTGACCACGGTGCCTCCACACACAGATTCGTTGGTTGTCTCCACCAAAATAAAAGTGGGACTCATCACTGAAGATGACCCGCTGTCATTCAGAGTCACTCCATCACTCCAGCTGAAAGGTACAGAATCTAACTCCCTGGAGTGTGAATAACTGAAATCATGAGTATAGTCTGTAGCGTCCGTATACCTGTGTGACACACCTGCACGTGAAGGGGAGTCAGATTGGAACAGATCAGCACACCAGCAAAGACAACATCAGAAGAGAAAGAACCATATCAGCTTACAAATTTTGGCATGAGATGATTTATCTCTTTGCATGGTAGCCTGAAACAGGTTTGAGATTAGATGACTTTGACATTTAGAAAAACTACAAATCTCAGAGAGACAGGGATGACACCCATAAGGTTACCCATGAGGTTACAGTCTACATCAAAGTCTTTCATAAATAAGATTGTTAGTGATGTAGAATTCTCCCTGCTTCCCGTTAGCTTTGAGAATGTTTTGCATCCTTTTATCTCTTTTTGCTCTCGCCAACAAATGCAAGCAAGGCTGAGATTTACTCTTGTTTGGTCACACTCTCTTTTTCTGTTCTTCGATTCTTCTGATAGCGTCTTCTTTCGTCTTTTTGCAGTCTCTGTCATGACATCCATCCTGGGAATACTGAGTTGAAGATCCATAGTTGTTGACATACATCATGGTGCCCATTCCTCCAAAGTTTCCTTGGACTATAGCATGTGTTCCGCACCTGAGTGGCAATGACAGAGACACCATGCACCTTATTAAATCTCAGTGTACCAACGAAACGATCTTGAAGCTGTTATATTTAGGTATAATCATTAAATAATGTTGCTTTAACTGGTCTGCACTTCATATTCTCTGTAACATTGTTGCATCGTCATTGCCTGAAGGCCAGAAAGGATACGATAAAATGTGAATACAAAGTACAGTACAGCACTGTAGAAAACTATCCCAAAGGGCCTCTAACTTTAATATCAATTAACAATGACTAGTAGTAATTGGATGAAACCTAACTATTCATAAGATGAATTACAACATTGCTATTTAATGACTTAAGGGCTGACAAATGTTGATGGTTTTATGGTAATTAGAAAATGCTGAATTTTAAAAGATACATTAGAGGCTGTTCCTGTATTTGATTCCGAATTATGTTAAATGAATTTGTTAGTCTCAAAAGGGATTTGCCATCTTTGTTAAAGGTTTCCAAACTATGT
Source organism: Semaprochilodus insignis (assembly GCA_034552555.1). Classification (NCBI taxonomy): domain Eukaryota; kingdom Metazoa; phylum Chordata; class Actinopteri; order Characiformes; family Prochilodontidae; genus Semaprochilodus; species Semaprochilodus insignis. The sequence continues at coordinate 47,783,871 of CM067474.1, read as the reverse complement.
CTACTTGACATGTTTACCAATGCCTGCTGGTTCTGCTAAATGTTTAAGACTCTCATTGTGGTTATGACTTGTCCATTTACTTACGAATCGCTGTTTGTTTCTCTGCCAACCACGCCCTATGTGTCTGTGATGTGCTACAAAAAATGAACTGCTATTCCTGCATCTTCTTGTATTTAAGGCTAGTTTCAAGCTGCATCCAGCTGAGCCCATAATTCTGCAGTAAGCTTCACTGGGCTTATATTCACTGGCACGACAACGTTAATGTCTTTAGTTGTCTTTGACTACGGGTGGTGGTGGGTAAATAGCTTGGAGGTGAAAACAGTGAAGTTCTATGAGTAATGAGAGATTTAACAGAATGGCTACCCACTAGGCTTTGATAAATTAGCTGAGAGCACTGAGATTCTGCCAAAACTGCAGCTCTGCTTTACATACCAAGCTGTCAGGTTCAGTGTGTTTTCTGCTGTATGGGATGGAAAATAATATCGCCCACACAATGGTGCACATATGCAGGCTTCAGATTTCCATATCAAAATGAACATTTGTCAGAGTCTCCATTCACTGAACATATGGATGCACAGGGGCTTTAAAACACGAATGGGAAAATTAGTTTTTCCTTCAAGACGGATGAGCAAGCTAACACTACTTTATCATTTCCAGTGAGTGGGCCTTTGTTTTTGTACATTTCTGGGACATATGTTTGCCTTGATTTTGTAGGAAAATCAGTGAAAAACAGGATTAGCTTACAATACCAGGATCAACAAAATGGTAAACCGTGTTTAAGGTTATTTATTCCTACAAAGGGTTCTGTTTAAGGTCACGGTTAGGGCTCAGTTTAGTGTTAGGCTTTATGTCAACACACAATATCCATAGAAAAACATTGCTAACAGAAAAAGATGCTCTGGAACAGACGCATGTGAGCCTAGGGTCACCATGACAAATGCCAAGCCTCTGCTAGTGGGGTATAAAGCCACACCCCCATCATTGGCCTGTAGTGCAGTGAAACTGCTCTCTGGGGCGATGGTGCTCTGTCCAGTATGAGTTGAAGATTTTTTCAAAGCTATTCTTCCAACATCAGTACCTGACTTCTCTAATGTTCTTGTGTGCAAACAAATCCTCACAACAATGTTCCAATATCTAGAGAAAAACCTTCCCAGATGTTGTTACTTCAGTAAAGGCTGTACAAACTCCCTTTTAAATAGGATCTCCTTTGTGTCTTGAGAAAAACAAAAAAACAAACAAACAAAAAAATCAAACATTTTAAACAAAGTAAGTGAAAGTGGTTTCATGTGAAATGTTCTGTTCCAGAGAAATAACGTCAGAACTGATCTCAGTGGTGGTGACCAGATGTGTGAATGCCTCTAAAAGCAGCCTCTTGTGTAAGTTATTACACAAACGTGTTGTGTATACATTTGCTGGTGCCTGGGACTTATTTCATAGTTTTGTGACAATGACTACATTTCCCAAATTTAATGTGCACCACTATCTATTGCTCTGTTCTTAAGCAAGAGAATTGCTAGGATCCATAAATGCAAGTAGGAAGCAGCATCTTGTGTGATATAAACAGTGGTGTAATAAACCTTCAAACACCGTTAACACATTTAGAAAAGTGTAAAATACTCGCTGGAAGTTTTGTCTGGACCAGCTGTTGTACACATATTGCTAACTGTGACTGGTACTTTAGAAGATCTGACATCACCTGCACCAAATGTAGACCCAGCAAACTCAAATCAAACAGGAGAGAATGACAGATAAACAGCAAAAATCCCTCAGCAGTGCTGCTGGAGTGTTTAAACACTGCATCCACTCACTGTCCCCTCTATTAGACACCCCTAACTTGCAGGTCCACCTTGTAGATGTACAGTCAGAGATGTACAGCTCATCTGCTGCTGCAGAGTTTGTGTTGGTCATCCTCTAGTCCTTCATCAGCGATCATAGGACGCTGCCCATAAGACGCTGTTGGCTGGATAGTTTGGGATGATGGCATATTCTCTGTCCAGCAGTGACACTGAGGTGTTTAAACTCCAGCAGCAGCACTGCTGTGTCTGATCCACTCACACCAGCACAACACACCACTACCACATCAGTGTCACTGCAGTGCTGAGAATGATCCACCACCCTACCTGCTCTGTAGTGGTCCTGTGGGGGTCCTGGCCACTGAAGAACAGCATGAAAGGCAATTAACAAAGTACACAGAGAAACAGATGGACTACAGTTTGTGACTGTAGAACTACAAAGTGCATCTAAATGATGAGTGGAGCTGATAAAATAGACAGTGAGTGTAGATACAAGGAGGTGCACTTAATATAGTGTTCTGTGAGTGTATATAGCATGCAATAAAAAGATGTAGACAGAATTAAGGCTGCAGCTCCACGATTGTCCAGCAGGGGACATGTGTCTGTCTCCTCTCTGGTGCATTTAGTGTGTGTCTGGCGTGGAGGAAAGGCGTGTCTGAGAGAGGGTCAGGGAGTTCTTCTGGTGATGGGGAATGCAGCTCCTGCAGCACCGCCCAGACGCTCCGTTAACTCACTCCACAGCGCACATACATACACAAAGTGCTCTTCCACCGAGCCCTGAAGGACAGCGGAAGGAGAAAGAAAAGATTTTCATTATTCAGTCAAAATATAATGTCACTCATATAAAACATGTCATAGCAACACATGCATAGCCAAAGTCCTTCCTAAGCCAAGGTGGTCAGAGAATGTGGTAAAGATATTCTGTGAATTGTTTCATCTTTTTCGGCTCTTTCATCTACAATGATCAAACACACCCTCCTGTACATCAGCAGTGTTGCTGAATGTGTTAACCTAACAGTAAACCAAGCAATATCACTAGCATGTGAAGCCTGCTTATTATAGCAGCCTTGCTGTCATTTGAGATGTATCTGCTGCCAACTCTGGAGCGTGTGGGCGGCAGTGGAAGCGTGGCTGTGTGAGTGTGTGAGTGTAGTAGGAGAGCGTGACTGCATTTGAATAGCTTGTTGAGGGAGGAGGCAGCCGGAGGGGTGTGTTCCTTTAAGACGGAGTGCTGCAGTACGGCACTCAGGTGAACTGAGGACATGCTGGCACTGGATCAGCGTGAGATGAGAGAGAGAGAGAGAGAGAGAGAGAGAGGGAGAGAGAGAGAGAGAGAGAGAGAGAGAGAGAGACTGTTGCACCCCCTCATTTTAAGACACTCCAGTAAAACCACATAAATGCTGAGAGAGGAGGAGGAAAGTGCAGACTGGGATTCTCCATTAGTCAGCTGCTTCACACACCAAACACATTCCAGCTGCTGATCTAACATAGCTTATCATTAACCCCTTAACAAAGCAGCAGCTCAACACTCCTGTTTACAGTCTGCTGCAGAAGACTTATCTTCATTCTCCTCCTTCTGCTTCTTCTCTTTCTTCTTCTCCTCCTCTTTCTTCTTCTTCTTCTTCTCCTTCTTCTGCTTCTTCTCCACCTCCTTCTCTTCTTCTTCTTCTTCTTCTTCTTCTTCTTCTTCTCCTTCTGCTTCTCCTCCTCCTTCTTCTTCTCCTTCTTCTTCTTCTTCTTCTTCTTCTTCTTCTTCTTCTCATCCTTCTCCTTCTCCTTTTTGTTCTTCTTCTTCTCCTTCTTCTCCTCATTCTCTTCTTTTCTCCTCATTCTCCTCCTCCTCCTCCTCCTCCTCCTCTTCTTCTTCTTCTTCTTCTTCTTCTTCTTCTTC